>OU015753.1:43488333-43510593 GCA_907169655.1 Acomys percivali
TCTCTCTCTCTCTCTCTCTCTCTCTCTCTCTCTCTCTCTCTCTCTCTCTCTCTTACTTCTTATTTCTCTATAGATTTGCAAATAAGTTAGCAGACTCAGGGCCATCAGCCTTCTACGGCTAATAAGCCTAAGTTTACACCAACTTACTGGAGAGGCCTATCTACAGATCAAAGAGCCTCCTTTTACGACGCCCGTGCAGTTTCTTGCCAGAAGCCACTTTTACAGCCTCAGCCATAGGAAAAAAGGTGGTCAATTTAAGTTCACCTCAGCCACAGTACAGCCAGTCCTTAGAGAAGAAACCTTGGGCTCTTTTTCCCCTTCCTTTCTTTTTCTTCTTTCAATTCTGATCGGTTGCCTGAGCCATCAGCTCTGGCCACCCAAGAGATAAAGTGAACTAGAAGGGCATCCGCATTCCAACACCAGAGAGAAACTACCCTGGACCCTCTCCAGAGCACCAGCCGGGCATTAACACTCCCACTAGCAATGAAGGAAGGCTCCCCTTATTCCACATCCTCCCTAGTATGAGCTGTCGCTTGTGCTATTGATCTTAGCCATTTTTCAGGTGTAAGATGAAATATCAAAGTAGTTTTGATTTGCATTTTCCTGTTGGTTAAGGATGTCTAATATTTCTTTAAGTGTTTTTCAGCCATTTGAAATTTCTATATTGATAATTCTGTTTACATCTGTACCCACATTTTAATTGGATTATTTGTTTTTGACATTTTGTTTCTTGAGTTCTTTATATGTTCTTTATATGTGGATATTAGTCCTTGATTGAAAGTAGAGTTGGTGAAAATATCTTCCCGTTCTGTAGGCTGCTGCGTCGTCTCATTGATAGTGTCCTTTGCCATACAGAATCTTTTCTGCTTCATGAGGTCCCATTTACTAATGAGTCGATTTTAGTGCCAGCACAATTGGTGTTCCGTTCAGGAAGTTGTCTCTTGTGCCAGTGCATTCAAAGCTATTCCTTACTTTCTCTTCTATCAGGCTCAGTGTATTTGGTTTTATGTTGAGGCCTTTGATCCACTTGGACTTGAGTTTTCTGATAAATATGGATCCATTTGCATTCTTCTACATGCAGACATTCAGTTTGATCAGAACCATTTGTTGAAGTTGCTGTCTTTTTTCCAGTGTGTATTTCTGGGTTATTTATAAAAAAAAAATAAGTTGTTCATAGCTGTGTGGATTTATTTCTGTGTCTTTAATTCTATTTCATTGATTGACATATCTGTTTTTACACCAACACAATGCAGTTTTTATTACTAAAGCCCTATAGTAGAACTTGAAGTCAGAGATGGTGAGACCTCCAGCAGTTCATTTGCTGTTCAGGGTTCTTTTAGCTATCCTGAATTTTTTACTTTTCCATATGAAGTTGAAAATTGTCCACTCAAAGTCTGTAAAGAATTTTGTTCGAATTTTGATGAGGATTGCATTGAATCAGTAGATTACTTTTGGTAGATGGCCATTTTTGCTATGTTAATCTTACCCATCCATCAGCATGGACGATCTTTCCATCTTCTGATATCTTCTTCAATTTCTTTCTCCAAAGACATGAGGTTTTTCTTATAAGGGTCTTTCATTTGCTTGGCTAGAGTTACTCCAAGTTATTTTATATTATATGGGGTTATTGTGAAGGATATGAATTCTCTGATTCTTATGATTTCTTTCTCAGTCATTTGTTTGTTATTCGTATACAGGAGGGCTACTGTTTTTTCCAGTTAAACTTGTATCCAGCCACTTTGCTGAAAGTGTTTAATAGCTGTAGGAGTTCCCTAGTAGAAATTTTAGGGTCACTTATGTATACAAGTACATCATCTGCAAATAATAATATTTTGATTTCATCCTTTCAAATTTGTATGCACTTGATCTCCTTCAGTTGTCTTATTGCTTTAGCTAAAACTTCAAGTACTATATTGAATAAATGTGGAGAGAGTGGACAGCCTTGTCTTGTTCCTCATTTTAGTGAAATTGCTTTGAGTTTTCATTTCATTTAATGTTGGCAATAAGCATGTTGTAAATTGCTTTTATTATGTTTAGATATGTCTCTTATATCCCCGATTTCTCTAGGACTTTTATCATAAAGAGGTGTTGGATTTTATCAAAGGCCTTTTTCAGCATCTAATGCGATGATTGGGTGACTTTTTTCTTTCAGTTTACTTATATTTAATTTGGATAGTCTCTCTGCCATTTAGTTAGTTTGTATAATGGTGTGTCAATTTTGTTGATTTTCTCAAATAACCACTCTTTGTTTCATTGATTCTTTGCATTCTTGTCTTTGTTTCTATTTAATTGTTTTCAGCCTCAGTTTGGTTATTTCTTGTCATCTACTCTTCTTAGGTGTACTTACTTCTTTTTGTTCTAGGGCTTTCAGATGCTCTGTCAAGTTGCTAGTATGAGATCAGCCCAATGTTTCTATGTAATCATTCAGTGCTATAAACTTTCCTCTAGCACTGCTTTCATTGTGTCCCATAAGTTTGAGTATGCTGTGCATTCACTTTCATTGAGTTTTAAAAAGACTATATATAATTTCTCTCTTTCTTTCTGGATTGACTCTTTTTTTCAGTCAGTAGAGAGTTGTTCAGTTTCAATTTATTTTAAGCTTTCTGTTGTTTTTGTTGTTGTTGATACACCCGTTTAGTCCATGGTGGTCTGATAGGATACCGGGAGTTATTTCAAGTTTCATGTATTTGTTGAGACTTGCTTTGTGTCAGAGTATGTGGCCAATTTTGAAGAAAGTTCAATGATGTACAAGGAATAAGGCACATTTTTATGTGTTTGGGTATAATGTTCTGTAGGTATGTGTTAGGTCCATTTGGTTTATAACATCAATTAGCTCCAGCCTGTCTGTGTTTAGTTTCTGTCTGGATGGCATAAGAGTGAGGTAGTGGACTCTCCCACTATTAGTATGTGAGAATTAATATGTGATTTAAGCAGTTATAGTGTTTCTTTTATAAATGTTAGTGCCCTTGTGTTTGGGGCATAGATATTAAGAATTGAAATGTCATCTTGGTAAACTTTTCCTTTTGTGAGTATATAGTGTCGTTCCTCATCTCTTTTGATTAATTTTGTTGGAGTCTATTTTGTTACATATTAAAATGTCTACACCAGCTTGCTTTTTAGGTTCATTTCCTTGAAATTATCTTTCCCAACATTCTACCCCTGAAGAAATGTCTATCCATGATGTTGAGGAATATCCTTGTTTGCAACAGAAAGATATGATGTTGCATATCCTTGTATGCAACAGAATGGATCCAGTTTTGCATCCATTCTGTTAGTTTGTATGTTCTCAGTGGAGAATTGAGACCATTGGTATTGAGAGATATTAGTGACCAATGATTGTTAATTCTTGTTATTTTGTTGGTGGTGGTGGTGCTCTTGGTAGTGCATATGTTTGTGCATGTGCGCATGTGCCTGTGTGCATATGTGTGGTGTGTGTGTGTGTGTGTGTGTGTGTGTGTGTGTGTGTGTGTGTGTCACTTCTTTTAGTTTTGCTGGTATGAAATTATTTCTTGTGTTTTGTGAGTGTAGTTAACCTCCTTGGTTTGGAGTTTTTCTACTATCACTCTTTGTAGGGCTGGTTAGATAGATATTGTTTAAATTTGACTTTATAATAGACTATCTATTTTTCTCCATTCATGGTGATTGAAGGTTTCACTGGATATAGTAATCTGGGCTGACCTCTCTGGTCTTTTAGAGTCTGCAACACATCTATCCAAGACTTTCTGGCTTTTAGAGTCTCCATTAAGAAGTAAGGAGTAATTTTAATAGGTTTGCATTTGCATGCTATTTGGTCTTTTTCCCCTTGCAACTTTTTAATATTCTTTATTTGTTCTATAGGTTTAATGTTTTAATTATTATGTGGCAAGGGCACTTTCTTTCCTAGTCCAGTTTATTTCATATTCTGTATGCTTATTGCACCTTTATAGACAGGTACTTCTTTAGGTTAGAAAATTTTTCTTCTACGATTTTGTTGTAATTTTTTTCTGGGAGCTGGAATTGTTCTCCTTCCTCTATTCCTATTAGTTTTAAGTATGTTCTTTTCACAGAGTCCCAGATTTCTTGGATATTGTGTGTCAGAAGTTTTTTAGATTTAATGTTTTCTTTTATGGATGTTCCATTTCTTCTGTCATATCTTTAATGCCTGAGATTCTTTCATCTCTTGAATTTTGTTGGTGAAGTATGCATCTGTAGCTCCTGAATTTCTTAATTTTTTATTTCCAGAATTCCCTCAGTTTGTGATTTATTTATTGCTTCTATTTCTATTTTCATGTCTTGAATAATTTTATTCCTTTCCTTCAACTCTTTGATTGTGTTTTCTTCTATTTCTTTAAGATTTATTCATTTCTTCCCATTGTGTTTTTCTCGATTTCTTAAAGGGAGTTTTTCTCTTTTCCTCCTTAAGAACCTCTATTATCTTCACATACTTGATCTTTAAGTCTTTTTCTTGTGCTTCAGCTATTTTTACAATATTCAGGGCCTACTGTGGTAGGATAGTTAGGCTCTGATGAAGATGTACTGCTCTGGGTGTTATTGATTGTATTTTTATGCTGGTTTCTAAGTCTCTGGGTTTGGAGTGATTATAGGTCTCGGCAATGGTTTCTGGGTTTGTCTATGTTGGATGGGTGTATTGTTTCTTGATTTCTGTTTCCTCTATGGAATTTCAGAGAGCGTCTTGGCTGTGTTGGCTGTTTTATACTGACCAACTTGGCTGGTGTTTTCACACAAAATGCTTGTTAGTGTTGGAGGCTGGAGGAGATGGTCTGTAGGGCAGCAGTAAGGGTGACCCCAAGGATTGGCTCTGGGGGAACAGAGAATGGAGAAGGTCTGCCAGCAACCTACTTTGCCTTCTGGCATTTGTATCCTGTGACTGAGTAGGGGCAGGGGTGGTGTCTGCCCAAGGTGGGGACTGGGACATAGTGACACAGTATGGAGGGGAGTCCAGGGGTGACAGTCTTGGGATGCACAGGAGGCATGGACAAGGGAAGAGGAGCCTGCACCTGGTGCTTGGTTGAAGCTCTTGGGGTGACCCTGAGGTTTGCTTCTCCATTGCTGCAATCTTAAACTACATACTCTTCCAGACTCCTGTCCCAAGGGTAATGTTTCTATGTTTGTATGTGTGCTGTGATAATCATTTGATGAAAACAGGAAATATAGGTTGAAAGCAATCTTATAAAATGAATGTCTGCCATAAACGCAGAAAGCAACACTTGAATACTGCTTTATAGTGTTTATATGTTTCTTATCTGGGTCAGGTGGAGTCAGTTGGAGCCAGTGACTTAATCCCTTGTTAAATTTTGTTAAACATTTCTGCAAAGTATCCCATTCCTTCTCCTCACATAACTGTTTCTGTGCCGTTCAATAAAAGAGAGAGGAAAAACCCTTAGTTAAGGACAGACACACAGACACAGACTTGAGGACAAGTTCACAAGACAACAGGCATAGACTCAGACTCATAAAACAGACAGACAGGAATGGTAGAGGACACAGCAAGAACAAAGGAGAGAATAAAATTTTGGGGGTCAAATGACACCAGGTGAAAGTGCTTTACTGATAGTGTATCTGAAGGGGTAGAGTAAGCCCAGCTGGATCTGTACTTCCAACTCATGGTATTAAAATCCCAATGTCAGCCCTTAAACCCCACTCAAGGATTTAAGAAGGAACGATACTCAAGGTGGGAATGAGAGGGTCAGAAATTGCTAAAAGACACATGGATAGAGTCACTTAGCCTCCAAGAACACTGGCCAATCCTTGGGAGAGTCATGTAGCCACGTACAGAAATCCCCTAGAAGCCTTTTTTAAAAGCCTGCGAGCTCCAACTCAGAGTAGTTGTTATTTTGTATGGACAGTTTATCTCTGATGTCCAGACAGAATTTAGAAGCCAAGGTGGACACAACAACTTCTCCTCCCATTCTGGAGGTTCCTATGATGCTTTGGACTCCATCGCATAGAACTGGAAGATCCGGGTCTTTCTCTGGTTTTAGTGACTACAAATGGGTCACTCCCATCTGGCAAAGCCCAGTCAGTGACTTAATCCCTTGTTAAACTTTGTTAAACATTTCTGTAAAGTATCCCACTCCTTTCCCCACACAACTGTTTCTGTGCCATTCAATAAAAGAAAGAGAAAATGGTGGCAGGCCACCATCACCATTTTGGTTTCTTTTTTGGTCCCGGGGGGTGGGGGGGAGCTGGTTTTCTCTCTGTGAGTCTGCGTTCTGTTTGTTTTCAGATTGTCTTTGTACTTTGTTTTTTGTACGGACTTTTATAGAAATTCAAAGTTACATTCTTAAACATATTGTATACATATATCCTGCTTCAAAATATTCTTTATAAATATTCTTTATATTATGTCCCAGCTATTCACAGTCAGATCTTTTTTATAACCAAGCAACAGTAAGACAACACCAGAACATCTCTCTGGTTACCTAAAGCATTGAAAGCTGTTACAAATAGGAAGCCAATGATGGTCCACAGAAATAACTGTACCAAAAATCTCACCAGCACTTAGCTCTCTGCTGGTACAGAATTAACAATTGAAAATACAGAGACATACTTTCATACAAAGTGAAAGGAGGTCACTCCAGCATCCTTGTTCTGCCAGGTACTCTCCATCATAATGGCTTACACTTTTGAGACCATAAACAAAATTATTATTTGTTTCTCTAAACTGTTCCATCATGTATTTTGTCACTGTGATTTTTGTCGTTTGTTTTTGCTATTATCAATGATGGGGTCTTACCGTGACCACACCTAACAACATAGTTCTTAAGTCTTTGGAACTGATTTGTGTATGGAATATGGAAGAGTTTGGAGAGAGATGTATAAGAAATCCAAGGATAGTGTAAACAGAATTTAATGGGCAGCTATGGTGAGTCCACAGAAGATCAAGGTGTTGATAAAAAGGCAGACAGTATAGGCTGTGCACATAGGTTGCAAATAGGAAGATGGATTCTACTGTGAATTGCACTGCAGTTAATCTCTATTAAACTCCAGCAATGAGCTTATAGACATATATGTCCTGACTGTGAATGAGATTAAATCTTAAAGCAATGAACTTATTGTTGTAATAGAACAAATCTTAAGGTAGGTTTAAAGCTGTGGCATACATGAGGATGGCTGCTTATAAATGGGCTTACAGGAAAATTTAGGAACAAAAAGGAGAAGTGGAAAGATTTGGAAATGAGTACCATTTAACGCTAAGGCCAAGATGAGCACAGCTGCTAAAGAGATCTCTGCCTTTATTAAAAGGAAATCATCGTGCTTTTCACCTTGACAAGAAAAGATGCCGTAGGAGGAGCTCAAGAGTTGGCCAGCCTCCACATGTCACAGGTTCAAGGATAGAAAGGCTTAAACTCATTTGAAAAACTCAGTTTTGACAAGACATTGCAGGCTATCTATGTAAACAGGGAAACCAAGGGAGTGCTCCCCCAAGATGCTGACACCCAGATACCCAGAGACCACAACAGTCATGGTATAAGAAAGCTTAACTGTTGCTTGATCATGTAGGCAGAACTTGGCATCATCAACTTGATATTTGATTTTTACACACACACACACACACACACACACACACACACACACACATAAATGCAACCATTATGTTATCATAAAGGCTGTCATCTAGATTTAAAGAAAATATACAGCAGACTCTCCTTGGTAATCAGCCTTACAGGGCTTATCTCACTGAGGAGAAAACAAACTATTGTAACAGCAACACCATCAAAATGAAGGAGACATAGGAACTCATTTAAAATCAATTCAAGCCAACCACCAATTATCATAGGGGGAGAATGGCAAAAATAGCATACAGAAAGCTATAAGGCTAAAATTTAATTTTAGCTAAAGGGAAAAATGATTGCTTGAAATAAAGGAAGTGGGTAAGGAAAGAAGACAAAGAAAGTGAGGTAAAATAAAGAAGAAAAAGAAAAGGATGAAAAGAAAAGAATGTTGGGCTGTGGGAGAAGAATAACATTGAAATCCTTATGGCTGAGTCTCCAGTTTGCCCAAGCCTGAATAACCAAGAGACCTAGTTTCTCATTTTTCCCTATTTAAATTTACCATTTCCCTCAGCCCTTCCTAATTGTTCTCTTTGAAAGGGTACACCCTCTGTTATCCTACATGATGGCTAACCTCGATTGCTGATATGACAGGATATAGAACAAACATGGAAGCAATTTTTCTATATTAGGTTCATTGAAACGACAGAACCACCCACACACTGGGTAGCACCATTCCATTGGGCCCAGGAGTGAACTTAAAAGGTGAAAGTGACCAGCTGCCTCCTGCTCCTGACGCAAAACGTCCCTGCTAAGATAGAACACGCTCCCTAGAATACATAAGCCAGAATAAAGCCTTTCACTACCAAGCTGCTCTGGTGAGGTGCTTTGTTGCAGCTACAAAACGAATATCTAATATATTTACGGTATGAAGACTGCATATAACCTGGGATTTTATCCTAGAAAAGCCACTGCTTTTTGAAAGATACTAATGAGAAACTAGAATACATTTCAATTTTTCTTTGGATGGAGATGTTGCTCTCTACGTTCTGAGAAGTGTATTGATTATTGGTGTTTTGATGTTTGCTGAGTAGTTTGAGCATGACTTGGCTTAAAGAGTGAGCGGTGAGGAAATAAGGAAATAGACCCATGCTTGTTTTGATTAGTTAAAACCATATAGTCTGGTTCCCCTATACTTATTGGCATATTCTTGTGTAGCTTAAAGGCCAAGAGAGCAAGACATCAAAATATGAAACATAATATTGTGGCAAACAGGCAACCAAACTTCTCATATTATGAGAAATGATAGGCATATTCTAAAATGAAATTATTGTGGCTCCAATGGTGGCTTAAATTACCATGATAATTTTCTGATAATTTATCGGGGTTGATGGAGGCATAGATAGATACATAGGTGCATAAATAGATACATAGGTAGATAGATGATAAAGCAAACATAAAAACAGAAAGGAACTGTCAGAGGAAAGGTGGGGGAAGTGAGAAAAAAAGAAAGTAAAAAGAAAATAGACAAATATTGTGTATTTTCTCTCATGTGTCTAATCCATATGTATGTGTGTATGTATGTGTGTATACATGTATGTATGTGTGTAACAGACTGCAGAGTGAGGCTCTTTCTGAGTAGAAACAAGACCAGCTTAGGAGTAGAGGGTTCAAAGGATGCTACTAGAAATGGTGAATTAGAGCAAAGCACAGTGATACAATTTATTACAATTTTGTAATCACACCCTTTATTTCATATGTTAAAGAAAAAGTAATTTTAAAAATAAGTAATCATGCCTATTACTCACACTGAGGCCATGTTAAGCTTCAATTTCCACAAGGAGAACCTGGAAATTCCAAGTCTGGGTGTCAGATGGTTGGGTCCTTAAGAAGGCTCTCTCCTTGGCTTGTAAAAAATTCTTTGTCACTAAAAAAGAAATTGAATTTTTGTTGTCTATTTTCACAAAGACACCGACAGCATAATGAGTTCTCTTCCAATCCAAATCTAAAGGTCTTCATCTAAAACTAACCACTTCCCAAAGGCCTTGTCCTCAAATTCCATCTATGTGATTGGATGAAATTCATTCCTACTAGTAACCCATGGTGTGGAAACCTGTTCAGGATGGAGGAGCTAATCACACATACACAGGAACCAATGATTATGAAACCCCTAGAACATAGATATTTTCTGGGTTATTGGTACTAAAAACTCAATATAATTTAGAGAGAACATTGCCCCTCAAGGAAAGGCATTTGGTGTAGTGAAAGTTTTAGTTTCTTTAAAAACTCAGTTACATGATGTTTTAATCCCAAATGTTGGATATGGGGCTGCCTTAGTTTCTCTATAGCTATTAACTATATTTACCTCATACAGGGTGAGGTCTTTGCCAGCTGAGATAGTTGGACCCTTAAGACTCTGTGAAGGTATAAATATCAGAGCCCAGAGAGAGAGAAAAGATGCTCTGAGAGAAAGAGACAGAGACAGAGATGGAGGCAGAGAGACAGAGAAGGAGAGACAGAGGGAGAAGAACACTTTCAGAAGATGGTCAGAGGAGGAGGAAGTATGCTAGTTCATTAGTTCATTTGTTGTTTGCCAGTTAGCTGGACTTCTGGATATGCTGATTATTGAGATTGGCATTTCCTCAAAGAACCTGATAACCTTACCCAACTGGATGTAGCTAAAGAGAACCCTGCTCCCTCTCCCCATTAACCTTCTTTCTCTCCCTATAGTGGATGTAAACATGTTTTTGTTTTGAACCTAGTGAGGGATGTGAAACAGACTTGTATAACAGTGTACAATGTTTTTCCACTGAAAACAGACTTGTGAGAGAACAGGTGATGTTTGTCCACTGGAAGAGGAACTGCCTCTTGTGGGGGCATGGTCTTTGCCTAGTCTATCCTAGTATGGACTCTGAGAGGAGGTGTATATATGAGTCCCAAAACAAGATGTGGGGCTTTTTGGTCTTGGCTGTTCATCACTCCACTTCAAGATGCTCCTAGACAGAACCACTCCAGTGAACACTTTGAGGCTCCAAGTTTTGCCTGCTGCTCCAGGTTCTAGCTGGTGCTCCAGACTTTAGCTGCTACTCCAGATTACAGCAGCTGCAGCTACAGTCACCTTCACTAAATTGCTGGTCTGCTGTTTAACTGGTTTAGTGGAATCCTGCCAACTACACCATTAGAATCACTCCAAGGAACTGAGTTTAAAAATCTCTACTTACCCTGTTCCTATTAACCTCTTTTCTCTATCTGGGTTAGGTGGGTTGGAAGGGAGGTATAAGCATTAAAGAACCCCAAATGAAGTAGGTTTGGAAAAGTACAAAGTCTACATCTCCCACCTAGTATTTTGGGGTTGAAAGAGATGAACAGATATAAGAAGCCAACATAAAATAGAGTTAACAAGTAGTGCCACCAATCTGGTGTAGTCAAACAACTCAGAGTCAAGACCAAAGTTCATGGTGGAAGGGCAGAATGTAACAAGTCAGTGGCCATAGGCAGACTTTCTTGCTAAGTGAGCTCCCAGGGAGGTTCCCAATCAAGTGTACATATAGCTGTGCATATGTATGTGAAACACAGTTGAACTTAACAGTCTGAAACATACCTGTAAATCATCACACTAAGGATGTGAGGTCACTACGACCATGCCTCCTGGCATCTGCCCAACTTTTCAGTTGAAGAATATTACCAGTATTCAGAGATTAGTGTGACTTGACCCTAGTTGGGCTTAGCATCATAGGAAAAGTCATCCAGAAGATCACCCCCAGCCATGAAAGCCTGCTGTTGGATCCAAAGTGATGGCATTGCAGCCATGAATCAAATGACAGAAAAGTGACAGTGAGTTAAACATTAAATATAAAGGGACTTTCACTTCTAGGACAAATGTGTAATGGTGATAGAAACAAAATCTCCTCCAAGAGTTTGGAAGAAAGATGGTCCTTTTGACTTGAGTAAACAACCAGAGGGCTGTAAATAATTTTTACTGTGATAGAAGGGAGAATTTTTTTTACTAATATACTAGAGTTTCTAGTAATTTGTGTGCATGAATATTCAAGCAAGCATCAATGTGACAAATAAAATAAGGCTAGGAATGTAACTCCTTAGAAAACATTTGCCAGTATACACAAGAAGGCCTGGGTTGGGCCCTGAGAACACCAAACAGATAGGTATGTATACAGCTAGGATGGTAGATGGATAGATAGATAGATAGATAGATAGATAGATAGATAGATAGATAGATAGATAGATAGAAACAGACAGACAGACAGATGCTGTCTTACTTAGGGTTTTACTGCTGTGAAGAGTCATCATGACCAAGGCAACTCTTATCCAGGAAAACATTTCATTGGGGCTGGATTACAGTTTCAGAGGTTTAGTCCATTATCATCATGATAGGAAGCATGGCAGTGTGCAGGCACACATGGTGCTGGAGAAGGAGCTGAAAGTTCTGCATTTTGACCCACTGGCAGCAGCAGAAGACTGTGTGCCACACTGGGCAGATATGATTCACAGGAGACCTCAAAGCCCACCCCCACAGTGACACATTTCCTCCAACATGGCCTCACCTACTCCAGCAAGGTTACATCTCCTAGCAGTGCCACTCCCTATGGGCCAAGCACTCAAACATATGGGTCTATAGGGACATCCCTATTCAAACCACCACACACACATACATACATACATACATAACATACATACACACATACACACATACATACATACATACATACTAGATAGATAGATACTCCCTTGAATATCAAGCTGCTGAACTAGATCATATTAATAACATAAGAACTGTCCCCATAGTCATTTCCGGAAAGTCTGAGAAAAGACAAATATCACACATAGCAGAACTAAGAAGCAGTTGGCCTCTTGGAGCCTTGAACTAGAAAGTTGTCATTTGGAATTTAGGAAATTAATGAATGCTAAATATTGTCAAAAGGTGAACTGATTCCTAAATTTATAAGAATTAAAGATTCCGTGCATTTCTCCTCTTGCTTCTGAAATGGCTTAACATGCTCAGGCCTTTTTTTGCATGTATGACAGCATTATGATTAAATCAGTGTTTAATTATGCTCTCCAAACACCTTTGTTGTACTAACAGCCCCTAATGAGACTATGAGATGAATATATTAAATTTAAAACCATTATGTTGAAAATGGAACAAAAAGATCATCAGTTATTATGCTAATGTGGTGATCTTCCAGACAGGAGCTAATTGCAGGACCAGCCTTCATTACAGAACAAGCATTAGGTCCTGCCTTCATGGCTGCCTCTGCCCATGCCCCAAGGTTACGGAGCAAACTCTACATTGTTCCTGCCCAAAGGGAATGGGGGAGAAATCAGGAAGGTTCTCTCAGAGTAGGAAGATTTCCAATTTCTGCATTGAAATTACCAAGATTTCAGCTGCATTAGGAAGGTGGGGACCTCAGCCAAAGGCCTTGGCAGCCAGTGGGCGGCCTGATAAACCAGTGGCTTCATGTTGTGACTTTATCTGTGCTCTTGGGAGAATCTTGCGACACAGCCTCATGTAGACACCTTAATTTGTTTCTGAAATAAAATGTGGGGTAATTAGATCACTGCTGTTTTCCGTGACTACGTTGCATGTGGGAGAACCTCCGAATCATAAGTAAACTGCATCCAAGCAGAAAAGTAGAATTTGAAGTCTGTGTGCTCTGCTTTCTGTTAAGTTTCCTAAGCCCTATCGATTTACGTTGCTCAGAAAAACATTTTACTGCACAGAGAAGCAAGCCTGGAAGGTTTCTACAAATCGAATACTGTGCCTCACTTATGAGCTGCCCCTGGAGGTTTGAGCAATAATGACTTTTCCGTTGACCACCCTATTAACTGGAAAGGAAATATATGAGTTTATAAACATTTATTCCTGTGTGTATCATTGCACACTAATATAAAACTTTAAAAAATGAGCAGCTACATCAGTTCTCTGTAATAAGTAAATATTAGACTCAGTGTTCTTATTACTGTGGCCTGAGGTGGGCACACTGTGATCTGATCTCACATGCTCTCCCTCACAAAAGCCTTCACCACTGTCCTTAGGTAAGAGCCATCTAAGCCCTCCAGGTATCATGGGTGCTATGGAAACGTGCTCTTCTGAGGGAGAAAGTTCTACTTCAAGCAATGATCCATCTCACTTGTGTTTAACAACCTAATAGGCCACAAGGTGCAGGCCTAGATCTGCGGTCATAATGAATGATGATTTAAAAACTGGCTGAGAGACCAGTGGTGAATTAATTTAAAAGAATAAAATCAAGCTGAGAAAAGTCAACAGATTAAAGCACAGTACTGGGAAAATGTAAAGGTGCTAGGCAAAAAGAAAAGGGAGAAAAAAGTTCATAAAGCAAAACTAATCCAAATAAAAACTGCTGAAATGGAGAGCACTCAGCCTACTAAAATACAACACCATGAAGTCACAAGCAAGACCAGGGATGATAATATTTCTGAAAAAAAAAAAAAAAGAGGGTAAAGTTTACAATTTTAATATACATACAAAAGTTAAACTTTTGAATTTCATTTAGAGTAAAAATATGAAATAGTTTTTGTTAGAGCACAGTCTGTACCTTTAGTCCAGACCACAGGCTGAAGAGACTGGGCCATGCTTCCCCCAGCTAGCCCTGAACAGCTGCCTTGCTGAGGCCTAGCAGCAGGCCCTGGTTCCCTGTGTTGACGAGGACCTGGATCCGCCACACTGGCACTTAAACTGCATTCAACTAAATCACCTGATGCTTTAGACAAAAGTCAGAACTTTCCTTTGTTCTTAGGATTAGTCTGAGACCTCAGAGAAGACTGCTCTGAAGGATGCTCTTGGAAGAGGCTTCTCTGGCCTGCCCATACCTCCACTGTCCCCTATCCTCTCATGGTGGCCCTCCCCTACCTCTCTCCCTCCTTTCCCCTCCCTCCCTCGCTTCCTCCCTCCCCTCTCTCTCTCCACCCTTCTTCTCAATGACACCCCTCTATGGGCCTTAAAAGGACACCTCCCCCTCCCTTTAAAGCACTGAGAATTCTCTACATATGTGTTTCTGTCTAATGTTCTCATTCCTAGAGGCCCAGATCACAGCCCTGGGGGCCTTGTATGTCACCCTCCTTTACGAACAACACTGCTGCTGTTCTCCTCAATTATATAATAATTTTACATTGCTTTACCAATTTATTTAGACGCAGTTAAATTAAAATCTTGCTGGCCGTTGTCTCACAACAGAGTCATTCTTACCCGTCATTCACTGTGACACTTGCCTTTGTTAAGAGTCTCCAGCAGCTATAGACTGGAGTTTAGAAGCCCAGCGCCTAAGAGAAGGAGGTAGGAGGATCATGGGTTTGTAGCCAGCTTGATCTTCAGAGAAGAGTTCTGAGCCAACCTGGGATGCATAGCGAGATCCTATCTCAAAGCAAAACAACAACAAAGTCTATGCTTTACCTTGTTTTCCCTTTCAGCTTTATACTCA
Source organism: Acomys percivali (assembly GCA_907169655.1). Classification (NCBI taxonomy): domain Eukaryota; kingdom Metazoa; phylum Chordata; class Mammalia; order Rodentia; family Muridae; genus Acomys; species Acomys percivali. The sequence continues at coordinate 43,503,284 of OU015753.1, forward strand.
ACGCTGCCGGTGCAGGCGAAGGTCACCGTTAGACATCCAAAGCCTGTGCCTTCCTGACTTGGTTGCTAAAGGAGATATATCTCATGAGGACAAAATAGTTCCAGAGGATCTCTGTGATAATGCAAACATGGAGAGCGGAGACACAGTGAACTGCCTATCACAAAAGAGCCCTGGCCACTGCTCCCCAGAGACCCTCTGGACTTCCTTAACCTCCTTATTTTAAAGAATAAAATAAGTTTGTCGTGATATGAATATAATCTAGGTAGGCACCAGTTTCCTAAGACTAACCATAGCACTCGCCACACCTCTTCTTCCCAATCCCTTCTCATTCTCTGGGCAGAGTGCATTCCAGCTGGTATTTTTTTTTCCCTCAGGAGGCATTTACGACGAGAGAGAGACAGATATTATAATAGAGATCCCTGACGTGAGAGAGGGTATAACTATGTGACCGTTGGATTCCACAGTAACCCGAGCAGTGATAATTAAAGTCTTCTGGTTCACGTAGTCCTGATGTCTCTAAGGTATTTATTACTTGGAAATCAGAATGCAGAGGATAGAAAAATATTCCTGTTTGTCTGCTGTTGTTAATTATAAACGTAGATAGCTTTGATTTGGGGGCTTTTAGGAGTGAGAGTTCAGAGGTTTTATAATATGTACATTTAAAGGTCATGGTGTAGTCTAAGAGTGGTGGCACATTCCTGTACTTGTGGCACTTGGGACCTTTGAAGTAGGAGAAGGCAGAGTTTGAGAACATACTCGGCTACCTACTGAAACACTGTCTCAAAACTAATGATACAGTCACATTTACACACATGCACAGTGAAAGTAGATTTGCTAAGCATTTCATTTCATTGAAGACTTTCAGTATTGAGGGTATGGGGCACAGAATTAAGAGTAGAACCAAGGGCTGGAGAGATGGCTCAGAGGTTAAGAGCGCTGGCTGTTCTTCCAGAGGTCCTGAGTTCAATTCCCAGCAACCACATGGTGGCTCACAACCATCTATAATGAGATCTGGTGCCCTCTTCTGGCCTGTTAGCGAACATGCAGACACAACATTGTATACATAATAAATAAATTTTTTAAAAAATTTTAAAGGGTACAACCAAATTTAATCAGCCAAAAGGTATGGGTTGGCTGAAGTGAGATGTGAGACAGTGTGAAAAACCATAAATGGGTAATCAAGTTGGAACGGGAGATCAAGAGCCCGACTGGCAGTCAGAGATGAAGCCTACAGTTGCCACAGATGATGATCACTCATTGTGTAGAGACTGGAAGTATGAGAAATGAGATTGGGGGTGGGATGGCGTTCAGGAAGTAGAACCCGCCAACAGGTTAGCACAGCTCTGCGCTGGCTTCTAGACTAAAAACTATTTCCACACTGTGATAGTCCAGGACATAGAAACAAACTAACTCAACATCTGAAAAATGCTAAATGGAGTCACGCGATTAGATGCAAGGCCCAAAGCCAGGTGTCTATGCCCTCTCACTTGCCAATCCTTGTGCTGCTCTCGCGAGACCTGCCTGAGAATCATCAAGACGCGTTTTAGCAGCTGAGTGTATGATGGGTATGCATTAAACTACTTGAATGTTTATGTTTTCACAAGCTCTCTTCATCTGTATGGCTATTGTTGAGCGATGCTGTGAGTGCCACTCTTCCTTGTAAGGATATTGTTGAACGATGCTATGAGTGGCCATGTCCTCCCATTACTTACTTCTCACAGATGCTTGAAGACATAACTTCTTACACAATTGGAGTGAGGTACAAAACCAACTTCCGTGAATTTTCATGAACGCTCAGGATTTTCAAACAAGCATGGGCAATTTCCCATGGGCAATTAGACACCTTTGGGAATGGCAGTTCTGCATGGTTCTCAGCACGACGTTCACGTCTTTTATTTTTTCTGAAAGTCAACAACTAAAATGAATTTCTTATTCTCCACAATAAAGCCGTTCTAAATGGCTGCCTTATGCCAGCAATTTCCTGGGGGTTTTACTCATGACATTGGCTGCCAGCTTAAGAGTAGATGAGGGAATTCTAGCAATAAAGGGGTAGCTAATACATAAACTCAAAGAGAATGAAACCACCATATTACCTGACAAATAACAGGCCCAGAGAAATAATTCCTTGTTCAACTGTAAGACATCAAATACAAATGGTGAAAGAGGCACCTTTAAAATAAAAGGCCCTTGCGACGTACAATAAATAACTTAGCTACTGCCCTCAAAAATAAATAGAAAGAAAAGTTTACATTCTTTCCGGGTTTATTTATCTTAATGAAATATAAGTGATCATGGAGTCGGTGCAATAAAAGATAGACCAAGATGAAAATTGAGGCAACAGAAAACAAGAGACATTTTCAAGAGCCGTAGTAAAACATAGAAAAACTAAATGTTCATTTTAAGTTGTAAATGACAGTGTTAATACAGAAAAAAAAAAAAAGTAGCATCCTAGAGAAGTTCTCAAAAACATGATAGAGATGGTGGGGGGAAAAATCAACATATGACAAGTAAACAACAGAACAGTGAACAATGAAGATTCACTGGAAAGAAAAACAGTACTGCCTGAAGCAGAAAATGAAAAAGCACACAGACATCAATAGACTACATTATATATAAACATGTAAGTTCCTAACTTCTAACACGATGAAAAGACGGGTCATTCCGGCAACAGGTTACAAAGATCAACCTCATCTCTGGGTAATGCTCAACTTTCTATAGGGGCGTGGTCCCTGGTAGGACAACCATGATCCAGTGGAAGTCCCCACACCATCCGTACATGGACAGTACAGACTGGACTTTGTGGGCTATAAGAAAAAGAAAAGGAACTTGAAGTCGGGAGAGGGCTAGAGAGTGGGAGTGGGTCTGGAAGGAGTTATGGGGGCAATCGAAGTACACTGTAGGCACGTATGAAAACCTCACTAATAAAATGTATTAAAATAGAGAACAGATATTAATGCTGACAAAAATGGTGCATTGGAGATTACAGTTTAAATAATGAGCCAGAACAAAATGCAGTTGCTGAAACAGAACTCCACTTGACATCTCGGTCTTCCTAGAAGTGAGAAGGCAGATTCCACTTGAGGACGCAATCTCCACCCGGGTGCTCTGTCCCTTCTAAGTGTGCCATCCTCATGCATACGGTAAGAGTACGATGAGCAGTCACCTCTGTGTTCTAGGCCCTGGCTGCTGGGAGACAGATTGGGCAAAGTCCACAGTTTCCTTACAGAAAATAGATGAGACTGTAAACATAGCTTTGCTCAAATCCGAATGAACAAAATTTAGTGATGTGTTCTCGTGTAAGGTGGTGGTTTGAGTAAGGCTCCCCCTTGCCCATAGACATGTGATGTGTATATTTGAATGTTTAATTATCAGGGAGTGAAATTACTTAGGATTAGGTGTAGTCTTGTTGAAGTAATTGTGGCCTTGGTGGAGAAAGTGTGTCACTGTGGGGTGGGCTTTGAGGTTTCAGATGCCCACGCCTGGCCCAATGGCTCCCTTTTCTTCCTGTCGCTTATGGACCCTGATGTAGAACTCTCATCTCCTGCGGTATCTTGTCTGCCTCTGTGCTACCATGCTTTCTACCATGTTGACAATGGACTAAACCTCTGAAACTATTGGGCAAGCTCCAATTAAATGCCTTCCTTTACAAGAGTTGCCATGGTCATGGTCTCTTCATGGCAAAGTTGAGTGGATGTGTTACCAATTAAAACTCATGTTGCATGTTGTGTGCATGGACACAAGGCCTATTTCAAAAGGGAGAAGGTTAGAAGAATGACAGATGCTGGGGTGGGGTCATCTTTACATATAATTACAAAATTAAGAGGAAAATCAGGAGCTAAGGGGTATTGATACTAGAAGGTTTTACTACGCAAAAATGAGGACCTCTGTTCAAATCCAAGCACATGCATAAAAAGCCAGACATGGCCATGTGAGCTTTCTGTAACTCCAACACTGAGGGAAAGGGAAAGGTTGGAGGGTTATTGGGGTTTGCAAGCCACCAGTTTAGCTCCAGGTTCACTGAGAGAGACTATGTCTCAAGGAAACAGAGAGGAGAGAGATAAAGCAGAACACTAGGCATCATCTTCTAGACTGCGGGCGTGTGCATGTGCACATGTGCATGCACCACACACATTCACACATTCAAAACAAACAAACACAAATCAAAGCTGACGTGGCAGGTCTCAGCCTCACTCTTGCTCCCCAGGCTCGCAGTTCCCTGCCCCACACTGATGCTTAAAGGGAAAACCTAAAGTAGAAATCTGTAACTGAATAAAAATACAGTCCCAATCTATAACCCTAAAAACTATGTTAAGGGATCAGTATAAAGAGAGCATAGGAAAATATGCTAAATTGTTTTATGTAGCATTTGAAAATCTTTAGTCTTAGATGGAATTTAGTTTCAAACATTTTTAACTAAATTAAGTTAAAACAATCTATAGCCATACCACCTTGAATAGTCCCAATATCGTATGAAATTAAGACTTTTAGTGTTAAATCAGTAAGAAGGAGAAAGAAAGGGTCCAGAATTCTAGTAATAAATGTTTCAAATAAGAAGGGAAGATGATAGGAATAAAAAACATACACAGAATTTAGATAAAGTAATTGAATTCATCTAAAACTAAGAGTATTCGACTTCAAACTAAGTCAGTATAAAGACATCAAAATGCTAGAAATCAAATAGACTAGGAGATCAAAGCAAAGCAAATAGTGGACTAATTTCACATGTAAAATGAGAGCCATTTGTAGTGATGAGTGATTTACTTAACAATTGAAAATAAAATAGTCATGAACCTCTCTCCCAGAAGGCAAAGCTGAGAGAAAAATTAGTTTTGTTAATGAGACTTTGAAACAACTCTATTTTACAGAACAAAGCCACATAAAGATGTGACTAGTACAACTAATAAGATTGTTTATCATAGGAAATAAACTTCATTCCACAGATATTATTTGCAAAAATAACTACCATGCAGTAGCTCACAGTGACAACCTCAATAAATGCTAAAAAAGACACAATGTGTTATACATTTACAGACTACAAACAAAAACAGGAAATTAACTGAAAAAAGAAAAACCAGAAAGTACCCAAGTCTTTTGGAAATTAAAGGGGAAAGGGCTTTCCTAAATAACTGTAGCATGAACAGAAGAGGAATTAAAGTCGATATTTTTTTTAATTAAACACTGGTTATTAAATAAAAATGGAAGCAAATGAACTCACAACTCATATCAAAAGAGCTAGGAGAAGTAAATGTGCAAAAGCATCCACTTGATTCAGTCATTTACTCAGCAAATAAAAACATTCGCTGTATTCAGTCATTTCCTCAGCAAATGTTTTGGCTAAGGCCTATTAAGCTGAGGGCACTGGGATATAGAGAAGTTACATTTTAGCAAGCATATAAACACATAAGTAAGTAAGCATATTAGCAATAATTACATAACAGTGTTTAAAACAGAGATCAGCCCTGTAAAGAAAAATGGAGTACCATGAGGGACTCAGGACCGGGGAAGGAAGAAGTTGTTCTTTTAGACTAGAAGATAGCTATGGATTTCTATGATAGTTACGGGTTTCTATGAACCGGTGATATTTGAAAGGAAATTTTGGGAAAATAGATGAAGACGAACAAATGTATGGAGGAAGTCACTGGTAGAAATACACACATGCATTGGTAAATAATACAAACTGAGAGCTAATCCTTAGGAAAAGCTGTAAATGTGCCTTTGCATGTTACCAACAAGTAAAGGAAGGAGACACCAGGAGGGGAGAGAGAGAACTAAAGAAAGCTATAGTGCAGGGGAGGATTTTTAAAGGTTTTTCAAAAATCTTTAATATGTATATGGGGACATATATGTGAATGCAAGTGAACATGAATACAGTCGCCTGGAGGGGCTAGAAAAAATTGTCGGGTCCCCTAGAGCTGGAGTTACAGGAAGTTGTGAACTACCTGATGTGGGTGCTGGGATCTGAACTCAGGTCCCTTGAAAGAGCAACAAACGCTCGTCACAATGGAGCCATCTCTCCAGCTCCCACACAGAGATGTATATTTTTTAATATGGCTATGATATGCCAGAGCTCTGGCTTTTGTTCCGCTTACAGTATGAGCTGTTAGTAAATGTCCAAAATGATAAACGGTGACATTTTAGCTCAGCGTTCCCTAACTCCGGCCTCCAAACGACGTCATCTGATTCCCCACCTGTCCTGGCCAAGCAACTTATACCTGCCTTTTCACCTTCTGCACAAGTTTCATCTCACTTAATACGCATTTTTCTCAAAGAACCCCACTTCAAGACTTATGGTTCCTGTTGACAAGTGGGGAAAGGCACAGTCATGATGAGATGAACGTGAAGGACTCATACCCAGGTTTGTTTGGTTCATGCTCTTACATCAGTAAGATTTCAAGTTTCCTATGTCATTGCTGATAGACTAATTGTGAAGAACCAACATCAAAAGATTAAATTCACCAGGTAATTATATAGCATGACTATGAGTGAAAAGTATTGATGGTATATAACTTTTTAAAAATTGAACCCAGTGGAAATTTTAGGAATGACTTTTACACTGCATTTTTCTGTGATCTGGGAAATTTGATGGAATGTTCAGAGGGACTCCACTTTAAAGAGAGTAAGCAAATGGGCTCAGGGGTCCTGCTCAAACTATGGCACCAGCCAAGGACAATACATGCAGTAAACTTCGAACCCCTACCCAGATCTAGCCAATGGACTGGACATTCTCCACAGTTGAATGGAGAGTGGGGTGTGACTTTCACAGGAACTCTGGTGCCCCATATTTGACCACGTCCCCTGGATGGGGAGACCTGGTGGCACTCAGAGGAAGGATAGCAGGCTACCAAGAAGAGACTTGATACCCTATGAACATATACAGGGGGAGGAGTTCCCCCTCAGTCACAGTCATAGGGGAGGGAGGAGGGGGAAAGCAGGAGGGAGGGAGGAATGGGAGGATGCAAGGGATGGGAAATCAATTGAGAGGTAATATGAATAAATTAATAAACTATATAAAAATATGTTAAAAAATTAAAAGGTTAAAGTATAATTTTAAAAAAAGAGAGTAAGCAAAGAATGGCAAATATTCACTCTAGAATTTGTTAAATGAGATAAAAATCAGACCTGGTCTCTTCACCCCTCTTCTCTCACTGATCACCCACTTCATGTAAAACCAATGATAAAGGAAGTTACTGTACAAGGGAATCCACCTGAGATGTGAGCTGTCAGCTGCAGGGGAGCGTGCTCTGATTTCCTGTTCAACCCCGACACACACACACACACACACACACACACACACACACACACACACACAC
>OU015753.1:43510603-43523392 GCA_907169655.1 Acomys percivali
CACACACACACACACACACACACACACACACACACACACACACACACCACTTCACAGCAGCTGGAGAGTGTCTCCAAGGAGCTGGTCCTACAGTCGGCTGGCTCAGATGCACTGAGAGCACAAAGCTAGGCTCCTGCTCCCCTGTATGGATTTGGGTGGACTAGTCGGGTTGCCAAGAGGCCTGCCATGCTGGAAGTTTCCAGTGATGCTACATTCACCCAGGAGGGGAAACAGGAGACAGCGGCAAGAGAGAACCATACATTTTGCTCTTGGATCTGATGCTTCTGGGCTAGCACTCCGGTCTTGCAGATGCTGCTTACCTGGTTTCTGAATTTCCCAGGATGCATTGCTGTTGAGTCAGGGAATAAGTAGGAGGAGGAGTCTGGAGCTTCCTCATCCATCCTGCCAATGATTTGACACAAAACTTACTTTGAAGTATAAGTCCAGGAAGACTTATATATCCTGGACACCTCAGGGAAAGTACTGTTATGTAGTTCTTCAGTTAGGATGCTGCTAAATACAGCTTGAAGAGCAGTTAATAGTTTAAATAACCATGACCTCTGAAGTAAACCAGGATATGTGTTGTTCATTTCTTAGTTTACATGCACTTCTAAACACAGATTAAGACTCTATTTGATAGCTCTGTTTGAGACAGTAAATGTGAAAATTACAATAAATATAACAAATATCGATTCTGAAAGATTTTTTTAATATGTGTGTATAGGTGCTTTGTCTGCATTTATGTCTGCAAGTCAGAGAGGGCATGGGATCCCACAGGACTACAGTTATACGATTCTGAGCTTCATGTGAGTGCTGGGAATTCAACAATGGAACTCTGAGAGAATAACCAGTGCTCCTGACCACGGAGCCATCCCTCCACCCCACAAAGGTCGACTTCTATATCACAAATCTTCATTGTATAGATATATGTGTTACATATTTACGTGTTTGTGCACATACACATTTGCATAAATGCACACATGCTAAACCACAAAACAGCTCTTTTCCCTTAGAAATAAGGGAACCAAAAGATAAATTCTGTCCTATTGGCTGGCCAGGGGACATACGCCTGCAATTCCAGCATAGGGAGATGGCGACATGAGGAACAGGGAACAGGGATGCTATGCATTACGATACTTTACCTTTTAATAATTATGTGCATATTATCTTTCTATATAATTCAAAGTCTGTCTATGTAATAAATCCCAGAAACTCTTTCCCTTTTGGGTGGCAGAAAAGAAGTATCAGGTTTATGTTTCATCTTGTAACATCTTAGTAATGACGGAAAGATATTTAGAAATGTTGTTGTAAAAATATAGTCAGTCTTAAGAAAGACTATATTTGTTGTAACTCTGGTTAATGAGGGACAAAACCCAACAGGGGTGGCACAGGTTGTTTAAAGGAACATGTCATAGGTAAATAAAGTGATCTCAAAGACACAGATGTAACTGGGCCTCAGGAAACCAGGAGTTCAAATAGCTTTACGTTGTTCCATCAATTCTTGTTAGAATACATCAATAAGAATTAGTATAAGGCTCATCAACCAGCCTTAACCACGTAAGCCAGAGAACCCCTGCATTTACAGTCCACAGGGCAAAAGAAACATGGTCAACAAATGTTCCGGAGTTCTAATTTTGAAAGACAAGCTAGAAGACTGAGCTCAATCGTGTCATTTCAAATGCCTGGTCCTGTTGTACCGGCACAGCCGTTCTCATCACAGCCATGCCCATGGACTTAGTGGGACTTAGGCGTCTCCAAGATTAACAAGTGGAAGAAAAAAAAAGAACAAGCTCCACGGTTTCTACCACAAGGTAGAAGCTAATTCATAATTGGAAATGTTCCAGTTATGGAAATGTATTGATTTGACAACTTCCTTAGGTTTTGTTATTATTGAAGTAAATGTGTTTGTGTTGAGGAAAAAGAGGAAATCGATCCTCTAGCAGACATGCGGCCTCACCATCATTTCTGTTTGCCAGTGAGGCTTGTAAGATAATTATTACAGAAACAAGCAGCCGCGCTAGCAAATATATGCAAATTAGGAGAATCATCGAGCACAGCAAACAGGGAAAAGATGTGACTGTTGTTGTGGGAGGAAAAAAAAACATTGAAAAAAATCAACCCACACAAAACAGCAATAGAGAAAAAAAAAAAAAACGAGATCCTTAGATATTCTTAGCTGAGAAAAACAAAATAAACCATAATGAGGCACCATAGTTCGCTCCCGTTTGGAGACCTGAGTGCACATCTGACCAGAGCACAAAGAACCAGGAGCCCAGCATAGGGAATATGCTCTCCATCCTAGCACAAAAGTGCTGAAAATGCTCTCACAAGCTGTAGTAAAAAGTAATTCATATCATATACCTTTACTTTATGGTTATTTCAATTATTTTACCACACAACATAATAGGCTTTGCTACAGCATCTTCACTCATGTATACTATTCCACTTTTATCTTTTTCACCACTACACTACCTCCTCATGTCCTCCCCATTCTCCTTTTTAATATAATATTTTCATAATTCTTTGAGAATTTTATAGTGTTGGGGTATTTTTGTTTTGTTTTGTTGGTTTTACGAGACAGAGTTTCTCTATGTAGCTTTGGCTGTTCTGGACTTGCTTTGTAGAGCAGGCTGGCTTCTGCCTCCCCCAGCACTGGGATTAAAGGTGTCTCTGCCATGCCCAGATGTACAATTTATTTTTATCATATCCACTCCCCCTCACATACAGTTTCCCTTATCTCATCTGAGAGATACCCACCATCACCCCATTCTCCTCTTTCTTCCCTTTTTCTCATAGCCCACTGAGTCCAATTTATGTGGGCAACATACTCATGGGTGCGGGCCATCTGCTGGAGCATGGTCAACCTATGAGGGACCACACCCATAACTTAGACTGACTCTCTCTTCCTCTGATGCTACCAGTTATTAAGAGATCCTCAGTTAAGGGTCAGTGCTCAGAAGCAGGGTTGATGAAGACCTTCTGACAGTCTGTAGGCTTTTGTTTTATTCTGTTGACAGTGTCCTTTGCCTTACAGAAGCTTATCAGTTTCATGAAGTTCCATTTATTTATTGTTGGTCTTAGAGCCTGAGCTATTGGTGGTCTGTTCAGGAAGTCGTCTCCTGTACCAATGAGTTCAAGGCTCTTCCCCACTTTCTCTTCTAACAGATTTAATGGGCCTGGTTTTATGTTGAGGTCTTTAATCCACTTGGACTTTGTGCAGGGTGATGAATATAGATCTATTTGCATTTTTCTATATATGGATATCATGTTAGACCAGAGCCATTTGTTGAAGATGGCATCTTTTTTTCATTGCATGGTTTTGGCTTCTTTGTCAAAAATCAAGTGTCCACAAGTGTGTGGGTTTATTTCTGGGTCTTTGATTTGATTCTATTGATCAACCAGCTTATTTCTATGCTAGTACCATGCTGTTTTTATTACTGTTTTCTATAGTACAGCTTGAGGTCAGGGATTGAGATTCCTCCTGAAGAAATTTTATTGTACAGGATTATTTTAGCTATTCTGGGGGGGTTGTTGTTGTTGTTGTTGTTGTTGTTGTTGTTGTTGTTTTCCATATGAAGTTGAGAATTGATCTTTCAAGGTCTGTAAAGAATTATGTAGGTCTTTTGATAGGAATTGCATTGAATCTGTAGATTGCTTTTGGTAAGATGGCCATTTTTACTATGTTGATCCTCCCAATCCACAAGCATGAGCAACCTTTCCATCTTCTCATATCTTCTTCAATTTCTTTCCCAAGAGACTTGAAGTTTTTTTCATGCAAGTCTTTCACTTGCTTCGTTAGAGTTACACCAAGATACTTGATACTATTTGTGGCTATTGTGAAGGGTGTAGTTTCCCTAATTTCTTTCTCAGTCTGTTTGTCATTTATATACAGAAAGGCTACTGATTTTTTTTAATTAATCTTTGGGTTTTTGTTTAGTTGGTTGGTTTGGTTTTTCGAGACAGGGTTTCTCTGTGTAGCCTTGGCTTTCCTGGACTCATTTTGTAGACCAGGCTGGCCTTGAACTCACAGCAGTGTGATGGGATTAATGGTATGTGCCACCATGCCTAGCTTTGTACCCAGCCATTTTGATGAAGTGTTTATGAGCTGTAGGAGACTCCAGTGGAATTTTGAGGGTCATTTATGTACACTATCATACCATCTGCAAATAGAAATACTTTGATTTCCTCGTTTCTTATGTGGATCCTCTTGGTCTCCTTTTGTTGTCTTATTGATCTAGGTAGAACTTCAAGTACTATACTGAAGAGATACGGAGAGAGTGAGCAGCCTTGTCTAGTCCCTAATTTTAGTGGAATTTCTTTGTGTTTCTCTCCATTTAATTTAATGTTGGCTATTGGCTTGCTGTATATAGCCTTTATTATGTTTAGGTATGTGCCTTGTGTCCTTGATCTCTCCAAGACTTTAAACATGAATGGATGTTGGATTTTGTCACATGCTTTTTTAGCATCTAAGACGATCATGTGGGTTTTTTTTTCTTTCAGTTTGTTTATATGGTGGGTTACACTGAAAGATTTCTATATATTGAACCATCCCTGCATGCCTGGGATGAAGCCTACTTAGTCATGTTGAATGACATCTTTGATGCATTCTTAGGTTCTGTTTGCTAGTATTTTATTGAGTATGTTTGCATCAATGTTCATAAGAGAAATTGGTCTGAAATTCTCTTTCCTTATTGGGACTTTGTGTGGTTTGAGTATCCAGGTGACTATGGCCTCAGAGAAAGGGAAACACTCCTCCATTGCTGGTGGGAGTGCAAACTTGTACAACTACTTTGGAAATCAATTTGATGCTTTCTCAGAAATTTGGGAATGCTGCTACCACAAGACCCAGCCATACCATTCCTGGGCATATGCCTGAAAAATGCTCCACCATACAACAAGGACATTTGCTCAACTAATTCATAATAGTCAGAATCTGGAAACAACCTAGATGTCCCTCAACTGAAGAATAGATAAAGGAACTGTGGTACATTTACACAATGGAATACTACTCAGGTATTAAAGCCTGTGGGCAAATTGCTGGAACTAGAAATGATCATCCTGAGTGAGGTAACCCAGACCCAGAGAGACACACATGGCATATGCTCACTTATAAGTGGATATTAACTCAGCATAGATGTCCTCTGAGAGTCTCCACTCAGCAGGGATTGGGACATGTGCTGGGACTTGCTGCTGGACTCCACATGAGAATGGTATGGAAGAACTGGGAGGGGTAAGGACCCAGAGGGTCCAGGAGCCCCACAATGAGGCCATCAAGGCCTAAGGCTCTGCACCCAGGGGGCCTGCACAAACTGTTGTACCAAGCAAGGACAATGCATGCAGTAAACCTAGACCTGTTCAGATCTAGCCAATAGACAGCTCATTCTCCACAATAGTGGAGAGGGTGGGGACTGCCTCTGACATGAACTTTGGTGTCTCCAATTTGATCACTTCTTCTTAGTGAGGAGGCCCAGCAGGAACACAGAGGAAGAGGAAGCAGGCTATCCAGATGAGACCTGATAGGCTGTGGTCAGATGGTAGGGGAAGAGGTCTCCTTCTGTCGGAGGTCTAGGGGAGGGGAATAGGGCAGAAGAGGGAGAGAGAGTGGGAACAGGAAGATACAAGCCAGGGGATAACAATCGAGATGTAAGATTAATAAGTTATAGTAAATGTTTTAAAATGGTCAGTGCTCATGAGCTCCTCCCTAGTCTGCACTGGAATGCTGCCTGGCTTGCTCTTGGACAGGCAGCCATGCCTGCTGGGTGTTCATGAGTGAGGCAGTCCTGCCATGGGCAGAGGACTGTTTTACCTGGTGTTCCCCAGCCTCTGGCTCCTATGGTCCTGTCCCCTTCTTGTTGGCCTCCCTCCTCTTCAGGAATGCCCCTCTTCTGCATTCCTGTCACAGCACACACACACACACACACAGAGATACACACACACACACAAACACACACACACACACACACACACACACACAATTTTCTTGTCTTCCATCCCCACGAACTTCACCTTTGCCATATCTATTTTATGTTCTAAACACCCCCATGCCTTTGGAAATTCAAATTTTACTCTTCAGATTTAAAAACCTCTTTGCTGTAATCTTACTGAGTGTATTTTTCACTGGTATTACAGTTGTCATTGTTGTTGTTTTGTTATTGTTGACAATCCCTTGTCCTACCCCACGGATTCTTAGGTTCAGCCTCAACTCTTGATCATATCCTAGAATTCTTGAACACTGTGGTCGTGCTCACTTTTCTCCTCTCTCGCTACCTGAATATACTCTTACTTCAATCTGTCGCCTTCCATGACGATCAGTCCTCCACTTCATTTTGTCCACTGGTGATCTGCCATCCTTTCCTTTTTATTTAGTAAGTTAACCTGTTCAAGCCCAGCATATCTGTTGGGGGGTTTTCCCACAATCTCAATTTTCCTGAAATTTTCTTCCGTATTTTTAAATTCTTCATCTCTATTGCTGACATTATCCTCCAGTCTTGCTAACGCTTTCATCTAGACCTTGAATTTCTTCCTTACTTTATTCACCTGGATTTACTTACTTGGGTTACCTGTCTGGCCACTGAACATTGCTTAAATGAGGATTCTGAAATCGCTGCTGGCATTCTCAGCTGTTCTCTTATCATTGTTTTCCGTTGCTGAGGAGCTGGGAGCTTCGGGACAGATCACCATGGCTTCTTTGCTTGCACATTTCATGCTTCCTTGTTATGTTTTACAGGTATTGAGTGTGAGCTCCAGGTCAGGGTTGTCCCTTTCCCCGTTTCGTTGGCTTGTTTTTTCAGTGTGGATCCTTTGTGTATGTAGTCTTTACTTGGGCATGTGATCCTCACCACTGCTTAGAGAGAACAGGCCATACTCACAGATTGATTTAGTGACCACCTCAATATTAAAACATAATAAAAAGAGCTTGTGTCCTTTAATTCCACCTCCAGTAAGGTTCAGAAACAGAGGAACTAAAATAGCACCAGGTTACATGCAATTTCAAGACTTTTAAAGCCAAAGGTATTAATAACTAAAAAGTAAGAAAAGGGGGATAGGGAAAGGCAGGAAAGCAGGAATGAGAGGGAAAGGGAGATAGCTTGAAGGTAATGACAATAGAGAAACAGTACAGAAAAGGTATGGGCAACTATGGGACAGTCACGGAAACTTTTTAAAACAAGACAAAAGCTTCAGTGTAGACTCTGGTGCTCTGGGTGATTTCATTCTCGGTGCCCACTTTTCCATACTGAGGCTCTGGGGGAAGGAACAGGGGGTGTACAGTGGTTCTTGAATTCACCCTGGTTGCTCTATGCCCAAGTCCCACCAGGAACCACACTGCTTTTCCACACTGCAGTTTTTGCCTGAGTGTATGTGTGCCTGTAAGTCTGTGCCATATTAGTCAACTTCTCTTGTTTGTGGACTGTTAGGATTATTGTTTGCTAGGAGAACGGGAGGGGTCCCTAGATAGTGGTAGTGACAGTTTCTGACATCTTTGACTGACTGGTTTGGAACATTACTGTCCTTTGTCCCAGCCTGTTAGAAAGGAGGCACAGCCAAAAGCAAACCGCTTCCAAGCACTTGCTCCATCTGTTCCGTGGCCTCCGCAGATGTCCCAGCAAGTCTGTCCGCAGTTGGCTTCCGAATCCTTCTTCCACTCCTGGTCCTTGCTTCTGACAGAGAAGGAGGAGGACAATTCCGTCTTCTGTTCATCACTCCACACTGGGGTCCATTGTTTTCTTTGTCAACCTAATGCTCAGTGTGGCCAGATTTTAGATTTCCGCACTCTGCTGAGGTGCTCTCCTGCCTTTGCTTGCCTCTCATCTCTGCAATTATGGATTGCAGAGTTTGGATTTTGTTTTTTGTTTTTTTTCTGATTCATGAAAACCCAGGAGAGTAATGTTTATCTCCATTCCACACTCTTCCAATGCTTCTTAGAATGAACAAACAAGTAATATTTCACACCAGCATCACAGTCATAAACAAGAAAGCATCTAAATCACATTAAATGTCAGAAAACAAGTGCCCTTTGGCACTATTACTCTCTGTGACACATCATTACTATGTGTTACTATGGAAAACCAAGTAAGAAAGAGATGTTGTCTTTCTTAGACCAATGTCTTCTCTGAAAACCTGACTGGTACTTATGTCCCCAAAACAGAATTCAGTGATGAAAGTCAAAGTCATGGGTGACACCCATTTCCAGAAAGGACAATATTCTCTTACCACTGAGAGCATAGCACTGTGTTACTTGCTAAAAAACAAGAGATTCACACATATTCCTTCAGCTTTCTCAGATTCGAAGTCTACTTCAAGGAACTGCCTCAAGGAGCAACGTATACACTGTCATTCGCTTTAGTTTTCTCATGATTCCTGAGTTACTGGTGTGAACGAAGGATTATTTGGTGTTCTCACTGCAGCGCACGTCACCCATACAACTGTTTCTACCCACATTCCATCCACTGCCTCACATTAACTGCGCCCCAGGATCCACATTCTCTATGCCACTATGAGTCGCACTCTGCAGTTTGAAAAGATTACACTGTTTCAAACCTATGGGCAGAACACGCCTGGTTTTATTCTTAGAATATTGAAGACAGGTGTGTGCTGGCGTGGAGGTGAGCTAAGCTGAGCGCCCAAGGTGTTGATCTGGTTTTTGCTACCATTGCAGTACCTGGAAGTTAAATTTGTCACAAACGAACGTTTGGGAGCACTATTTTCCAGCTCCAGATTTGATAAGCTTCTCACTGCAAACTTTAAAGACCTTTGAAATAATCTTCAAATTGCTATTTTAAAGCAATACACTTTTTGTTCTTTTAATTATGGCTTCAAACATAAGTAACTTACTGTGGTACCACATGGGGGTGTTGGGATTTTCTTGCTATTTTTTTCATGATAATTGCTTTGGACCAAACAGTATACAACATATTTCTTGTTGATTGTTGCTAATGAATATTCTACAAAGAAAAGCTTCTAATGAAGCTCAAGGTATAAGCAGACAATACAGTCAATACGTTTTTCCTACGATATGGTGTGATTATTACTATTATTAAATGAAGTCTTATTTGATAATTTAAGAAAATTATGTATATGTCAAGTCACTCTTTCCAGATCCACGCATGTAAAGGTAATTCACGGAGACTCACGGAGGCTCTAGGGAAATGCCAGTGCTACCAGCTATGAGAAGAGCACAAGACCTGCTCCTTGCTCTTATTTCCAGCACTACCGTTGAATTACATGGTACCTTATTTGAATATGCATATATCGAAGAGTTATAAGAATAGTTATGACTGCTAATTTCTACCAATCCAGAAATGTGAATAGCACTGGATTTCTCACTGGCTCAATTGGATAGTTTTGTTATGTTTTGTTTTGTTTTGTTTTGTTTTAAGTGCAATGACATCACAGTTCAGAGGGAAAATCAAGTATCTCAAAGGCTTAATTGTCCCAGAACCTTTTCTTAGGAAGCTACTGAAAATTATGCTAAAATAAAATTAATTAATAAAATAAGGAAGGAACTGTGTAAAAGCCAGAAAGCAGAGGACCAGGCATAAAAAAATATAAAAAGATTTTGTGTGGATTTATCAAATGAAATCACAATTTGAATGTTGAGGAGCAGGTCTGTCCTGAAATCCATTATGGATTAGAAAGACACATGGTCTTTCATTAAAAGATAAATAGAATAGTGTAACAGCTGGCACATTATCAAAGCTGGACTGGTTATAAATTTATATTCAGAGACATTTTACAGAATTGTCAAACAATTCAGAAAGATTTCACTCTCCATTTCCAGAGTCTCAGGTGATGGGCATGACCCCAAAAGCATTGGTGTCAATTACTGCAGAGATGTCTGCAGAACCATGTGTGTTCACTGACTCCTGATCTTTTATTTATTCTATTCAAGATAGACAAGATAGAAAGATAGATATCAGCCTTGATGTTCTTCAACATTTGAATGAATAAAGAAAATACTGTGTGTATAAAAATAGGAGTCACAATTGACCATAAAGAAAAATGAAATTGTATAATTTGCAAAAAAAAATATATATATATATATGATGGAGCTGGAGGGGGAATCATGAGTTTTAAAAAATAATCTAGATTCATATAAACAAATATCATGTTTCTTATATATGCATACTATAGATTTATGTACATACAGAGGCATATTATATTGATATCTATACACATGCACACACATATGGAATACCAGCAGAAGAGAGTCTAATTGAGGAAGTGAGGGAAGGCCAGTAGAAAAGGACAGAACAGAGAGGACAGGGGAAGAGTTAAGGTAATAAGGAAAGAGTACGAGCAAAGCACAGCACTGCACAGGTATGAAAATATAATTTAATTATTTTGTATGCTAACTTTAAAAAAAAGACTACTTAGTAAGTATAGTAAGGGGGGAGGGCAATTAATAGCCCTAATAGGAAAAGCCTTCTAGAACCTGTAATCATACTACAATACTTGCACTCAGCAGTGAAAAATGCGTATACACACATACAAAAGCAGGCATATACAGTGCACATTCACACAGGCACACAGTGTGCATACACAGACACATGCACACATACAAACAGATATACATACATAAATACACAACGCACAGTCAAAATAATGAAAACACTAAAATGGATTTAAGCAAAATGTATGGGCTTGACTAATGCTGGCGGTTAAGGGAGGAAAATTCTTCATCAACTGTGGAATGGCATCAGCAGGTAATGCCTGAAAATTGAGAGTCAACAGTTTTTAGATATTTAAAAGTAGAAATCTGGAATTGGGGACACAGTTCAGTGATGCAGACTTTGCCCAGTAGGTGCAAGGCCTTAGGGCCAATCTCTTGTGCCAGTATAATAAATGAGACATTTATTTATTTTTAAGTCCCAAAGAGTT
The DNA here is from genome assembly GCA_907169655.1 of Acomys percivali. NCBI lineage: Eukaryota > Metazoa > Chordata > Mammalia > Rodentia > Muridae > Acomys > Acomys percivali. The sequence goes on from OU015753.1 coordinate 43,521,482, forward strand.
GAAAATAAAAATAGTCCACAAGGACAAGAACTGGAGGACAGAGGTGACTTGGGGGCTTCTGAGGTAAGTGGAACAGTCCTGGGCTGCAGTTTATCCCAAACAGTGTCGGTTAGTTCTTCACCCCAATCGCAGTATTTCTATTTTAATGCAACTGCTCTCTTTTTCACATTTTCTCGTTTTTGCGTGAAAAAGGAGGTGACAACTCGAGTATGTTGGTCCCATTAGCAGAAGGAACCACCATGCCAAGTCTATCACACACACTTCAGATCCGTGTCATCAAATGTTTCAAAGGCAAATTGTACAGATGCCAATAACTTATGAACTAAAAATGGATCCATCAGAAACTCATCCCGCTGATGGTGAGGCGTCCAGCACGAGCTTCGGAGTTCATTAGGCAAAAGCACTTGTTTTTCCACCTTGAGGTGACACAATGTGCCCACTAAATTAAAAACCTGTGACATGGAAGGATATTTAAAGCTAACAGTGATTCATAACTGTCTTCAAACATGTCAGGATTTCCCAGCAGATTTAAAAAATTAATTTTTCTAAATGTTTTATATACTCATTTCAAAAGGCTGCAAATTTCATAGCAAAACTAATAAACAACTAAAACAAAGATAACTCTCAGTGGTCGTATTCACTCTTTTTTGATACCCCCCATGAAACAGTCAAACCTCCAAATATCAAGTTTGCAGAGATTTCAGTTTCAAGTACCATAAAGGGTAACAGAACATTTTGTTAACAGCTCTTGCTTTTAACCGCATTTTGTACGTACTTGTGCTTCTAAAGACTAAGTGATTAATGTATCAAAAATGCTCCAAATTGTATTGCTTTTACTGAGCTGCAATAGTTAGAAAGAGTGTTTGCAAACAGATATTGAAATGTAACCTTAAAAAAGAAAAACAAGCAAAACCCATGTGACCTCGTCTAGTTATTTTTTTTATTATTATATATAACACTGCCAGGGCTTAAATATGGCTTGTAGCCTCTGAAACCCAGACTGATATTTTAATCCCTATTTTGAGTTATTTAAAGGATGAGAAGTCAATCCACGATATTTAGAGTTACGGATGTTGGGAGGTAATTGGGACTACAAGAGGTCTTTATAGGAGAGAGAGAAAAGAGACCAGGTTCACACGGATACGCTCAGCATGTGGGAGCTTGAGCTGCCTCAAGACGTCCCAGGTGAGACCTGTTCATTAGCTTGTCCATCATTGCGACAAAGAACCTAAGAAAAACAAGTTAGAGGAAGAAAGTGATATTACTCACAGCCTCAGAGCTTCCGGTCCACTGAGCCATTGCTGGTGGCCTCTCTTATGGACAAGCACGAAAGGAGCACACCATGGGGCCAAGCTCCCCACTTTCTGATAGCCTGGAAGGACAAGGACAAAGAAATGGGGGGGGGGGCAGATGGTGCTTCTCAGACAGGCCCTGTCATGGTGAGGAGGAGATAAATAAAATGTTCCGCTGCTGCAAGCAGTGTCGGCGGGAGTGCCTAGATCATAAATGTATTGATCTATGTATAGATTCGTAATTTGATGGCTTATGCGTCAGCTAATCTTTATTGCTAACTTAGTTGCATTTAAAAGAGCTATGAAACGGACCTTGGTGCATGTCCGTGAGAGCGTTTGCAGGAAGAGTGAACTGAGAAGGGAGGAACACTGAGACTAATGCGGACAGGGAGGGCCCAGCTTGTGAAGTGTCAGAGGCACGCAGGTATTCTATGAGGCACGGAGCTAGAGGCACTTCTGTTAGGCTCAGCAAAGAATGGGGCTGTTTCCTGCTCGTGTCCTGAGAATCTGGTTTGCCTGCAACTTTAAACTCACAAAATTTGGTACTGTTTTATGGATAGATAGATAGATAGATAGATAGATAGATAGATAGATAGATAGATAGATAGATAGATAGATA
>OU015753.1:43523402-43537069 GCA_907169655.1 Acomys percivali
ATAGATAGATAGATAGATAGATAGATAGATAGATAGATAGATAGATATAGAGAGATATAGATATATATCTTCTCTTATGATAGCTAGGATTACTCGCTAAACAGTTCCAATATCACAGCCTATACATTTTGCTGCTTTGAAATCTCTCTCACCAAAGAAAAGCGTGCATGACTTTTTGTGATGGCTAATACTGATAATCAACCCAACAAGACCAAAATGTAAGAAACAAACTTCTGGATATATCTAGGAGAATCTACGGAGAACGACTTCTGTCTCAAGCTGACACTTGGTGACATCATCCCCATGGTAACAGTTGTGCAGGGATGAAAAAAAAACAGAGTCCTGATGGGCTCCGAGAAGCTTGCATCAGTGTCCCAGAAAGCTACTCTGTGTAGTGACAACCACAATAAACTGCCACGTGGGTCTTAGAGGTTGTTAAGAAGCCAACATCCTTGGGTACAAAGAAAGCCTGAGTTTGCTTTCCCCACTAAGTGTACCCAAGACCAAGCCAATGAGTTCTTGGTTCCTGGAACTGTACAATTTGCCAAAACATTATTAAGCTCACTGAGGTCCTCTGGGCTCGTGTCTAAGTGGCAGTTGGACATTAAGGGACTCTGGGGCTAACAAAATAAAAACAGACAAACAAAAACCACCCCAGCACAGTGTGAGAGTCACACAGAGAAATGAGATCATTACTCAGGGCCGGTGTCAAATACAAGAAAAAGAAAGGTGAAGGCAGAAGCTCCAGTTGGCTAAGCCCGACCTGAGCAGAATGCGGGCGTGGGTGAGTAAGGATCCCGGGCTTTTGATGAGCACTGGACACATGCTGTGTGGCCAGTCATCGTGAGCTGCAGGCCTGCTGCTGGAAGACATTCAGTTCTCCGGAAACCAACTGCAGGGACTTTCAACAAACATTATATAAATCGTACCATGATTCAGAGAGAAATAAGAGAAATAAGAACTCAAGAACATAACTACAACAGGGAAAACTGCTATACGCTTACCTTTCTATTAGTGTGAGCCATCTGGATTTCTTCACACGCGCCCCTTAGTAAAGAGAGTGTGTCTACAGCTTCCGTTACACCTGGAAGCCTGCTCTCTGACCACTGGCTCACCATTTACCTCCTCCTATGCTAGCTCACATTCTTAGTCTTCCCACCATTCAAAATGGCAGACGGGGTACCCCCTGAACAGTGCTTGACAACGTCAATTTACTATTACTGAATTCAACAAGGATGGGGCAGCTACAGAAATATTTAAAATAAGAACTAGTTTGGGTCTTCTGAGCATACATCTCTTAAAACATGTGAATGAAAACACTAGCATCCACTTCCTACTTCTTAGAATAGACTTTTTAAATGTCACCCTGGTGTGTTCTAATTTTATATAATTTCCCTAAAGAGAATGTGTGTGTGTGTGTGTGTGTGTGTGTGTGTGTGTGTGTGTGTGTAAGTGATGTCCTTGGGTAATTCTAGGTTAATTGGACACAACTGACTGTTGGTTGACATGATTAGGTACAACTTACTGTGGGCAGTGGCGTTCCAGCCAGTGGTCCTGGGTGCTATAAGAAAGCACAGTGAGCAAGCTATGAGGAGAAAGCCAGTCAGCAGGGTCCCCACATGGCTTCTGCATCAGCTCCTGCCTCCAGGAAGCGACTTCCCTGGATGGTGGACAACAAGATGGAAGACAGAGTAGACCCTTTCCTCCCCACATTGCTCCAACAATAGAAACTCTAAGATGGTGGACAGTAAGCTGGGCGGTGGTGGCACACATCTGTAATCCCAGCACGTGGGAGGCAGAGGCAGGCGGAGTGCTGTGAGTTCAAGGCCAGCCTGGTCTACAAAGTGAGTCCAGGACAGCCAAGGCTACACAGAGAAACCCTGTCTCAACCGCCCCCCCCTTGCCAAAAAAACATAACGGAAAGTAAGATTGAGATCTTGACACATTGTCTACGTCAGTGTTTCTTAACCTTCCTAACACTGAGACCGTTTAATATAGCTCCTCATGCTGGGGAGACCCTCAACCAAAAAATTACTTTCGTTGCTACTTTATAACTATAATTTTGCTACTGTTATGAATTGTAATATAAGTATCTGTGCTTTTCAACGGTCTTAGGCAACCCTGGTAAAGGGTTATTCAATGCCCCCAAAGGGGTCATGATCCACAAATTGAGAGCCACTGATCTAAGTGGAATTTATAGGAGACTGGGTAGTAATGACTCGAGGTCCAAATTAGCATGAGTCCAGGTAGGAAGCTAATGAAGCACAGAGTCTCCATATGATCTTGATAACTTTGCCGTTTCTTTTTACCACTGTTAGTGATTCTCATTTTCTTTTCATCATCACTTTATCTTCTGTTCTCCAACAAAGTAAATAATGAATTGGCAACAGCCTCCTAATACTGAGGCTGCTTTTTCAATTCCAAATGAAAACGCCTTTTACTGTGTTTAGCAAATGTATTTATAAAAATAAAATAGACATTTGGGAGCATCTAAGGTGTTCTGATTTCAAATTGATTAGTCTGAACAGTGTTTATTTACTTATGTCACAGAACTCCAATGATCACTTTCTATAAGCCAGTGGATAGATGTGGTTAAGTTGTAATAGGAAAGTGTAGGAAACACTGGCCATGCCACTGGCTTCCTAACACATTGGGCCTGTGTGCCTTTGTGAGACATGTTTGTAATGTGTGGTTGTTCAGACCAAACCAACAGCCCCCATTTATTTGTAGCATAATTCAGACTCAGATTTTCTGTTCCTAATTTTGGAGCAGATACCAGTATTCCAGAATTTATCATACTGTGTTCTGATAAGGAACTTGAGCCTAGAGGTCAGACTTGGCTTAAATAGCAACAAGAAAAAAACAATGTGAAAAGACAGAGAAAGTTCTCACCCACTTCTATGCACCTCAACACCTTTTAAAAACAGGCTGTTCTGAAATCTCTCACACACTTTATTATTTGTTTTCTTAAAGGAACAATGAATCCACAATCTAAAAATCTCAGCAAAAATATATTCAGCAATTCTCATGTGGCCATAAAGAAAAACCAACCAACTAACTTTGACGAAGTAAAAATATAAGAAAAAGCAGGGGCTTAATGGTGAACTGTGTTCCTGAAACTAGCCCAACTACTTCCCCCTGGTTCCTAACTATATGACAACAACAGACCCACCTTTTATGTAACACTAGCCAGATGTTTGGTTTCTTCCATCGAATGAAGTCCACCGTCCTGGAGAGAACAGCAAAACAAGCATCTTTTATATTAAGAAAACCTTGGGAGAGAAAACTGCATATAGACGTTATGAACTGGGTCCCTCTAAAATGACAAGTGGACTGCTCATCAGAACCAAGATCCTGAGGGTTTATTAAGTAAAGCTAGCAAAGATACCATTCAGCGAAAGGCAGGTTTACAAAGGGTACTTGACTGAGCTCCATGAGCCCATCTCTGCGAACTGTTCAGAGTTTAGAAAACCCTCAGATAAATTCCCTTTCATGAGAAACAGCCCTTATGTTGGAGAACTCATCTGTGAAGAATACTTCAGTGCTGTCTCTGAGAACAGAAAAGCCAAAGGTATCATGGGCAACTGAGGATCAGGGCAGGGGTGGCTCTACTTGAAAAAGCAAAATAAAATGAAATTCCCATGATCTCTATCTGAGAGTGGGATCATCTTAGTTAGCATTTACAAAAGTACTCCATCTTTATATAACATTTTAAGTTTATTCTTTAAAGGTACAACAATTTTACCTATCCACACACCCCCACTGCTCCCAGCTCCCCCCAGAATCACTCATCACATCTCTCTCACAACTTTATGTCTGTCTTTTTTGTTCTGTTAACCAATAAGCCACTAAGGCCAGTTGGTGTTAACACATATGCAAATGCACATAAGACCATATATTAAGGTATATACAACCTATTAGTTGGTTCTCCCTCCCTGAGCAGCCGTCAGCTACCAAGATCTCCTCAGCTAGAGAGGAAACCTCTGGTCCCCCTCCACCACCAATGCTGGAATGACTAGCTTGATTGTATAGGTAACCACTGTGCTTGGATATCTCATGGTCAACAGCATTTCACAGCTTCCCTTCCCATTCTCCAGCTCTTACTTTCTTTCCAGCTCCTCTTCTGTAATGTACCCTGAACCAAGGTTGGTAAAAATGACCCGTCTATGGCTGACCACTCAGAGTCACACATTCTCGGCCCTTTGAACAGTTATGAATCTCTGCGCTAACACCTTCCCACTACAAAAACAGACATCTCTACCGAAGTTGGGCAAAGCAGAAATCTATGGGCATAAACATAAATATTTGAAATTGATTGCACGATGTTCTGTAAACAAAGTGTGTGGTGCCTACAGCAATAGGATCTTACCATGTAGTTTCGGTGTTCAGCCAAGATCGATCACAAGAGCCTCTACTGTTCCAAGTGCCTCTGAGGCATCCCTGACCACTAACCTGTAGAGAGAAAAATCTGTGCCCAGCACTGGGATTTCCATTTAATGGAAGCAGCTTTGTTTACCTATGAAGAATGACTACTCAGTCTTTAAAATTATTTTTTAACTAACTTACAAGCCAGTGGGTTTCCACTGAGAGTCTTCACACATCCTTCTGAATTTGTTAGCACACGCTGCCACCTTTCTCTTTCCCATCTCCCCACCCCATCCCCACTAAACCCTCCAGACACCAGGGTTCTTCACTGATCTTTCAAGTCTACTATGCTCCACTCTCCCCTCTAATTATATTTTTTTTAACTTGGATTACAAGATTTCAGGTTTCCATACAGCTTTTCATGCACCCTTCATTTTGGTTAACTGTGCCTCTGCCTGTTCCTCCTTACTCCCACCCCTCCATGCTTTTATAAAGCCTAAATAATTGTTCATATCCTGCCTTCATTTAAAAAAGAAATGAAGAGCTCTCCAATCAGAACATCAAAAAAAAAAAATGCTACCCAGTAAATAAGTAACTTGTTAAGGAGAATGCCAGCAACACACTTTAACAGTACACTGTTGATCTGTCCTAATACACCAGTGCACACAGGAAAGCCGCTTGCCCTCAGTAGCCTCAGTGTTGTCTCTGTGATATGGGGAAGAAGGTTGAGCCAAGTAACATCTGAGACCACACAATCACGATCTTTAAAAGCATTTTCTATGGGTGTCTGTCAGAGAGAACTGCACCCACAGACTAGAACAGAAGCATAGCATGGCCCTTTCTGCAATCACAGATGTGTTATCCTTTCAAAATGGCGGGATGGAGATATTGTGCTAGCACAACCACACAGTCAACTCACTATCCGTCTGGTACCCAAAGCGCGGTAGCGATAGCTCACTTAGCGTCTAACCAGCTCCTTGTGGACTTTCTGGAAAGACTCTTCCTCTCAAGTTAGCTGGATTTTTTTTCAGGATAAATATTTGAACTTAACATGGCTTTTCTTATTGTCAGTCTTTGTAGACAAAGCCTGGAAACTGCTTCGAAAGGAAATAATAATCAATCATGATTTTTTTTTCCCCTGTGCTCTACTGAAGCACTAAGCTGTAGCTTGGGGCTTTTTATCTATTTCCTGAGCATTGTTTTCATTTTGGTTTTTCAATGAAAATCATTAATAGAATTGTAAGCCGTAACTCCAGAACAAAAGGCGGGTCCTTTCCACCAAGTTGTTCTCTTCAACTGTTAAGAGTTCTAAGCGCAGGAAAGCCAATATGATCTCGCTGGTTCCATTTTTACCCTGAGAAAAGAAAGGGCGGTCACATGTCTTATGTCAAATTCTCGAGCTATAAATGGAAAGTAGGTTCCTAAGGATCTACCAACACAGTTTTAGCTGGATTTTTGTCACTTTGATATTATAAACATCCTTCCATGTTAATAAATAAATTTCTGCATTATTACTCTTTAAAAGAATCAACTTTCTCATTATTTTTGATAACTTACTTAATAATAAAGTTTCAATTTCCTCATTAGCAAAATAAGAATAATTTCTTTTTTTTTTTTTTTGAAAACTCAAGTATGATACTGCTGAATACATAGTATTATAAGGGAAATTTTGAAAATTTAAAGTAGTAGTGATTTTTTTTTTTACTTTCTGTATTTATGTTGCAAAAATACTGGATCCTAATTAAGATGATGACTTGCTTCTAAGGAAAAAAATTAAGTTTGTAATCGAATGATGTCTAGTACCACAGCTTCCTAAGGATGATCTTCAATAAAATGTAAACATTTGCTTCTTTAAATAGTCATTTATTTATACTATCTTTAAGTCTGATGATCACTATTTGTAATTCTTCCTTACTAAGGAATAATTATGAATACTTCTTTTATGTACATGAATGCCAATCCCCAAGACCAGCTCCGGGAATGGCAAAGAGGAGAGAAGAGAGGTGGATCCTCTCTAGGGAGAATTGAGCAGGCGGTGAACGGTTGGTTAAGGGAAACCAACCACTAGTTGAACAACTAGCTAGAGGAAGCAGTTGTTGAGGAGAGGTTGAGGAACAGAGGAAAAAGAAATACTCAGAGACTCAAGCATATGGGGTATAAACTGAAGGTCTCAAAGCCCAGGAGAACTTTTCTTCTGACTCTCTATCTGTCTCTGCCTCTGTCTCTGTCTCTGTCTCTGACTCTGCCTCTGCCTCTGTCTCTGCCTCTGTCTCTGTCTCTGTCTCTGTCTCTGCCTCTGCCTCGCTTGCTGTCTGACTCCTTGCTCCTTGCTCGCTTACTTGCTTGCTGTCTTTCCATCTAATGAACTATCTCCTTGCTTGCTGTTATCCATCCTTCCATCTCCTTGCTTGCTGTTATCCATCCTTCCATCTCCTTGCTTGCTGTTATCCATCCTTCTATCTCCTTGCTTGCTGTTATCCATCCTTCCATCTCCTTGCTTGCTGTTATCCATCCTTCTATCTCCTTGCTTGATCTTGCCCACCTTTCTATCCCCCTTGCTGTTTCTCATTTCTCCAGCTCTCTTGCCATCCCCCATCTCACTCTAGCTTACTCTCTCATGTCTGTTACTTGCTTGCCCTCTCTCCTTGGGCCAATCCCAGAACTTTATTGAAATGAAGTTCAATTTTTTTCATTACAGATTGCATCATGATTTTTTCCATCTTTGAAATCAAAAATCAACAGAGTAACAAGGAAATACAAAAAGTTCTGTAATCTACAACAAAACATACAACAACAAAAAAATCAATCAATTTCCAAGCAATGGTCAACATGACCTGATTGTTATTTTTTACACAATACACGGGAAAGTTTAATCATAAATTTCCCCAGGATAAAGCCAATGTGTTTACAAGATGGCCATAGCAACATAGCTTGAGCTAAATACTCTCTAAAGAAAAACTTGACCTACTTCCAGTCCCATACCAACAGGTATGCTATCTGTAGGTAGGCTAACTGCCAAGGGGTCCTAGATTGTAAAATATCTGTAAAGCATGATGTTACAAGTTCACCTTCTATTACTCTCAATGCAGATTCTAAGGAAACGTTTCTACAGGTAACAGTATTAGCCAGGTACTGATATGTCAAGGTCTTAACTTTCTTACATGCAGTTTCTGCTTGGGTGCTTACAGTCAGAGGGAACAAAACTCTGTCATTGTCTCAAGACTTTGGCCAGATGCCCTCTTCCAACATTCTCTGTGGGAAAAAGTTTCCCCTGTATGATTTTCCTTAGGCTTGAGAAATAAAGAGGAAAAAACATTTTAAGAGAATTAGCAGATTTCTAAACATTACACCAGGCCCATACATAATATTTAAGGACAGTGGTGATCAACTGGAGATCTTTGGAACTTTATCAAGGAAAGCCTGAAACAGCTGTTCTGGATGTCTAGAGATCATGTTGGACAGTCAGAGGTCTCTGAAACTTTGTCAAGCAAAGCCTCTACGACTTATCCTCATGTCTTTGACACATGAACAGGATGTAAATTTTGTATAGTCACTTTATCTGACTACCAATGGTAACTGTTTATAAGATCAATTTGGGCAGCATACATAAACTTTTTAAATATTTGATAACTAAGAACACGTGAAGTGTCAGTAAGAGAATTAAGTTATTATTAAACTATATACATTAAATGGCATTTGATTTTCCAGAGGCATTATGAAAATATAGAAATAATCAATACACTCTATAAATCATACCACACAGAGCCTTCTAGTGATCTATAAAATCTATATATGCTATCATAAACAATCCCAACAGTATACATTTAAAAGTAATCTTTTAAAATTTTAACTTCCATTCATCGACATATTGAGGCATTTTAACTACAGCTTTTCTAAACTTTGTAGCAGAAAATATTTGACATATAGATATTCCCACATGATTATCATATCAATACCACAATAATAAAATATCAACTTCAATAATAAGCAGAACAGAAAACACTACAGATTGCCTTGGGGAGTCAGCTGTTCAGGGGAGGGAGACGTGTACAGAAGTGAAACTCGATACAGAAGAGATCGGGAACATTCAGAGCACAATGGCGATCCCCATCAAAATCCCAACACAGCTCTTCCCAGATCTTGAAAGGACAGCTTTTAACTTCATAGAGAAACACACACACACACACACACACACACATTTTAAATAAAAGAACTGCAAGAGGGATCATCCTCCTTGACCTCAAATTGTACTACCTATCTAAACTAACTTTAAAAGAACAACATAGAATTGGCACAAAAACAGATGTGTAGATCAATGAAATAGAGCTGAAGACCAAAACATAAGTCCACACATCTATGGATACCTCATTTCTTTTTATAAAGAAGCAAGAAATATACACTGTTAAAAAAAAAAAAAAAAAAGACAGCATCTTCAACAAATGGTGCTGGTCAAACTGGTGGCTGCATGTAGAAGAATCCAAATAGATCCATCTTCATCACCCTGCACAAAACTCAACCCCAAAGGGATCCAAGACTTCAATGTAAAACAAGATACACCAAACCTGATAAAAGAGAAAGTGAGAAATATCATAGAACCCACTGGCACAGGAGACAACTTCCTGAACAGAACACCATTAGCACATCCGATGAACAGATAATACACAAAATATATATGTAATGTACTCAAAAACCTAGGTTTCAAGAAAACAAATAACCCAATTAAAATGCAGTACAAATTTAAACAATTCTCAAAGGAGGAAATTCAGATGGCTGAAAAACCCTTAAAGAAATGTTCAACATCCTCAGTCATCAGGGAAATGCAAATCAAAACTACTTGGAGATTTTCTCTTATACCTGTCAGAATGTCTAAGATCAATAAAAACCAAATGACAGTTGATGTGGAGTTAAGAGGAACACTCCTCCATTGCTCGTGGGGGTGCAAACTTAGTCAGCCTTAATGGAAACCAGTGTGCAGGTTCCTCAGGAAGATGCGAGTCAGTCCATGCCAAGATTCAATTATATCACTTGTATTAATGAGAGTTCTCTAGAGGAAAAGAAGCACTGAAGGGCCAGAGTGAACCTTTCCCCATTCTCAGATATGTAAGCCATTTTGCAGAATGCCTTTTGCCCTAGATTCACCTTAGTTATAGGAAATGTTCATTAACCCTGAGATTAACTAGATATCCTGAGACTGCCACATCCTGGGCTAAATTCTTTCTTAACCAACCTCTGGACTTCTGGTTATGGTGCTTTAAAACGAGCCTACTCTCTCATCCGTGGGTGGCAGTTCAGCTGCTGAGCCTGAGCTGCAACCCTAGATGCCTACAAGCGCTCCCCGGGGTGAGTAAAGTTGCTTCTGGTTTACTTTCGACTCCAATAGTCCTGTCCAAACCTACTCCATTTTGAATCAGGCCACCATGTTGAGCCTTAGCTCTTGGTTTCCCAGAAGGGCTCATTAGACTTCTCAGACAAGCCAAGGAAAAGGGGCAACCAATCATCAACTTCCTTGACATCTGACCTGGGGCTAAACTAGGTATGAGGTGACCAGTCCTTCCCCAAGATCAGAACATACAAGTACCCCTTACCATGAATCCAAACAATCCTAACAAAGGTTGAATGACCATCCTAATCATGACATCCCCTAACCTGATTTTTAAAAAGCCTTTGAGCTCTCCTCAGAGTCACCATTTTGTATGAGTGGTTGACTCCTGCATGCTGGCTGTTTCGGCAGAATAAACTGTTTTTGCTTTTGCATACTATTTGAGTCTGGGGTCTTCCTTCAGTGATTCTCAGACCCTTACATTATAAACTTATAAAATGAATATATATGAATACATATAGTTCATACATATTCATTCAATGCTCTCATTCATTCTGTAGCAATTCTACATTCTAGTCATTCTATAATAAAGAGTATTTACTAGAGTGGCTTACAGCTAGTCCAGCAATGGATGTCTACCACAGGAAGGTTCAAGAATGCAGTAGTTGTTCAGTCAACAAGACTGGTTCAGTCAAAACTGCTGGTTTTCATTATACTCCAGAATCTGGAAGGAGTAGGTCCTAATGTCAGTGAAGGAATGGACTTAACAGCAAAAGCAAGAGTCAGAGCAAGAAGGCTAAGTGAGGGGCAGCGGGGTGAGGCTTCCTTCTTCCATGACCTTTATGTAGGCTGCCAGCAGAAGGTGTGGCCCAGATTAAAGGTGGATCTTCCCAGCTCAAAAGTTCTGCATTGAAAGTGAGCCTTTCCACTTCAGATGATTAATTAGGAAAAACCCCTCCTCACAGGTGTACCCAGACAGTTGTGTTTTAGTTCATTACAGATGTAGTCAAGTTGACAATCAAGAATAGCCATCACCTATACACAAAGGATGCTTCATCCTACCACAGAGAAACTTGCTCAACCATGTTCATTACTGCTCTATTCATAAAAACCAGAAATTAGAAACAATCTCAATGTCTCTTTACTGCTGGTTAAATAAGAAAAATGTGGTGCATGTACACAATGGAGTATTACTCAGCCATTAAAAAATGAAATCATGGCCGGGTGCAATGGCACATGCCTGTAATCCCAGCATTTAGGAGGCAGAGGCAGGCGGATTGCTGTGAGTTCTAGGCCAGCCTGGTCTACAAAGTGAGTCCAGGACAGTCAAGGCTACACAGAGAAACCCTGTCTCAAAATAAAAATGAAATTTGCAGGTAAATAGATGGAGCTAGAAAAAAAATCATCCTGAGTGAGGTAACCTACATCCACAAAGACAAATATGGTATGTCTCTGCTTACATGTAGATATTAGCTGTTAAGTTGATAATAACCAAACTATAGTTTATAGAACCACAGAGATTAGGTGTAAAGTAAAGGGCTATGGGGGGACAGCTAGGAGTCCCTAGGAAAGGGAAATAAAATAGTTATGGATGATGTGCGGGGCCTGGAGCAGAAGGATCAAGTGGTGAGGGAGAAGAAAAGGGATGAAGAAGAGACTCTTGAGAGGAACAGCTCAAGCTAATGGTCGTTTGAGGGATCATATGGAAACATAACACATCTTTTGCCACCAAATGAAGCTTTTAGTGCTGGCATTATATCACATCTAATTGGGTTGTTGGCCAAAAGGGTCCTATAGGAACTCCCAAACAACTCAATCTGTTGCCAAGACTATTGGTTGCTCTCTACAAACTGATAGTAAGGCTCTATCGCTGAAGACAACACCTATGCAGCTCACTGAATATGAAGAAGCTGAGCTAGTGGCTGTGTACATAGAGGCTTCACCCCTATGTTGTAGCAGCATCTTTGGTACCGGAAGGTACTCTGCGTGCTACCCAAAGAGAAATACAAACACCAAGCCAGCTACGTACCCTGTGGTCTACAATAGTGTCCTGCCTAGTGCAACAACGGCACAGTGCTTGTGGGAGTAACCAACCAATACCTGATTTGACTTAAGAAAGGCCCACTTCAGAAGCTGGAACCCAACTCAACGGTGCTTAAGTGACCAAGAACTGGAGACTACCTGGCTCAGGGACCTAGGGTAAAAACAAATTCTACTGTTCTGATAAAAGAACTTAGCAATAAAATGACTCCTTTTTGGCATTCTGCTATCCTCACAGACCAGTGCTTTGCTCAGTGTCATCAGAGAAACTCCCTCCTGAGCATATGGGAGCAAATAGAGAGATCCACCCACAGTCAGTCACTATGAAGAGAGTCAGAGACTTTGGAACATTCTGCCCTAAATAGGATGTATTCATCAAACCCCTTGCCCTCAGGGCTCAGGGAATATCATGAAAGAGGAAGTGGGAAGAATGTAAGAGCCAGAGGCGGTGGGCAACACCAGGGAAACAAGTCCCTCCAAACCAAGCATGCGCATATGAACTCACAGGAAGTGAGAGAGCACACACACCAGCTGCACGGGCTCTGAACCAGGTAGGGGACCTAGAGCTGGAAGGGAAAATAGATGCATGCTCCCACCACCTAACCCAGAAGTTGTCTCCAATTGATAACTTCTCTTCATGGGAGCCTCACTGGGCAAACAGACTACTCCTAGGGCCAGCATTAGACGCCCAACCGCAATGAACTCAATGGCATCTTTGGGTGTTCCTTATCACATACAGTGATATCATGGACTTTTTTTTTTTAATCCTAATTTTCAACTTCAGTTTTAATTTTATTTTATTTGCATTCTTTTTTTTTTTCTCTCTCTCTCTCTCTTTTTACCCTAGAAGTCCCCCGCATATATATTATGGCTTCCAGCTTAGCGTTTTTATGGGGTTCCCGAATGTGCATAAGACTGGGTCTGTAATTCTTGTGCCTTCTCTTGGGCTCTTTTCCTTCCCTTGGTTTGTCTTTTGCCAGAAATGACTATAGAATGGATAACACCACTGCTTATTCCAGGCTCCCTGGATAGCCAGTGCCAGTCACCTTTAGCTGACCCACAGCTCTTCAGATGCGCAGTGTGAGCCATCCTTTTGGCCCACCACAGAAAGCCATATTGGCACCAAGTCAAAACCTTAATTGGTCCTTACAGCCTTTTCTGTTCCCGTCATAGTCGACATCCCTTGAGCCTCAGCCACAGAAAGTTTCATGCACAGAAGCACTAAAAGCTAAATTGCACTGGAAGTCCAGCAGTCTGGACAGCTCAGAATGGAGTAATCCCTCTCAGCAGGAAAGACAGGACTGTTTAATTTGTTTGAATTACTGAAGCTAGCAGGAAGCCCAGCTCTTGTCATCACCACTTACAGATGTTAGGTATCAATACAGGGATCTGCAGCCTTGGGAGGAATTGAAGATGTTTCCCTCCCTAAGGTCTGCTTTCCACCCCACCTCCTATTTCCCTAGTAACAGTGGGCAGCAAACATCATCTTTGAAGCTTCATAGGATTTAAGTTGCCATCTAAAAAGGTAGAGATGTAACAGCCTTGTTAAGGCCCATTAAGGCAATGACACTTCCTCCTGGCCAAAAGAACAGAGTCTGCCTCTGGCTCTAAGTGTCAGTTCGCTTGACTTCCTGATCTGTTTCAAAGGCTGGAGTGGTACATACCATTTTCTCCTCCCTTGAGAGTTCATCCGGCTAGGCCTGTCAATCACCTGGCCAGGAGACCACTCCCAGGAAAGCTGATTCACTTGAAGAACTGCTAAGGGTTTGGGATAAAAACTTATCCCATTAATAAGATAATTCACTTATCCTAGCCAAAAAATCCTCCCCTCAGGCGCAGCTGCTGAGGTGCCTGCCTGAAGCCTGCCTGCTCTCTGAACTGCAATGTTGCCTTTGCCTTTTTTCTATTTTCTATCTCTTATTCTTCCAGAAGCTGGCCAAAA
>OU015753.1:43542069-43565323 GCA_907169655.1 Acomys percivali
ACAGACACAGACACAGACACAGACACAGACACAGACACAGACACAGACACAGATACAGATACAGATATAGATAGATCTCCCTCCCCATTCCCTCTCCCTGTTCTCCACCCCCTGCCCTGGCCTTCCCTCTCACTTAGCATTCGTTTCTTCTTTCTTTAAAGCCATCCAGTGGGGAGGAAGAAGCGATTGAAAACAAATCATATTAGCTTTTCCATGCCTGGCTTATCATCTGCTGAGGAGAAATTGTGACAATGCCTACAAAAAGGGTTAGGTTTAATTTGTGTCACAAAGTAGAAACAGGTATGATGACCATCTAACCAGTCTTGGCCATATAAGTTAATTCGCTGCTTCTGAAATTAAAAGCAAAGCTACAGTAAACAAGCTTTCCTTTAGCTATATCTTTGCAACAATACTGTGCAAGACCAGGTCTTGCTAGGCAGAAAGGGCAGGTGAAAGTGTCTCCTAATTTCTGTTTAAAATAAGAACTCTTTAGTAGATTCCCTACCTTCCTCATGTAACTCCATCAGATTAGCACAGTCTTCTAATACAGCCTAAGTGCATACCAAGAAGGTGACATTCAATGTGTTGCACTATCTGGCTTTGCGATTTAAACTGTTTTCTCCTCTGTGCTCCACACTGACCTCTACTTCTCTTGAACTTATCAGCTCCCAAATACATCATGACTACCTATTCCAAGTCCTGACTTGTAATTTATCAACACTGCATTGCTGGCATTGTCATTTTAACCCCTCTCGAGTCTTCTATGTATTACTCTAAGAGAATAATGCCAGCGTATTTAAATAGTAGGAAATAGCACATGAAACGTACCTAGGCCTCGGTGAGTGTTCACTTTGGTCCTTCCCTCCCAGACTGTTGGAGATCATCATAAGAGTTCCCTCTTGGTCTGTATCTGTTGCTATAATGGTCACAAGCTGAGTAACATACAAAATGGAAGTTTATTCTGCTCATGAGGTTTTTCTATAATAGCATATTTGACATTTATTATCATTTGCCATTTGTTTGCATTTTTGTCTCCCCATTTTTTTCCAACCTAGAAAGTCCAAGAATGTGGTACTGAGGTCTTGTGAGGGCTTTTTGCTGTTTCAGACATGTTGGAGGACATCACTTGGTGGCACAAAGCAACTATGTTAGCTCTTGTCTTCACTCAAAAGCACTAAGGCCATCCTGGGCACCTCACACTCATGACCACACCTAGCCCGAATTACCTCAAAAAAGGCACCACCTTCAGTTAATGAGATTGTTCAGGAGATAAAGGCACATGCCACCACAACTTATGATCAGAGTTCAATCCTCAAGACCCACGTTTTGGAAGGAGAGAACTGAGCCCCATACGTTGGCCTTTACCTCTACACACTGCTACAGTGTTTGCTCATAACCCCTATTTCACACATAAACACACACACACACACACACACATACACACACATACACACGTGTAATGAAAAAAATCAAGGCACTTTTCTTTAAACATTATTAACATAATGAACTTTGGAATCAAGTTCCAATAAACTTTTGGAAGACATGCTCAAACAGTAACACATTCCACCCTAGAAAAGAACCTTTAAACCTATAAAGATTAGTTAGGAAAAGAAAATGAGTAATAGCATTTAAAACTTCAATAATTTGCAGATAATTGAAAACATTTGCAAACACTTTGTTGAAAACCCAAGACAAATAATATGTCAATTTTAAATTACTAGGTCTGTGTATGGTGTGTTTGTGAGTGAGTGTTGAGTGTATGTTCCCAGGCAAGGTTAAAGGAAAGAAAAGGGCATGGTTTTCATTTAAGAGTTAAGGGAGGGAGGGAGGGAGAGAGAGGGAGGGAGGAAGGAAGGAAGGAAAGAAAAGAGGGAAGAAGTCTTTCACAGAGAAGAAAATGAGCTTGATCAAACAAAGCAAGAAATACAAGAGCCACAGTAGGTACAAACCAGAAATCAGTTGTATAGAACTTCTGAAAGAACCTGGAGCCACCGTCAGCTTTGTGGAGGCTGTGAAACAGTTGGGATCACATAAGGTCACCGTGCCCAGTTTCACCCAAGAGCCTATCGAAGAAGCCCATGTGCCAGAGTCCTATGATGACAGGCCAAGTCGCTGTGCCGACAGGCCGAGTGGATGAGACCACAGCCCGAGGCGTTGAGACCAGCCGCTCCTGTCTGAGCAGGTGTGCTGAGGTGCCGGCCTGGCGGGCGGGCGGGCACTGGAGCAAGGCATTTATTGCCCACTTTCTCCCTTCTAGTCTTCATTGCCTACCTTTCACTATCTGCCTGATCGCCAAATCTTTACACTTCTGCCTTTCTTCCTTCGCCTCAAAGAACTCAGCCCCCAAAGTCATATTTTAATTGAGAAGGATGACTACTTCATATGTCTCAAATAGAAGTTTGGAAATAAGATTTAATATTCATATTCCTGCTGCCTTGTGATGTAGCACCATCAGGTCCTGTTCCTGTGGGCACAGGAGTATCCTTTCCTCTCTGCTGCAGCCAATCAAATCCACCTGCAAGCCCACTCAAGGTGGAAATTTCTTCCCTCTAGGGAAACTTCTTCTTGCCTCTCTTCTCATACAGTCTCCCTTTCTATTCCCTCAGCATTTATTTTCTTCAATGATTCCCCTAAACAGTAACTAATGTGTGTGTGTGTGTGTGTGTGTGTGTGTGTGTGTGTGTGTGTGTGTAACGTATTTTTTGTCTGTTCCTAATTCATAGCCGAACAAATAGAAACTTTGGGGTTTTTTTTCCTTTATTTCATACCACCCCCATACTAAATAATATGCTTTTAAATTAGCCTCTGACGAAGATAAAAATATCACTCGCATATATCCGCAAGTAAATGAACGAACCCACTTTGTTCTTGCTTTATTGCTATTTCAAACTCAGCATTGGTGCGGTGAAAATAGCATAAGTGTTTTAATATGTATGCTTCTCTCTGACAACCAAGAACACAGAGGTGTTGCTTGTTTGCTTTTTAAAGTAGTGCTTGCTGGCCTCTGCTTATGGTGCTAGAACAAAAGAACCACAGCTGTGTCCTGATCTATAGTGAGAACACAAAGTCAGTCCTTTTTGAGCATCTTCCACTGACTTCTCTCCCTAGACATTTTTATCACAGTCACTTCCTGATCTGTTTCACTTCAGTGCTATGTTGACAACCACTTCCCTTCCCATCAAACCAGGGTTTACCTCTAATGGAGAGCCTCCTTTGAATTCATTTACATATTCAAATTACCTTCCCATCACTTTGATAATTGTACTTGCATCTAAGCAGAGGTAGTATAAAACTGCCCTGCCTGCCTGCTTCTGAAGATGTCACTGAGACTCTTGCTCACTTAGCAAATGAAAGCTTATACCAGGGCCTGTCCTCATTTTTCTCAGCCCTAGGGAAACAAGATGCAGTCATATTCCAGGGTGAGTCTCAGGGTTGCACTTTTATTCGCATACCAAAGGCATGTTTGTTCCTTTTACCAAAAGGAGCCAAAAATATGTAGAGGCTTCACCTCTCTCCCTAACAGACCCCATGTCACCGTCAATACATCCTGATGTTTGCGGGTGTCTTTCCCAAGACCTCAGTGCGCATTTTGATTTCCCCCTCCAACCTTGCTTTTCTCTTCTCTTTTCTTCAGCCTTGTAGCTTGTTTAAATGCCTGTCTGTCACTAAGTTCAGTGACAATAACTTGCTCAAACCAAAGCAAGAAGAGAGACTTGCCTGTGTCTTAGAGGTGGCGTCTGCGGCACAGCACCCTAAAGAATGCTAAAAATCCCAAAAGCGTGCACCACTCTGCTCTCTTGTTCCTAGGATTCAAATTATTTCTTTTTCTATGTCTATTTACTTTTCCCTCCTTTATCTCTCTGAAAACTGAGGTAAAAGACTTCAAATCAAAGTACTGCAAAATAGACTACAGGAAACCCAGAGACAACAATTACCAGAACGCTGACATTCCCACTTGTTTAAGTAGGCATTTTAAACAAATGTGGCACACACTCATTTGCAATAGTTCCTATTTCTGTAAAACAAAGAAGTGATCACGAAAGAGCTTTTATCCGTCATGTGTTTAGCCACACAACTTCTAAGCATTTCTCACTTTCCCAATCCCCACAGATAGTTTCTTGCCATGTTTTATTTCTGCTCACAATTAATTCTCTGAGTGTTTTCCAGATGTGAAAAGTGAGAAGCAGGGGCTGGAGAGCAGGCCCCGGAGCTAAGCTAAGCGTGCTAGCTGCTCTTTCAGAAGAGCACAGTTTTGTTCCTGGTACCCACAATGGGTGCGGTTCACCATCCCAGCTTCAGGGATTGGACGCCCTCTTCTGGCCCTTTTGGGCACTACATTCACGTTCACAAACTCATGCACATAATTTAAAATGTGCCTCCTCATTCCAAATTTCTCCTTTCTTACTCATTATCCCTAATTATCTTAGCAGATCTCAATCAGTTTTAAAAAAAAAAGACCTTATTGACTACGGCTAGTGATGCCTTATTTTCCTTTCCTAAGTCATTTCTCCCGAATTCTAACTCTGTACCTATTTTGATTATCGCACTCCAGTTAATAGGTCAGGTTTTCAGTTCTTCAGTACCAGGAAGAAGGATGCTCAGGAGAGACATGGGTCCAGCCAAGTTCCTGTGCACATTTCTGCTCCTTTCTGCATCAATACAACAGCCTTCTGCTTTGTCAAACTCATGGGAATTCATCAAGTCAACAATGGGTCAGCTTATTATCCCTGAGTTGACTGAGAAATGCCTATTTTCTAGAGTTTTGAGGCAAAGGAATTATTTTAGGCAGCAGGGATATTGCCGAGGAGCCTTGTCAGCAGCCGAGACTGTCTTCCCAAGCATCCGCCGGTAGTAAAACATGCTATTTCTGCGTGTGACAAGTACCGTATTAAAGACTATCGGGTGCAACGTGTGCAGCACTGCAGAGTTTTTAATCAGGCTTCGTTTCCCTCTTCCTCAGCAAAGTGCAGAAGGAGACCTTTTGCAATATAATTTGGATAGGAGAAAAGAAATAGGCACCCATATACAGAGCAATAAGACCTAAGAACAAATTCTCCTGGCAGGGTAACACTGGTTTTTATTAGAGATTTCTTTTTTTTTTTTAACCATCAGGCTGGACTGAAGGCAATTTCCCTTCCTCTACACTCAACCTTAAAGGCATACATAGAAAATATATAAAATTCTTAAAGAATAAAAAAATATTATATTTTTACAGAAAAGAATTTAGGTGCAAAAGGCCAAATAACCTGCCAAAAGAAAATCTCACTGGCAAAAAGTGAACTGGACTGTGAACGCCAGCTGTCTTGAACTGAATTGAGTTCACAGTAAGATCGTGAGTAATTGAACGAATTGAGTGAAGAAGGGGGGAAAAAAGATGATCAAAGGGGAAAAAAAAGCATAGCCAGGCACCCTCATCCAAAGAAATGGGGAATCAAATTATTAACAGCTATGCAAGATCAAAATAGAGGAGAAGCTATGATGAGAACCGGTTCCCAAGCAACCAGGAAATCCCCAGTCTAAGAGGAAGTGATTCTATCTGAATCAGCCTGCAGAGCCATCCCTGCTTCCTCTCCAACGGGGGGAGCAAAAAGCACCCCTATTCCCCATTGGCTTTCTCTCTCTGTGTGTGTGTGTGTGTCTGTCTCTGTCTCCGTCTCCGTCTCTGTCTCTGTCTCTCTCTTTCTCTGTCTGTCTCTCTGTCTGTCTGTCTGTCTCTCTCTCTGTCTGTCTCTCTGTCTGTCTGTCTGTCTGTCTCTCTCTCTGTCTCTCTCTCTCTCTCTCTCTCCCTCTCTCTCTCATCAGTAAGCAGCGAGAGCTTCTTGCTGAAGGAAGAAGGGACATTATCCTACCTTCCAGTTACTTAACCATAATAGAGGTTAAACACACAAACAAATAGCGTTCTACTCTCAGGAGGCTAGCCATCAAAAGCTGGAGGGCCACTTTGTGCTTTATACACTTACAACGGATTGCCAGTGCCCCAAGTGGCTCTTCTTGGGAGTTGGGAAACACATGTGTCCACACACACAGTCTTATGACGCGTACTGACCTCACAGGTATTAACCGGGAAGGTGGCTGAGTGAACTGAGGACAGCGTAGGCACAAATGTTCCTGCTACTGGTGGTGACATAAACCAAGCCTGAAGCCTCCACCATTTGTAAAAATTAACATACTTTGGGAAAAAGTTGTAATGAGTTCAGCTTCTTCCTCATCAATATGGTTCTAGAAGCAGGTAGATCTCTGTGAGTTCGAGGACAGCCTGGTCTACAAAGACCGTTCCAGGACAGCCAGGGCTACACACAGAGAAACCCTGTCTCAAAAACCATAAATAAGTAAATAAATAAATAAATAAACAAACAAACAAACAAACAAACAAAATAATTTCTTAAGGACAAAAAACGAAAATGAAAATTGCTGTATATTTGAGCTGGGACTGAACTCTCGGTTGTTGTACAATTTCACTGCACCTTCTGGGAAATATCTCTTGTGGGGACTGATCATCCTAAGACCCCCAAGCTCCTAAGTAAGAGCTGCTCCCTCCCGGCTATAAACGACCTTTTCCAGTAAGACTATTGGAAAGATCAGATAAAGGCCAGCTGCTTGCAAGGCCACCCTGTTCCGGGAACAGCAGTCCTGGGAGCTGTTTGCTTGACTAACCAGACCCTTTACAACTTCTCTCTTTCTGGAACTTTCCCTCCTTCCTGTGGTTAGAGCAGCTGTAAAGGTAGATAGATAACTCCTGGAGCATTTTACAGTTGGGTATCCATAGCGACCTCGCTTACGCAAATACCCCTGCCCCAGTAACCACCCATAAAAGCGCTATGAGGATTTTCAATAAACAAGGCTTGATCAGAGACTTGTCTCCATTTCTCGTGCCCCTCCGTGTCCCCCTTCCCCTCCATTTCTAGGGTCTCCCGTTGACTGTCCCCTGGGTCAGGACAATCTCCTACTCACAAATGATGAGGCAATGTCTGACAGACTGGTGCATCAAAGCCCTTTAAGAAATTAGAGTAATACCCTGTCCTGGCTAGTTTTCTGTGGCTACGATAAAACATTGATCAAAACCAGTTGGGAGAGGAGGGGTTTTTTCCGCCCTATAGGTTATAGACCATCGTTGAGAGAAGTCAAAGCAGGAAATTGAAGGCAGGAACTGAGAGACAACGACCACGGAAGAATGCTGCTTAATGGCTTGCTCAGCCTGCTTTCTTCTGCAACCCAAGATCACTGGCTGGGAGATCGCATCACACACAGGGAGCCAGGCCACCCTACATCAATCATTAATCAAGGAAATGCCCACACAGTCACGCCCAGAAGCCAATCTGACAGAGGCGATTTTCAGTGGAGCTGCTGCTTCTTCTTCTTCTTCTTCTTCTTCTTCTTCTTCTTCTTCTTCTTCTTCTTCTTCTTCTTCTTCTTCTTCTTCTTCTTCTTCTTCTTCTTTGGTTTTTTGAGACAGAATCTTCCTGTGTAGCCTTGGCTGTCCTGGACTTGCTTTGTAGACCAGGCTGGCCTTGAACTCACAGCAATCCGCCTGCCTCTGCCTCCAAGTGCTGAGATTAAAGGCATGCGCCACCACACCTGGAGGTTCTTCTAAGTTCTCTTGTTAGTCAAGTTGACACAAACTAACCATCACAGCCCCTAGCCCATTTTGAAGGAAGTTTGATGATCTTTAAGTAGACATGTTAAAAAATAATAATAACTAAAGTCATTACCAAACATTTATTTCCCCATGAGCTCCCCTGTGAAGAAATCCTCCCCTGTGGTAAGTCTAAACCGGCACATGGTCACAATCAAGAAAGTTGTAACAAGTATTAAGTCCAGTGAAAAGCTCTGGGTTGCTAGTTGAGGAGCTGGCCTGGCTGGTAAACTGTTTGCTGAGAAAGCCTGAGGATCTGAGTTAGCATCCCCAGCACTCACATGAAACCTCTCGCAGCAGTGCATACCTGTAAAACCAGCAACAGGTGAGGCAAGAACACGCTGGGGGGAGGGGGGTGCTGTCCAGCCAGTCTAGCAGAAACAGCAAGCTCCGCGTTCAAAGAAAGATGCTATCTCAAAAACTAAGGTGGGAGGGCTGGAAGATGGCTTAGCAGTTAAGAGAGCTCCAGATGCTCTTAGGAATCCACGTTCAATTCACATCACCTACATGGCAGCCTAACAATCATCTGCATCTGGTTCTGAGGCATTTGATACTCTCTCTGACTTCCACAAGCAAGCATATGGGTGCACAGACTATATAGGTGCACATACACATACACATAAAACTAAAGTAAACTAATTTAAAAGGTGGAGAATGATAGAAAATAGCATCTTCATCTCTGCTTTCCACACGCACCCTGTCCATGGCCTGTCTCTGAGACTTAGAAATTCCCACCCAGTGACTCAGCACTAAAGGGCAAACAATAGGGGTGGGGGCGGGGCTACAGGCCTTTAGACCGAGCACTCAAGAAACAGTGGCAGGCAGATCTCTGTGAGTTCCAAGCCAGCATGGTCTATCAGAGTCCAGGACAGTCAAGGCTGAAAACAAACAAACAAACAAAAAACAAACCAACAATGCAAAGTTTCAAAGCTGGCGGCCAAGCAGTATTTCCAGCCCCACTATCTCACTGTTCATGCTCTAAAGACCCTATTAAAAGCCTGCCCCCCACACAACCCCCTGATGCTCAGCATCCGTTCTGTTCTTCTCCCCAGTAAATCTCTTGTGTGAGGTTTGCTGTGTGTCCTGACTTTATGGTATTCCTTGGCTCCTTACTGCCAAGATGCCCTTGGGCCAAAAAAACCCTTATATACGCTCAGACCCGCCATGGAGTCTGACTTCTCTGTACTAATATGAATAAAAACACTTAGAGGAGCAGGGACAAAGGGGGAGCAGAGAGACAGAGACAGGAAGAGGAACTGGAAGCCTAGAGATGGGGACATAGCGAGACACACAGGTTCTCCTTTACCTGGGGAAGAAAGCGGCTTTGGTTGAGAGGAGTTTGCAGCTCCGACAAGGACCTCATCAGCAGAAGCCCATAGTCAGGTGCTGAGAGGAGTGCGCCCAGTGACAACAGACAAAGTGGTCGCAGCAATGTTTAAGGGGAACTTTATAGTTTGCTAGACGGTCTCTGACTCAGTTGTTCCCCCTTGTTTGTCTTCATCGTCTGAGGAATCTTTTTGCTTGAGGTGTTAAAAATTCTTCAGAGTGTCACGCTGGGGATCCTCTGCAGTAAGGGAGTGGCATAGGAGATAAAGGCAGGCTGGCTCCTTGAAGCCACTGACCGTGAACCATCCAAACCCCATGATGGCAGGGTCTCGGGGACAGCCCTACTGTCTGGTGGGATTACGTCTATTGGATATATTGGTAGCTATTTGGCTTCTGAGGAAGGAAGTTCATGTAGTGTCTCAAAGTTGGAGTCACAGAGTGGCTGGTGGAAGATGTGGAACAGTTTCCCAAAAGGACAGTGACAGTTTTTATATGTGTCTGTCTTTATATTTGCCAAGTAACACAGGCTGCTTGCACACGGGTTTTCTAAAAATAGTACATCAGGAAAGAGAGAGGACTCAGATGGAGGCACGGCAAGCCTTTTAAGGATGCTTGCTTGAGTCAACCAACAGTCCTCCATCTTATTCAGCAAATTCTTCTTCATTCCTAAGGCAACTGGGGAACAGAGATCAGCGGTAAGAGAGCAGCACTCCCATCAGCCCCAACTCCCTCCCCAACTCCTTCATCCACTTTTTCTTTTTTCTTTTTTGTTTTTTTGTTTTTTTGTTTTTTGTTTTCTTTTTTCTTTGTTTTGGAGAAATGTTCATAGCAACTTTATAGCAAACATGAACAACCCCAGTGTCCCATAAGCACAAACAAACGGTCACCAAAGTGTCCATATATAGTGGAACACATGCAATAAAAACAAGGTACAGAGAAAGGCAAATACCTGAAAATGTCTCAAAAACATCACAGTGATCAAAAGAAGCCTGATACACATGTGATTTCATTTGTAGCACTCACACATGCTAGGCAAGTCTCCAGAGCTAGAGAGCTAGAAGTTACCTGGTGCTTCAAGTCCTGGGGAGCACCAACTGCAAGGAGGCTTTTTGGGGTGATGGAAATGTCCTCACCCACGGTTGTGGTGACTTTCAAATGGGAAATGCATGTCTCAAAGGGCATGGGATTTCTTTCAGTGTGAGTACTATCTCAGTCGGGGTTCTACTATTAAGAGAAGCCATGAGAACAGAAACTCTCCCAGAGGGCAGCATTTGATTGGGCCTGACTTACAAATTCAGACGTTTGCCCCACTGCCATCCTGATGGGGAGCATGGCGGCATGCAGGCAGACACGGTGCTGGAGAGGGAGCTTTGAGCTCTACCTCCAGGACCTGAAGGCAGCAGGAAGGAGACACTGGCTTGAGCCCTAGAAACCTCAAAGCCCACCCTCAGAGACACACTTCCTCCAGCAAGGACACGCCTACTCCCACAAGGCCACACCTCCTAGGAGCACCACATGACCAAGCATTTAAATTCTTGTTCAAACCGCTACAAGCATGTGAGTGCTTGTTGACTAAAACAATAAAGTTTAATTTTTAAAACTCTAAACACTCAGACACACAAAGTTTAGAGGCTCTAGAATTATGCAGATGCTACTGCCTTTGCTTTAGGCTTCTGTTTTCTGTGAGAGTATCTGGGTTAGGTCTTTTTTTTTTTTTTTTTTTTTTTAAGTTCAGCAGAATCCCATTAGCAAGAATTGTTGTTTCTATCTGAGAGAGGATCTCACTGTGTTGCCCAGGAGGGTTGTTAACTCCCTGCCTAACTAGATCCACCTGCCTCAGCCTATTAAAAGTCTTTGTTTTGTCTTGCTTTGCTTTTAGCTGACTAACTGTGCTATCACTTGCCTTCATCGATGTCTGTGGTTCATTCAGTAAGTGTTTGATGAACACATCACAAACTAGGCATTACCCCACAAAGTATTAGAACAGGACCTCAGTATTCAAGTCATTTTTTTCTAAATATATAGCACCCAGAGAAAGACAAAAATAATAAACCCAAATAACAATAACATAAACCTATCAAAAATTAAGCCTGACAAGATTTGTCTACAGAAATAACTTCAGAAGAACGAATTACTAAATGATCTTTTCAAAAACATCCCCCCACATCTTGCAACAAAATACAAAATTCACATGTAATCTGAACACATCCATACACAAACATGTCCAAACTTAAAGGGCTAGACACAACAGAACAACACAAGTGTCTTGGGACAGCTCAGTGGTAATACACTTGCCTACTACATACAAGGCATGAGAATGGGGGAGGAGCAATCTTCTACAAGTATAGTATGAGAAAAGTTCTACTGGAACAACTTATGATTTAGGGTGCACTTAATAACAAAGATACTGGCTGGGCGGTGGTGGCACATGCCTTTAATCCCAGCACTCGGGAGGCAGAGGCAGGTGGATCACTGTGAGTTCGAGGCCAGCCTGGTCTACAAAGTGAGTCCAGGACAGCCAGGGCTACACAGAGAAACCCTGTCTCAAAAACAAAAACAAAGATATTCCAATGAAAAGAAAGCCCTCTGAACGACATTGTCCCTGTAAACAGAACAAAAGATGAGCAACAGAGCAGGAAAAATGTTTGTAGCATATACAGCAATAATGATTATCAAAACTGCTAGAAAGAATAACTATGAGAAGACATAGGTCAATATGAAATAGGAGAAAACGTATGAGCCAAGAAAAATGTATCGAAACACAACCAATACATTATTCTTGCATTTACTCAACAGCTATTGAATTCTCTATAAGTTAATTCCTGTCCTAGAAGAGGGCATACAACAGGAAGCAGGAAGTACGAAATGGAAATAGAGAATTAAAGTAACAAATATAACTTTCTCATCAGATTGGCAAAAGTTTGCGGAGATTGATAATATCATCTGCTGGTGGGGTATGGAAAAGTGTATGATGGTTCAGAAGTGTGAATTATCATAGCCTTTTGAAATGTAGATCAGTCTTATATCAGAAGTTTAATTATTCATGTGAGTTTTAAGAGAGGCTCCATTTTTCCTGATCTGCCCTACATAAATATTCATATGTTGTACAGAGTTATACAAGGATATGCACTGGAGCATCATTTATGATTGAAAAGAAATTGGAGAGGATCTATGTTCTGTCTCACACAGGAAGTATCCTCTCCAGGCTTGTACACTGAGACCCTGGTCCCTGACTGATGGTGCTATTTTGGAAGTGGTAGACACTGTGGCTGGCAGTGACTAGACATAGGAATAGGTGGGACATGGTATGTCGTTGGAGGGTCTGTCTTGACCTGGCCGCCTCTTGTCCCTCTGTTTCTGAGCCAGCAGCTCTGCTCCACCAAAAGTTCAGAAACCACGGATCCACTGCCATGGGTGAAACTCTGAAACTGAGCCAAAATAAGCCTTTAGTGATACCTGTCACAGCAAAGAAAACTAACTTTGTCTGTCTAGTCCCATAACTGACTTAAAGCTTTGCTACATACATACAATAGAATATTTAGCTGCCCTTTAAAACTATAATACATAGAAGTGATGGAATAAAAGAAACTTTAGAGTTATTGTGCAAAAAAAGGTTGCAAAGTAATTTGTGTTTGATAAAAATCATATGTGTAGACACAGTTATACATATAAACACATGCTATAGGAATAGCGAATACAGCTCAAAGTTCGCACGACTGCAAATCTCTCTGAAAGAACAGGAGCCGGGAAGACGTTAAGGTTTCCCTTCAGATATTAACAATCAGATTCAAGAGAGAGTCCATATATTAATAGGCTTTGGGAGCAAATGCATGCCTTCAAACTCCAGTTCTGTTATTTTTTCAGGCACACAAACTCGGGGTTTCCTATAAAATAATCATGGTGCTGTGTCACAAAATTCCTAGAATTCTGAGAATTCATTTACATAATCGAGGACAAATGTTCTTACCAGATGTATAGACTATACAGTAGTCAGAGTTAAATTTTTAATTGTTTAAATAATTGCAATGAAAAGTATTCGTGTGTTATTTGTACCATTGGAAAATACAATCAAAAGCACTTTTCAACAAATAGTAAGAGCTGAGTCTGTGAGAATTGAGAAGAAACTCGAATCTTCGCTGTTCTCCTACTAATCAGAGAAATGCCCCTCTCCTGCGTATAATGCATGCAAATGTGAAAGCCGCATGTCTTGTAGGACAGACCCACAAGTTGGCCATGCATTTCTTTCTATAAAGATGTAGAGAAGCTGGGCGTGGTGGTATACGCCTGCAACCCCAGCACTTGGGGAGGTAGAGGCAGATGGATTGCTGTGAGTTTGAGGCCAGCCTCTGTTCTACAAAGTGAGTCCAGGACAGCCCTGGAACTCCTGTCTCAAAAAACAAAGGAGGAAAGAATGAGAGAGTGGGGGAAGGAAGGAGCAAAGGGAAGGAAGGGATGAAAAAAGGTATAGAAAATAGAAGCATATCTAAAGCAAGTAATAGAATTAAATATTAACACCTTTCTAGATAAACATTTTAAGGGTGTGTGTGTGTGTGTGTGTGTGTGTGTGTGTATTGGGGGGTACATATGTGTACATGCCAGCATGGAGGTGGAAGCCAAGGGTCGGTGTCAAGTATCTTTCTCATTTGCTCTTTGACGCCAGGCCTCTCATTAGAGCTTGACAATTGAGCTAGGTTGGCTGGCCAGTAAGCCCTGGGGACTCCTGTGTTTTTGCTTTCCAGCACTGGGATGCACTAGCTGTGCTCAGCTATGCCAGTGTGCTCTGGTAACCCAAACTCAGACCCTTGTTTGTATGGCTGGCACTTTACCGAACCGTCTCCCCAGCTCTTGAGTTCCGAGTTTTGTCAAGCTAGATACATTGTCAGAATTTTTTTTAAGAGTCATTTAGTAATTAAGGCAGACTCCAAATCCTGATGGAAATAATTTCTATGCAAAATGTTTTTCTATCTGATGATTATTATTTTATAGTTTGATTTAATCTTTTAGAAAATTGTTTCACTCCTCATCTCCCCTCATTGGTGATGTTTCTTTAAGGACCTGATTACTGCCCTACACCCTGGCCAGACTTTAACAGTCAAGTGGGAAGCTTGCTGGAAACATCTACCCCAAGATAGGTTAGGAGAACCGAATCACCTGGGCTATGATGTGACAAAGGACTCTGGGGACAAGCACCTTGGGCCTTCTTACTTAGGCAAGTTGAAGACCCTCCTGCGAGTCGCTATCTGCCATAGGCAGAGAGAGTTACTCCATAAGGTGTTGGATGAGTTTCTTTTCACTCATATGCCTTAAATTTATCTTGGCTAACTGGGGCCCTTTACATTGCCATAGAAACTATGCCCCGCTTATCAGTATCCATGGAAGACAAGTCAGAGCAAACTGGAAAGAAAGCCACCATGAGACAGGTAGAGGAGGCTTTCATGAAGGGCAGTGAGGAAGGAGAGAAATAGAACACGTGAGGTAAAAAAAAGTGCAAGGGGGGATACTGTGGGGACAAGGGTTTAAACTGGAGGATGGGGGACAAGGAGATGCAGGAGAAGATGGGGTGTGGAGGAGGTCAGCCGAAGCTAGTAGATACGAAAATACCAGAAGGAAACAAGCAGCAACCAAAAAAAGAAGCATGGAGTTAAATTATAAACCAACGTGAACAGACTCATCGCCTCTCTGCTTCCGGTCCTGTGGTCCTGCAGCTCTCTTCCCTCTGTACGTACTTCCAGAAGGTCTCACAGTCCTTTCTACAAAAGATAGGCAGCCTTCGCAGACCAGTTCCTAAATAGCTGTTCGGTTTTCCTTGCTAACCTGAATGGAACTTCTAGAGAGTGGGTGTGGGTGTGAAAGAGGAAGAGACATCTTACCCAGACAGCCACAAAAACATCGAGGTTTAAAACAGTAATTTACAACACCTTCTACTTCCTTCCGCTGGGGAAGTTGAACTTAGCAAAATCTTCTGCATCTTTTCAGACCTTCAGACTCTCCTCCACAGGAGAAACGTTGAGTCATAGGGTCTGCAGTTTGCCAGTGTGAGGTACCAAATTGCACTCCACCATTCCCTGAGGGTTGCTATTCTGGCTTGTTGAGAATACTTGGGGCACGCTACGTTTTTATACCCAGAGCTGTTGTTTTCTAACGGACAAGGAAAAGTACATTTGAGCTCTACACGTGGGCACTATGGGGTGGCTAAATTAATACGCATTGTAATGCATACTACCTTTTGTGGTGAAAACACAATTTGCTCTCTTACCAATTTTCAGGTAAGTATAGGACAGAGTTTCCTTCCATTCTACTCCTACTAGGGTTTTTTTTTTTTTTAATCATTATTTGTTAGCAAGTTTGATGTTTTAAGACTCCACGTATGAGATAGTGCAACATATATCTATCCAGGTGACTGTTTCACATAGAAAGGCAGCATGTCTCCAGGTCTCTCCATGTGGGCATGTGTGGCTGGCTCTCTCCTTCGAAAAGTTGACTTACATCCATCCCATCAAGTATGTGTTCCTTTTCTTTGTTCATTCATCTACGTTAGTTGACCCAGTGGTTGGCTGTCATGACTAGACACTGAAGTGAAAACAGACGGCCTGTGTCTCCTCAGCATACTGACTCCTTGTGATAACTATCCGGGAGTGGGCCTATAAAGCCAGATGATCATGCTATCTTTGATTTCTTTTGCAGACCCTCCATCCCATTCTCCCTAAAGGTGGTATTAATTTACCTATTTCTCCTCGTCCTCATCAATACTTGTTATCTTCTGTCTTTTTATTAATGGCCACCAACAGAGGTACAAAATGAGATCCCACAGTACCTTTAATGTGCATTTCCCTAATGATTGGTGGTGGTGTTTTGTCACACACCTGTTGGCCAAAGCTCTGTTTTTCTTCATGAGGGTATTCAGACCTTCCCCAGTTTTCACACTGGACTATTCACTGTCTTACTATTTAGAACTAAATATGTCCTTACATATTTTGGATGTTATCTCCTTATCAGATGTGTTATTTGCAAATACTGCCTCCATTCCATAGGCTGTTTCTTCACTATTTAATAGTTCCCTTCACTGGGCAAAAGGTTTTCACTGCATCATAATCCTGTTTACTTAAATTTTTATTGGTGATGTTTTTCTTATTGCCCAGACGGATATCACAGACCCATGTGTTAAAACAATGTAAGAGAATTTTCCTCTATATATCCTCTCTCTCTCTCTCTCTCTCTCTCTCTCTCTCTCTCTCTCTCTCTCTCTCTCTCTCTCTCTCTCTCTCTGTGTGTGTGTGTGTGTGTGTGTGTGTGTGTGTGTGTGTGTGTCTTTGTTTTGATTTTTTTTTAGATAGTTTTTCTCCATGTATCCCTAGCTATCCTGGAACTCATTCTGTAGATCAGGCTGGTCTCAAACTCAAAGATCCACCTGCCTCTGCCTCTGCCTCCCAAGTGCTGGAATTAAAGGCATGTGCAACCACCACCTGACTGTAGTTTCATATCTTATCTTTAAGTCTTTAACCAATTTTAGTTTGGGTTTGGTTTTTTTTCTTTTTAAGACAGTATGAAGTAAAAATTTAAGCTCAACTTCTGAGATGCCTCTGTGTTTGGCTTTTGTTTGGTTGTTTGTTGTGGTTTTTGTTTTTTGTGGGTTTGTTTGGTTTGGTTTTGGTTGTTTGTTTTGTCTCAACATTTCTTTGGTTACTCAAAGTAATTTATGGTTTACATGAACTTTAGGATTTTTTTATTTCTATGAGAATATCATCGGAATTTTTATGAGAATTGCACTGTCTGCTGATGACTATGAGCAATTTCATCAGTGCAATTTTATCCATGAATATTCTGGAGAGCATTCCATTTGTGCCTTCAATCCCTTTAACATGGCCGATGGTTTTCAGTTTACACTTCTTTGCGCTTCTTTACAGGGTAAATTCCTACCGAGTTTTTGTGGTAGTTAAGGAGAACTTTCAGTTTCCTTTTCAGATAATTCACTGTCAGTAGGTAATTTTACATGTGCCTTGTGACACTGGAATTGTTTGGCTGTGTGTGCTGTGTTGTTTAGATATGTGTGCACATGCAAATGTATGGCTGACACACATGAATCTTAGTTGTTGCTCCTCAAAGTGTCTCTCCACCATGAGTTTTGACGCAAGTCGCCCACTGAACCTAAAGTTCACTGATTGGGCTAAAGCAACCAGACAACCAGCCCTGGAGATCATGATTTCTCCAGAGCTGGAAGGAGGGGCATGGGAGGAGAGGAGGGAGGAGGCTACTACCAGGATGTAAAGTGAAGAAATAAATTAAATGCCTGGCTTCTTTATGTGGTATTGAATATCGGACTCCAGTCCTTATGCTTGCACAGTCAACATCTTATGGTCTGAACCATGTCTTCAATTCTTCATTATAGTTTCAATTCATGCTTCACCCATATGAAGAGAATGAATAGGGTTTTGCATTTTTTTATGTTTGCTATTTGTCTGGATCTCTTTTGTAAAATGTCTTCACGTTTTCAACCATTTGCTGTTGGGTGTCTCTTCTCCCATTGATTTGTCAGATGTCATTGCATATTTTGGATATTAATGCAGGTTCCTTTGTATCTATCTGTCACTTGCCTGATCACTCCTTCTATATGGCCCTCGATAGGAAAGTTACTCCTTTTAAAGGCAGTGAATCTAAAACCCATGCTGCTCCATGACACAAAGCCAGCCTTTCAGCCTGCCTGCCAAAAGCTGTATTGCTTTGCTCTAAAATTGTTCATCTTCAACACCTACTTGGAGTTGGGGTCCAGCAGGACATGAGGTAGGGGTTGAATGACATTTTAAAATTATATTTTATAGTTTTCTCTATTTACTTGTAAACTTTGTGTCAATATCAGTAAATTTGCTTTTTATCAAAGACCCAAGGGTCTTGGCTTATTTTTCATATTAGTTTAATATTCATGTTTTATATTTTGTAATCTTCTATATGGAGTACTTACCCACAAATATTTCTTGTTTCTGTCTATTCCTCTCCTGTTTATTTATTCATTTTTGTCGACTACATTGGATTAGGTCTCCAGAACAAAATTAAACAGAAACAATAAGAGTGGGAATTCTTACCCAGTTCCTGACTTCAGAAAGAGATTCTCAGGGGCTGGAGAGATGGCTCAGCAGTTAAGAGCACTGGCTGCTCTTCCAGAGGTCCTGAGTTCAATTCCCAGCACCCACATAGTGGCTCACAACCATCTGTTATAAGATCTGATGTCCTCTTCTGGCCTGCAGGCATACACGCAGGCAGAACACTGTATACATACATAATAAATAAATATATCTTTTTTAAAAGAAAAAGAGATTCTTATTCATTGTATTAAAATCTTCATATTCTGACCTCTAAATTTTATTGTCAAGGTTTTGGGTTAACTTTCATCAGATTAATTTTCCTTTTTACTAAAATTTTTATTACTTATTATGGGGATGGTGTCAGAAAACATGAGGGACTTGAATCAATTCTCTCCTTTACCATGACTCCTGTCAGTCAAAGAGGCTTGGCTCCAAGAGCCTTAACCTTCTGAGGTACCTCACCAAGCCCAGATTAACTGTTTCAAGTACAGCGCACTAAATAAAAGCCTCCAAAGAAGGCTGCATCCTAATTTCCAGAGCCTGTACATGTCTTAAGTGGCAAAGGGGCTTTCAGATGTGATTAAGAATTTCCGTGTGTGGAGAATACTGTGAATTGCCTACCTGAGCCAATGAAATTGCATGGCTCCTTATGAAAATGAAACAGGGGTCAGAGGCTGAGAGAAGGCAGCAGGAGGAGGCTCCAGGGTTGGTTCTGAAGACAAAGGGTGGGGCCTCATCCAAGGGACAACGGCCAGCTCCCAAAGCTAGACGTAGAGAACTCGCGCCTGAAGCTTCCAGAGCCCTGATGAAGCCCGATCTTTGCGAGAGACAGCATGATTTCTAACCTTCAGAACTGAAAGACTTGTTCTGACCACGTGACCATCTCCCGGGAGTAGCAGAACTGACACGAGGGCCCCTGTAGGACACAGAAGGTGCAGATGTGATTCCGTCAAGTGACAGAGTTCCGGTCAGCAGGTCATCCCGCGATTAGACGATTCTTGCATATCTAAGGCGTCACATTTTTCATTCAGTTGAGATTTAGTTTGAAAATATTATATTTAGAATCCTCATAAGCATGATCATAAATGAGAATAGCTTTCGGTTTTCCTTTCTTATAATAACTGTGTCACATAGCTGAGATCCTAAAAGGATCATAAAAGGAACTGAGAAATGCAACTTCTTTTATTTTTATGTAGACATGTTTTATTATTAGGATTATTTTTTCCTTAAAGGCTCCACAAAGTCTATGCCTGAGAAGTTAAGAGACAGGGACTATTGTCACGTGCTGGTATTGAATGCTCATTCCTGCTCTTTACATATTTTAAGTTGATGTTGGTGAACTACATTTTTTGAAGTCATTTGCTCAAGCTTTTTCCAACTCACTAAAACAAATCTGTAGGATTCACCTCTTTCATATTTTATCATGCATGTAGTTATCCCTTCATTTTAATTTCTACTATTACTTGTTTGTAACTTCTCTTTATCTTTTAACTAGTCTAATCTTGGGAATAGTTAGCTCTTAAGTTAGTGTTGGTTTGTTCGTCTGTCTGTCTGTCTGTCATCTGTCTGTCTGTTTTTGAGGCAGGGTCTCTCTGTGTAGCTTTGATTGTCCTGACTCACTCTGTAGACCAGGTTGGCTGGGAACTCACAGAGATCTGCCTACCTCTGCCTACCCAAGTGCTAGGATTAAAGGCATGCACCATGGCGCCCTGCAGTTAATCTTATAAATTGTTGTTTTGAGGTTTTTTTTTTAATAACAGTGTAGATTCTACTTTAACTAACATAATAATGAAAGAGGCTCCCTGTGCCTAACCATGGGAGTTCATGGCTACTAAATGAGTTAGGTGGGCAGACGTGGGGGCAAGGAATACAGAAAGAGCTGAGCAAAGCAGATTTCCTTTTTGAAGAATACTATATTTAATACATGAATATAAAAAATATATTATGAATAACATATTACATATAACGTATATTATGTATAATAAATTATGTATATTATGTAAAATATATTACATATATAGTGTATATAAATATATGGCACATAAAATATAATATAATAAATAGTATATTTAATAGAATATATTCCCTTATTCAATTTTCTTCTTTTTATAACTTATTTTTATTTTATGAGCATTTATGTTTTGCCTGCATATGTCTGTGTGAGGGTATTGTATCTTAAAGTTACAGTTGTGAGCTGCCATGTGGCTGCAGAGAATTGAACCCAGGCTTCAACAAGAGAGATTAATGCTCTTAACCACTGAGCCATCTCTCCAGCCCTTCAATTTTCTTAGTTGTACATTTTTTTAGGTTGCCTTATTATTCTTTGTAATCTTAATTGGATATTTGTGTTATTACTTTTAAATCATCTTATCTTCAAGTTTACATGTAACCAGCTACATTTTTTAAAAGAAACTGAATAAAGTATAATTTTAAAAATGAGTGTAGCCCCCTGTAGCCCATTGAAATGTTATTAGTCTGGTTCTTTCCTGTCATTTGTGTAACTTTTACAACTAAACTAATCATTTTCCATCATCTTAAAATAACAAGTTGTCTAATGTCAGAACTAAAATAGCTGCTACCGTGTAATAGTAAAACACACACACACACACACACACACACACACACACACACACACACGAAACACTGAAAGCAAATGTGCTATGCTCAGCTGTTTCTGTATTCCTAGCCTCCCACTTCTGCCTACCTAATTCATTTAGTAGCCAAAAAAATTCTCATGGTTAGGCACAGGAAGACCCCTTTCATCATTATATTAGTTAAAACAGAATCCATGCTGCTATGGAAAAAAAATCTCTACAATAGTGGCTTTAATAAGATAAAAGCTTATTTTCCCACAAAAAAAAAAAAAAAAGGCAAGAAGTCTGGATCAGTGAGACACTTAGCTCCGTGAGGTCATTTGAAGACACAGCTTCCATCTTCTTGCTCCATTACCTCAAGAGTTTTATCCTCATCTGTATGCTCCAGGCTGGGTCTCTGCCATGCTTGCAATACAGCTAATGGTGAGGAGGAAGAGGAGAAGGAGGAAATGGAACCCATCCAAGGCGGGCAGCTTCCCCTTTGGCAAGCGGTAGAAGTTTCACATCACACCTTCCCACTCTTTCATAGCACAAGCATCTCACTTTTTCTCTTGGATGCTGAAGCATCTTGCTTACCAGAAGTGTACTTTTAACTTAGGCATGAAAACTATTCAGACAAGCCCAAGTTAATGGCTATTGCACAGCACAAATGCCCAGGACACTTCAGCAATGCCATGACCACAAAAGACAAAGGAGTTATTTCAAATCAAGGAAGACTGACGACATGTGACAATTAAATGCAGTGCATGATCTTAGATTCTGGTTCTGGGGAACAAAAAAGTACAAAATAAAAACCAATTACAAGCCATGAGTGAAGCTGGCTTAGATCACTGTAACAGTTATATCAGATATAAATTATCATTGTTGTATTTTACGGCCCTTATTGTTTATTTCCATAATAGTACAGAATAATGGGTAAAACGGGGAGAACGGGTGTGTTTTTCACCTCATGTCTAAATCTCTCACCCAAACCTTGCTTCCGAACCCCAGCCTAGTCCACCCAGCTGTTTAACAGAAGTCCCTAGGAGGTGGCTCTAGGCATTTGAAACCTACTATCGCCAAAGCTTGGAACAATGTGTTCTTTCAAAAGTCTCTTTGTGCATTCCTAAGTGCTGCCACCACCCAGGCAGCCACTGGGACACGATTTCCCATACACAACCTACCAGTAAAATCTGCAGATCCTATGCAAATCCATTTGATTCTCCCCTTCTACACTGCTCTGGCTCTAGCCTAAGCCATCTCATCTCTTCAGTAGTGTGCCGTAATGGTTTCTTAACTAGTCTTCCTGAGTCCACGAGGCCTACTGTAGTCCATCTCTGAACAGGAGCACACACGACCTATTTAAAACATGAATGACAGCCAGTCTCAGTCCAGCCTAAGGCAAATGAAGCTCTATGTAACTCCGTTACCCTCCCTTGCCTTCAAGCACTCTACACTCCTGCTGTTCTCCCCGGTGCTCTCCAGTCTCTGGGTACAACGTGTGTGTCTCTTTAAGAGTTGGGGTTGATTTGCCACATTAGAGCTCTCTGCCATTTCTTCTCCGCTGCCCAAGATGTTCCTCGGGTTACCTGCACCCCTTCCTTTGTTTTCACTTGTCTAGGTTTTCCCTCTTCCTTCTTCACACTCAGACTTCACACTCAGCTTCTTCTGGAGTTCTTCTTAGCTTCTCAACTTCAAACACATCCCTCCTCGTATTCTCACTCTTAGCAATCTGCCCTTCTGAGCTATAGAAGAAGAATTCGGTCATTTGTTTGGGCTTACTCTGGTTTTTGAGACATGCCTCGTAGCCTCCTGCTCCTGTCCTCCCGCTCTCAGACTTGTGTTACCCTAACAAGTTAGGATACGTTTTCATGGGAGTGCTATCATTTGTGCGGTATCTGAACCCCACTAGACTATGAGTTGAATGGAAGCTCTGGTGGTTTGAATGAGAATGCACCCCATAATTTGAGTACTTGGTCCCCAGTGGTAGAACTGTTTGAGAAGCATTAGGAGGTTCAGCCTTGTTGTAAGAGGTATGTCTTTGACATCTCAAAAGCCCACATCATTCCCAGTCTCTCTCTTTCTCTCTCCCTCCCTCCCCCCTCCCTCATGATAGTGTATCAAGATGTAAGGTCTCAGCTACTGCTCTAGTGCCATGCCTGCCTGCCTGATGCCGTGCTCCCCAACATGAAAGTCATGGACTCACCTTCTGAAACTATAAGCCCCAATAAACTCTTTCTTCTATAAGTCGCCTTGGTAATGGTATCTTAGAGCATCAATAAGAAGTAAGACAAAAGCCAAAGCCAGGTCCTTTCAGTCTACCTTACACATCAAGTACCTAGTTTATGCTCAACCAATACATGGTGAGACTGTCGTATGAATGTGAAACATGCCTCAGAGGTTCATGCATTCGAACACTTCCTCCCTGGCTGGTACAGAGGGCAGGGAAGGCTGTGGAACATTTAGGATGTGGAGTTTTGCTGGA
Source organism: Acomys percivali (assembly GCA_907169655.1). Taxonomy (NCBI): domain Eukaryota; kingdom Metazoa; phylum Chordata; class Mammalia; order Rodentia; family Muridae; genus Acomys; species Acomys percivali. The sequence continues at coordinate 43,565,164 of OU015753.1, forward strand.
GGAAATGGGTCACTGGGGGAGTGAGGGAGGGGGGACCTTAAGTCTTGACTCCCAGGCCTCCTTATTGAGTCTCTGCTTCCTGCGTGCAGATGTGATGCGACCGACAAGCTTTCTGCTCCTGCCATCATGCCTTCCCTGCTTGCTGCTGTGTCTTCCCTCC
>OU015753.1:43568760-43590747 GCA_907169655.1 Acomys percivali
TCTCTCTCTCTCTCTCTCTCTCTCTCTCTCTCTCTCTCTCTCTCTCTAAATGTGGCAAGTGAGGAGGTATCTTGATAATTACAAGATAAGGTCAAAGCAAAACCCACTAGAGCTACACATGGCTTAGGACATGAACTCTCCTTGTAAATGGGCTTTCTGGTGGGATTCCTAAGGGAATTCCTATTTCTGGGAAGGAATACAGGGCTTCGAGGCTTGTTGGATATGCTAGAATTCTTGCTTCTCTCCTGGCAAAAGATCTCAACCAGATTCCTCTCTCTTCTTGTGTCCCCATAAATTTCCTGTCTTTCTAACCAGCAACAGGACAAGGAAGAAACGTGGAAGTTTAAATTCACACTGTGGCTAGACTTGTAGATAAACATTTCTTCCGCTGGGTTCCAGGGATTCCAACATCCATGCTTAGGACCTGCGTAAACAGTGATCATGGGAACAATCTTTATCCCTCAGGAAGAAATTCTACTATTCAAAAAACTCAGCTGGGACTGCAGCAAGCAAATGGAGACCCTGAGAGAATAAGAGCCTCTTGCTAAAATTCCCAATAAGGTACTTCATCAGCCATGCTGGATAGACTTAAAAACAAAAACAGAATAAAGGGAGCAGAAGTTACACAAGCCATCCTGAAAGCCTGAGAGTCATCCTGTAAGCCCTGGGCTATGGTGTCCTCAGTTCTCAGCCCTTTGAGGGTAAGAGCTTTATTTGTTCTATGTTTTCCTCAGTGCCTGGCATTGGACTCTTGGTGTAGTTGACACAGCATGGATTGTCACACCTTCAAGATGGTTGCCTTGGGGCCATCTTAACTGAACTAGCCTGCGCCTCTTCACTACAGAAGAGTCAGCTCCAGAGCTGGCCCTGCTTCGGCCTCTCAGTGTATTGCCAGATACTCGAACTGAGCCACTACCTTTATTGATGTCATAAAGATGCACAGCAGTGGGTGTATTTCTCCAAGGGATGCCACGACATTAGATGGCTAATATGAACCACTGCAGAGACACGATGCTGATAGAGGATGAATCCTTTAGTGCTTCACATACTCTATCTTCTTCTTTTAAAAACATTACTTTTATTTTATATGTCTACATGAGTACCTGCATGTATGTGTGTGAACCACAGGAGTGCAGTGTCTGTAGCCATATGGGTTCTGAAAATTGAACCTATGTCCTCTGCAAGAGCAGCAAGTGCTCTTATCTCTGTGGTCCCTAGCTCCTTCTTCTTAAACTGAGCACAATAGTTTCTTCCCTCCAACCCCTTGGCCTTCTCACAAACTGTTCTCTCTGCTTCAAATGCCCTTCCTAAAATTTTACAATTTCTGCTTGGTTGTTATCTGTCTCCTTGCTAAAGCTTAGCTCTTAGAAAGAAGGGAATTATTTCTTCTTTCTTCATCCCTGTACCATAAGATTCTAGAAGACTGTGAGTCCTCACAGCAGATGATTGACTCATCTTGTAGAATAAGTGAATGGAATCTGTCAGAGATTAGCCCATGGGACCTGTTGGATCACCACTATAACCATGCCTCATGAAAGAAGGCCTGGAAATCAGCTCCACTCAAGAGAATGAGAGGCAGCTCAGCTAGATAGTGTTTTCCCCACCCCATCCCTCCCTCTCCTTGCACGCCTGAACCCACCTTCGCTACATACCAACAGGCATCCTCTGGTTTGCTCTTTCCATACAAGCCTAGAGGTGCCTGCGGGCAGAGGCTGCCATGCTTCTATTATGACTCTAATTTCTGATATGTGACAGGTCCCAGAGGGGCATTGGTTAAATTACTTTTATAAAGGAACAAAATTACTGAGACCTATCACACACACTCCCCGAAAGAGTACATATTGAAAGCTGTAGTCCATAGGCTGTCATTAGCTGAATTCATCATCATTGTCTATTTGAAGAAGATTTGGCAAGTCTCTCACTTTGAGTCTCAGTTTCTGAGGTTAGTGAACAAATGTCAAAATTACAAAGTAGACTCCCCTCATGTGGACCACAATATAGAGAGGCAATACTCCTCAATGCTGTAATGCCAAAGGTTGAGATGCTGAAAGATCCCAGAGGTCTAAAATCTCAAAGGTTAACATATAAGCATCCTAAAGTTTTGTTTAAAAACGAATTTACATATAAAGAAGAATCTCTTGATGAAGGATTCTTTATATCACATTATAGAATGGTGATAGGCCACTTTCTGCAGTAACAGACAGTAGTAGCATACACACTCCTGAAAGCATAAATGCACAGGTTCACTGAGACAACAGGACAGACACAACAGCTGAGACAGATGAAGCAGGTGAGAAAGCAGAATGTGCTGATGCCCAGCACTGCAACTGGGAAATATTCACACAGCTTCCTAACCACAAACACTATGGTGGACAGAGAGACAGACAGCTCAAGCCTTCCCACAAGCTAGATTAAAATACCGGTGGGCTGCCACTCCATACCGGGTTGCCCTCTAAGCTGAGATCTTAAGAAAATTTATTTTACACAAATGTAGGGGATATATATATATGGTACACAGACAGTGCTGACACACAGCATTAGCAACTGTGAAATGTACTTTAAGGGCTACACTTGCAAGAAGATGCCTGAAACAAATTACAACTTCCTAAAAGTCTTTATACAATTCATAGCGGCAATAGTGGAACTGAAGTGGGTATGACATTCACAGCGCTTGGGATAAATTATGGGCAGCTGAGCAGACATGGTCTGAAGATGTGGGGCAGCTTGCACAACCAGTAAGTGTGTTTGAAGTGTCGGGCTGCAGTCCACGGCTGCTGTGAAAGAGGGGCACAGATCTCCGCGAAGACCTTCACATTGGTTTTCCCAGAAGCTGACCTTTGCCCAGTGGTCCATGAGGCTCCAGGCCGTGGGGCTGTCAGGGCTCGCTCCGTGTGTGGATTAGGATGCTGGAACCAATGTCTCTCCCGATGAAGAGCAGCACTGCCTGGTGCAGAGTCAGCTTTCAAGAAACAGAGCTAAGGGACAAGCGATTTACTGAAGATTCGTGTGGTTTTTTTTTTAAGTGACAATTACCATCTTAAGGTCTAAGAACAAGAATATCACTTACTATCCCATATGTATACCAAGAAACTTATTTCAGTTTTATAATAAATATGGAAAGAGCAATAAAGATTAAATCTTACTGTTTTTCAAAGCCACAAGAGAAAAGGGTAGATAATACTGTGGCTGTAATATAATTTTAGATGAGTGAATAAATAACTAGCTAAATACTAAAAGTACTTTAATTGTTCCTTAAGATTCAGGAATATGCATTATGAAATATCTCTCTTTTTTTTTTTCAGAAAAAGAAATGTTAATATATCAAGCCAGGAGTGTTTCACAAACTTCCACAGTGAAACGAGCCCATCTTGTGGCCTTTTAGGATATTACTGCTTTCCAATAAATTGCTATTTGCTAGCCACATAAGTCAGTGGCAAACCCTGGGAGTGGTAAGCTAGCTGCTGGGGACACAGCGTGAGAACTAAAAGGGAGTGGGGGTGGGGCAAGGGTTCTGCCAGAGTTCACATCAGTCTAAAGAAGAGGCAGATGTATAAGCAACCGTTATGGTGTAATAGCATTGCCACATGAAGCTATAAGCTTCCGTTGCTATCCAGAATGTCTGATGCCTGGGTCCCCAGAACACAGAACAAAGTTGATACACCCTGCTCATGTAAATAAAGAGCCTAATCACCAAAACATGTACAAAGGTGTATTAATATTAATTTCCAGTCTGCCATTTCACAAGGAAGTGCTATATAGTTTCTTAAGCGAGTAAGAGCACAGAAACCTAAGAACACCCGGGTGCCAGCATTACCTCAGAGTGCACCTCAGCTACTTCCCAACAGGCTTCTTGTGTGTTCCCTGTCAGTGAGCAGGTTTCTTCCTCCCTGGGCCCACTCATAATCTTCACTCTCAGGAACTGGAGAGGCAAACATTTATTTTGAAAAACTTGGGAAATGACAAGGAATATTTTATTTAGACAACAGAAGAAGCAAGAATCCCATTGTTCGGAACCCAGTGGCATGGGAGACAAAAATGGTACAGAAGGAAGCGAAGGGAAATCATCTGATATGGAGGCTCTCGGGGGGAGATGAGAACACGTCTGCCTGGAAGTGGACTTTACTGTTCCAGGCTCTGAGGAGGTATCATTATGCAGGGAGACATCCGGGTAGCATGGTGAGCCACAGAGGGGGCTGTCCCTCTGGTCCTACCAGACAGAGATGCGGAGATGAAAACCCATAGCAGAGAAAACTGGCCTCGCGAGCTGCATGGACCATGGCTAGATGAAGAATGTGATGGAGATACAAAAGGATCTCATCCCATCGAGGACAAGTGAATAGCAAAAGGAATCAGAATCCAACCTCCATCAGCCTGTGGAGTAAAGTACAAGATTACCATGAAAGAGGCGGGCGACGGACCTAGCGGAACAAGTCAGACACGTCTCGGTGGAATAACAGCCATTCACATCCAAGGAAGACGTGTTCCAACCATTCAAGGGTGTAATGTCAGTTCCTTTCACAGACCCTCACATCTACATCTCTGCTCCTTCTGTGCAGAGCTCAGCCTTCGCTTGCCCTCACTTACACCCCACACATCTTACTCTACAAAGAGATTCACCATAAAAAGCTGTCTTCCTTAAAAAGCCGAATAGAAGGAAGTGGGGGAGGCTGGTTTTTTAATTATTCTTTTGTGATGTTAATGAGTCTGAACGCAAGGTTTCGTTACAAAAATCAAATTAAGAGGTAATATTGATCTGTCCCTAGAGACCTTGCAGGTGTGGCTGCTGTGTCACAGGTGCATCAGTGGGTGGCAGAGAGGAGAGAGGTCATGTCTACACTCAGTGCTCTGACCTGTGAACATCTGAATGGTTAGTAGCCAAACATTCCCTGGGAAAAATGAGCCTGGGAAAAGTCACCAGGGGGCTTGGACAGGGAGCTAGCCCAAGACGACCACCAGTCTGGCTCCACGCAGGTTCGTAACGCACAAGCTGGCCATAACACTCCTGAAACCACTCCCAAGACAACCCAGGCACACAGAGTCCCTGAGCGCCACTAAGAAGAGCAAGTAGGTGGTAGAGAAATGGAAGAGAAAGAAACAGAAGGAAGAGAGGCAGAGCTGGAGACTCCCGGGGAGTGCAGAACAGCCTCACGTGAGTAGCTGGTGATGCCACCTGGGACCATGTGGGGTCCTGGTATGTGCTGCCACTGGGAGTCTGTGGCCCTGAAGCTGCTAAAATCTGTTACCACCAAAGACAGGCAGACATCCCTAGTCAGGGATGTGGTCCAGAGACCTGTGGCTGTCTGGGGGTTGTATAGAACTAGCTCCACCCCTCTCCTGGGCATCATGGGAGACCTTGCCCTGGGGCAATGAGAACAGGAGAGCCGACCTTGCCCCTAACCAGGACTGAGTGAGTCCCCCATGCCCCATCCCTGACCCACATCTCCACTCCTACCTCCCACACACCCTCATTTCCACTTTCCCCACCCCCCCTCCACACATTGCAGGAGTTGTAGGTGAACCAGCCCCCGAAGACACAAGCTTGAGAGAGCTGGCCCTACCACAGTCTCCCATGCGCTGGTGTAGACAAAGAAGAGATACCCTCCTTTCCTCCTCACCCCTCACCACCTGTGGCAGATAAGAGACTTGGCCCCGGGGCCATGAGAGCCGAGAGCTGTCTCTCCTCCTCACCAGCTATAGCAGTACCTCCCCCTCCCCAGTGGCAGGCGGCGCTCTGGAGAACAGGCCCTGTACCTTGACTGGGAAGCACAGTAGAGCTGACCCTGGTGGCCGGGGTGCAGGTGAGCCAGCCCAAGAGCAAGAGTATAGGGGAGTTGCCTTGTATGCCGTGCTGTGTTGTCCGCTAGAGAGAGATGCCCTCCTCCCTTCCTTGTCCTTTGCCATCTATGGCAGGCACGAAAGCCGCCCTCCCTCCCCATCATGAAGGTGGGAGGACTGTCCCTGTCCCTTACTGGCTGCAGCACAGGAGAGCAGGTCCTGCACCTCACCTGGGCAGCAGAACAGAGCTGGTCCTGGTTGTGGAGAGTTGCTGGTGAGCCAGCCCAATGGTTGAGAGTGGGAGAACAGCAGGTTAACTAGCTCACATACTTCTTGGGCCAAGAGCCAGGCCTTTGAATTGGCCCACCCCAACATCTACCCATAGATGAACTCCTGGAGAGCATGAAGGGACCAGTCGTACAGACCCAAAACTACAGGGATCTCCATGACACAGCACAACAACAGGATATTCAAAAGGAGTCCCAGAACATTCCAGTACTGAGAGAAGAGCAGATACCAGAGGCCTCGTACCAGAGCAATGAGTCAATGCAATGAACATTTGCAAGCAAAGAAGTGTAAACAAAAGGGTGTACTGTGGTACACACTGACACACTACAGCCTCCACAGCAAGATTATATTTTCTTTATTGTGAGAAAGATTGCAAGGGTGGAGGGTGGGTACGAGTGCCAGGGGAAGTGAGTGGGATTGGGTTACAGGATGTGAAATTAATAAAGAATCAATAAAATGGTTTTTTTTTAAAGAAATAATATTGAAGGCAATAGAGAAAATAAATTATATGGCAACATTGGATCTTTGGTGGAAGTGTGAAAGACATAGAATTTTCCTTTTCTTTATTTTTTTCTTTTCAGTCAGTTACTTCAATAAATTCTTTGAACACCTATGTCATACAGATAATTGATGTCATACAGATAATTTAAAACACAAGTGATTTCTTCCTTCCTCCAAGGTTTTCTAGTCTGGATATAAGATTCTGTTTCAACAATCTGCTCAACAAGTATGTACTGATCACTGTCTGCGCACCTCAGGCTGTAGTGAGGCGCTGGAGGCTGAGAGCGGAACCAGAGACTAACGCAGCAAAGAGGGAAAAGGGCCAGACTCTCATCACTGAGCACCTCAGGCTGTGATGAAGTGCTGAACATTAACAGTAGGACCAGAAAGTATCAGCGTTCCACCAAGACAACCCATGGACTTGGAGCCAAGAAAGAAACAAGAAGATGATGTTGTATGACTTCCTTCAACCCACGAGGACACAGGATTGCCCTCGCAAAGATAAAGGTTTAGGATCGATTTCCCAGTAAGAAATTGTACATCAAGTATCAATGTAACCATTTCATTCACAAATTCCTTTTCAATAAATTAAGAAGTTCTCTTGCTCTCCCACTCCCTGTTCATTCAGTCCATTCATAAGTTTTAGCTGTGGCTATGCACCAGGGCACTATACTGTTAGCTGAGGCTATCCTATACTGTTAGCTGAGGCTATCCTATACTATTAGCTGTGGCTATGCACCAGAGCACTATACTGTTAGCTGAGGCTATCCTATACTGTTAGCTGAGGTTATCCTATACTATTAGCTGTGGCTGTGCACCAGGGCATTACACTGTTAGCTGTGGCTATGCACCAGGGCACTATACTGTTAGCTGAGGCTATCCTATACTGTTAGCTGAGGCTATCCTATACTGTTAGCTGTGGCTATGCTCCAGGGCACTATACTTTTAGCTGTGGCTATGCACAGGGCACTACACTGTTAGCTGTGGCTATGCACCAGGGCACTACACTGTTAGCTGAGGCTATGCACCAGGGCACTACACTGTTAGCTGTGGCTATGCACCAGGGCACTACACTGTTAGCTGTGGCTATGCACCAGGGCACTACACTGTTAGCTGTGGCTATACACCAGGGCACTACACTGTTAGCTGTGGCTATGCACCAGGGCACTACACTGTTAGCTGTGGCTATGCACCAGGGCACTACACTGTTAGCTGTGGCTATGCACCAGGGCACTATACTGTTAGCTGTGGCTATGCACCAGGGCACTACACTGTTAGCTGTGGCTATGCACCAGGGCACTATACTGGATGTTTGAATTGAACCATCAGTGAGACCTGTTAGGTCCTCCTGTTTGTCCATCAGTCCTCCTCTCTAAAGGGCCACAGGACTCCAGGCCTCTATATTTCCGCGTTGCGGTGCCACAGTGAAGTACTTGAGGCAACAAACTTCGAAGGATGAGAGTTTTATTCAGCTCATGCTGGCATTTCAAATTTCAGCTTGAAAGGCTCCATTTCCTAGAGGCTTCTTGGTAAGATGGAGGAAGAGCAGACCACATGTGGTCTGGGTGCCTGGATCGTAGGCCAGGAAGAAGGCAGGCAAACGGGCAGGGTTCTGCAGTCCCTTCTGAAAGCAAGCCCTCAGCTGCCTAAAGGGCGTCCCACTGAGCCTTACTCTCTGCTGACAACACTGCTTAGTGCTGCCATCCTGGACAGAGTTGACATGGGACGTTGTAGGAGACAGAACACAATCCATACCAATTTTTTCCTTACATCAAATTTGTTGACACAACCACCGACCTTAAGAGCTGTAAGCCACCAACAAGGATCCAGGCTGCTTCTGTAGGAGGCTCCTGCCTGCTCCAAGTGACGGAAAGGAAAATAGAAGAGGCATTGGTTGTTGCTGTGTTTGTTCTGATAGGGTACCTCGCATCGCAGGCTGGCCTGGAACTCACTACACAGCTGAGGATGTCCTTGAACTCCCAACCCTCTTGTCTTCATCTCCCAGGAGCTAGACTTGCAGATGTCCTCCGCCATGCCCAATTTATGTGGTGCTAGAGATTAGGCTTGGCGTCTTGTGCAAGCTACACAAGTGCTCTGCCAACTGAGCTATCCTACTCAGAAAATTTCAATATCATTTTAGGGTTTCTGCTACCAAAAAAAAAAAAAAAAAAAGATTGTATATGGCAGGGCTCTCTAGAAGAACAGAACATATAGAATGCATAGATATTATACAGATAGGTTTCTTAGGTCCATTTATGCAGTGTGGACGGTATAGAGCAGCAATGGCTGTCTGGTGTCTGGGGAGGCTAACAGCCTGGTAGCTGCTCAGTCAGGAGCTGGGTAGCTCAGCAGTCCCAGCACGGTACTGAGAGGTGCTGACGGATTCCTGAGAGGTGCTGGTCTTCAGGTCTTGTCAGGCCAGCAAAGCCACAGACTGATGTCAGCAAAGGCCACATCAGCTCAGCAAGAGGCAGAGACAGGCAGCAACCCTGCTCTTTCCTTGGACGCCTCATATGTGGGTGGCAGACTGGAAGCCAGTTTGAGGATAAGTATTGTTCTCCCTTTTAACCCTCAAAGGCTCGCAGAGCTGCTGTGTGTCTCGTCCGCGATTCCAGGGCCTGTGGAGCTGACAACGAAATCAGCCACCACAGCCTGGGAAAGAAACTGGAACGTTCTCACTTACAGCTCCCCCTCAGCCGGCCTCTCCCCTCAGTCCAGGTCTCACACCCCCTCCTCCTGTGGAACGCATCCTGTATCCTTCCTACTCAAAAGGTTTTAATGGGGTTCTTCTTGAGTCCTCCAAGTTTTGAGTGTTGTTTATTAAAGAAAACCTATTAAGTTCAGGAAACCCTTTCCTCTTTGAAGTGACTGGCTCTTGCACTTGCAACCTGACCTTCAGGAATTCTGCCCACTGTGAATAATGTTATTGAAATTATTATATAATTTATCTGTATAAATTATATATATTAATTTAATATATAAATATAAACTATAAAGTATATATTAATAATATATACTATTATTAAATATATAATTTAATATATAATACTATGTTATATTATAAGGTATATTAATATATAATAACAAGTGTGTGATAAATAAATATTTAATATGTATATAAATATATATACATATAAAATATAAAATCTCATTATTCCAGGTTTGTCTCATTCCCAAATCACTGAATGAGTGAAGAACCTTAAAACCATACAAATAATTTCAGACTAAAGGAATAAGGAACTCGGCTTAAAAATTCTAAACTGAACCCTGTTGCTGATATTGGATAATTACTTTAAGAACGTTAGTCTCTCACATAATGCTGCAAGTGGTTTTTCAACAGAGACCAGATCTGTGTTCCTCCCTATTGGGTCCTCAATTAATGAAGACATGATCCTTGCCCTCACAATGCTAGACTTCCCAGACAGATAATTATACAACCACAATGAAGTAGGCTCCCATCTGTTACGAGAAACTACCAAGTGCCTCACGAGGACTTTTGACAGTGACTGACCTCAGAATTAGATGCAGAGAGGGAACTGCAGAGGAAGTGGCAGGTGAGCTGGGATCTGAGGGTAAAGAGATGTTAGCCGAATAAAGCGAAGGACTCTAATTTATGCTCAGACTGTGGGACTATTTTGAAAAGCATTGCTGTTTAGAAATGGGAGGCTGGGGGCCATTTAAAATGCCACCCTGTCAGATAAAGACTGCACAAAGAAGGGTGTGTGGAGGTGCGAACAGCTGTGAGGAAATGTTCCAACACTGCAGGCAAGTGTGCAGCACATCTGGCAGCCTGCGCTGAGGTAACAGCAGAGGAGATGGGCAAATGTACACACCAGTAATAAAGCAGGGTAAAGGGGCGTGAACTGGGTTTCTGGCTTGGATGATGCAGCAATGACACTGGCTGGTGAAAACTAGGAGAGATGTCTTTGAACAATCTCCAAGTGCTGTTTGGGTTCCCGGCACATTACGGCTTCTGATCATTTGCTCATGTATAAAATTCATTCTCCTGTATTTCTCTTTACTAACAACAATCGCATTACCATTTGGAGATCAGAATAGGGTGGCTGACCCCTAGCCCTGTCTTTTCATGCCACCTAGACAGAGGCAACATTTTTCTCTAAAGGGCCACATTGTGAATATATGTATGTATTTTTTTTATTTTGTGGTACATACAGTCCCTGTCACACTATTCTCTTCTGCCACTGAAGTAAAAAAAAAAAAAAAAAAAATCAGCCATGAAACATATAAAAGGAAAGATGATTCAGCAGGTAAGAGTACTTGCTGCTAGTCCTGTAGAGCCTAACTTTGGTGCCCAGCACCACAATGCAAGGCTTACAACCAACTGTAACTGTACTCCAGGAGATCCAGCCCCCTCTCCTAGCTGCCTCAGGCACCAGCACACAAGTGGCAGACACACAAACACATACATGCATACATGTAAAAATAAGTCTTAATTGTGAAACATAAATTAGGGTCAGAAAACTAGCTCGGTAGGTGAAGGAGACTGCCACCAACCCGGATGACAACCTGCTTGATCCCCAGGAACCACAGGTTGTCCTCTGGCCTCCTGATTTGCCATGGCACATGACACCCACTCAAAATAAATAAAATATACTCTTAAAATTATATATATATATATATATGTAATTTGTATATAGTATACATATACATGTAAAAGAGAAAACTAGGCTGTGTTCGAATAAGACACCTAAGGTTTAGTGCCAGAGATTGCAACCATGACATTGGCATGCTAAGCATGTGCCCTACCACTTAACCACACCCCCACCCACGAATAAAACTATCTACCAAACTACACCATGGGTGGGATTTGACCTGGCACTGAAGCATCACGTCACACCCCTAGGAATGCCGTCTCTTAAGAAGCTTGAAGACTTTGTCTTCACCTGAGGAGAGCAGATAACAAGGCAATAGATACCACGCCATTCAAGACCACTGGGCCACATGACACTAACTTCTGTTCCTATCATCAAAGGATGTTTCCTCTGTGCATATCTGTGCCTTGTACTTTTTTAAATGGCAAGATAATCAGAACCTCATGGTCCGGGTTGCATCTTAACATCATCATTCCGAGATAAAATGCAACTTGAACAGAATCTTTTTTTTTTCTATCTTTGTTTGTTTGGGTTTTTTTTTTTTGGTTTTTTTTTTTTTTTTTTTTTTTTTTTTTTTTTTTTTTTTGGTTTTTTGAGACAAGGTTTCTCTGTTTTTTTTCTATCTTTTACTATCTTTTTTTTTTCTTTTCACATACACGTTTGAAATCAGAACTATATTGACATGCCATATAGGAATCTTAGCCGGTGTGATTTCTCTGCATGTGTGGCGGTAGAGGACAGCCTCGGGTGCTGCTCCTTAAGACTTGTGATGGTTTGAATAGGTATTGATCCCCAGAGATGCCTGTGTTTGAAAGCTTGACCCATAGTTCACTACTAGGAGGTGTGGCTTTGTTAGAGTGGGTGTGGCCTTGTTGGAGGAAGTATGTCACTGTGGGGCTGAGCTTTGAGGTCTCCTGTGCTCAAGCTCTGCCCAGTGTGGCACACAGTCTCCATCTACTGCCTGCAGATCGAGATGTAAAGCTCTCAGCTCCTTCTTCAGCACCATGTCTGCCTAGACACCACCATGCTCTCCACCATGATGACAACGGAATAAACCTCTGAAACTATAAGACAGTCCTAATTCAATGTTCTCTCATATCATAGTTGCAGTGGTCATGGTGTCTCTTCACAGCAATGAGACCCTAACAAAGATATGTGTCAACCTTTTTTTTTTTTAAACAAGATATCTGAATGGCCAGGGCCTTGCCAAGTTGGCTAGGCTGACTAGTGCACAAGTCCTGGGGATCAGCTTAACTCCAGCTCCCCAGAAGTGACATTACAAGCACATACCACTGTGTGTGTGTGTGTGTGTGTGTGTGTGTGTGTGTGTGTGTATGTGTATTATTCTGGAGAGTGGACTCAAGTCTTCACTCTTGCAAAGCAAGTACTTGCCGACTGAGCTATCTCCCGAGACCTTCACAGTAAATACAGCTTTTGCCTCTGTTGAAAATCGAGTCAAGATAATTGCAGAAGTCCTGTCATCTCCCAGCTGCCAGCTCAAACCCATGCATAAACTATGTGTTCCTGCTACACACTATCAAACCATCTGAATGTTTTGTCCCAGGTGACTTAGGAATTAAGCTGAACTCGCAGCTGAACTGAGATCCCGCAGCCATCTCATTACGCTAGTTTCCTCTTCACCACTTGTCACTTCACAGTGAACATCAAAGTCCTCATGCTGGCTTGCTGATAAGGTACACCAGTCTCTTCCTGCTCCCAGCTTGTGTGTCGCTCCAGCTTCCTTACGGTTCTTGACCTCTGGCCTGGAGCACATTTATTTAGAACAAGTTAAATCATCATAAATACCTGAAATGCTTAAATACTTAAAAACAGACTATGATACTATAAGACATGTAAAAATACCATCAACACGGTAAGCATTCACACTTCTTTTATTTATTTGGGTTTTTTGTTTTCTTTTGTTTTTGAGACAGGGTTTCTCTGTGTAGCCTTGTTTGCCCTGACTCACTTTGTAGACCAGGCTGGCCTTGAAGTCACAGCAATCCGCCTGCCTCTGCCTTTCTGAGTGCTGCGATTACAGCTATGTGCCACCATGCCTGGCTGGCTCAACTTTTTAATAAACTCAGAAATCTCATGTCAATTATAGATTTTTCTCAAACAATCAAAAAAATCAATGAATAAATAGGCTGAGTCTTTCTTTTACTCCTTCTTGATGGATTGTATCACTGGAAGATATCAATAAATTACATTATTGTGTCTCTTAGGGGATTTATTTTGATTAGCTATAGAAATAAACAAACATTTTTAAATCAAATATTTCTTTAAAAGCTGAGAATATAAGAAAGTTGGAAATGTTGTTTGTTTGTTTGTTTGGGTTGGGTTTTTAAGACAGGGTTTCACTGTGTAGCCTTAGCAGTCCTAGATTCACTTTATGGACCAGGCTGGCCTCGAACTCACAGCGATGTGCCTGCCTCTGCTTCCCAAATGCTGGGATTAAAGGCCTGCACAGCCACCCCTGGCTTGAAAATTGGAATTTTAAGACATTGAATGCATTATATTTCTGTCTCACAAGAATAATTTGTGTGACTTATGTTGGTTTCACTACATGTCTGAATATTTGAGAGAAAAAACAAAACACCAGAGAAGAACTCTAACCCATTGTTAAAACTGGGAAGAGCTAACTTGGGTACAGATTTGAAAGCTGATGTGGCTGCTTACATACATATAAATGAGCCAGGATCTCTAGCACTTTCCTATGAAGCAGATGACATCGTAGAAATAGAACACTAACCCAACACTCGAAACTAAGAAATGCATAGATATGCTACCCACACTGGATTCTAGCTATTTCTTTGGAGTACTGCTTTCACAGAAGGCTCTGTTTTCTAGGGGTAGGGTAGGATTTAGATTTTCACAGGGTTCTGGTTGTTTTCTCAACTTGACCCAGACTTAGATAAGTAGGAAGAATAAATCATAATTGAGAAATGCCCCAATATGATTGGCCTATATAAATCTGTGGGTTTATCTTGATTAATGACTGATTTGGGAAAGTGCTCCCCTGAGCAGGTAGTTCTAGCTGGTATAAGAAAGAAACCTGAGCAAGGCAGGAGGAGCAAGCCAGTAAGCAGTGTTCCTCCATGCCGCCATGTTCCTGCCGCCATGTTCCTGTCTTGAGTCCTGCCTCGACTGCCCTTCATGATGGACTGTGACTGAGATATGTAAGATTAAATAAACCACTACCCTCCAGGTAACTTTTGGTCATGGTGTTTATCACAGCAGTAGAAGCCCTAGAACACAAATGAAATTGCAGGAATGCTGAGCTATGCAAGAAATTAGGTCAAATCCAAGACCAACCCCTCTCTATGTGAGATTAAAATAATTTTTGAGACCCGGGTTTAGTGGTACACGTCTTTAACCTCAGTGCTCAAGAAGCAGAAGCCGGAGGATTACAAGTCCCAGAACAGCCTAGTGAGACACACACAGACACACACATACACATACAAACACACACACACACACACCTGAGAGATAGTATCATACATACCTATCAATCAGCTACTCAGCAACTTTAGGTAGGAAGTTCACTTGAAACTTGGAATTTGGGGCTGAAGAGATGGCTCAGAGGTTAAGAGCACTGACTGCTCTTCCAGAGGTCCTGAGTTCAAGTCCCAGCAACTACATGGTGGCTCACAACCATCTATAATGTGATCAAATGTGCACTGTATACATAAATAAATCTTTTTTTTTTTTTTTTGGTTTTTCAAGACAGGGTTTCTCTGTATGTAGCCTTGACTGTCCTGGACTCACTTTGTAATCCAGGCTGGCCTCGAACTCACAGCGATCCGCCTGCCTCTACCTCCCGAGTGCTGGGATTAAAGGCATGTGCCACCACGCCCGGCTCATAAATAAATCTTAAAAAAGAAAAAGAAACTTAGGAACATAGCAGGACTACCTCTGCAAAAATGTCTCTGGGGTGGGGCTTAGGAAGAGGGCTCAGTGGTTAAGAGAACTGTTTGTTTCCTGAGAACCCAGGTTCAATTCCAAGCACCTACATGTGAGATGCAGTTCCCAAGAATCTGTGTGAGTCCAGGCCCAGGGAAGTCACCACCCCCCTCTGGCCTCAGCAAACACTGCACACATGTGGTACACAGACATACATTCAGGAAAACACCAGTAGAGATAAAACAAAATGAACAAAATCTAAAATGTATTACTTGGGGTGTGCCTGGAATGTGCTTGCCTATCGTGAGCAAGGTTAGATTTCCAGTGCCACATAAACCTAGCACAGGGGCACACGCCTGTAATCTCAGCACTAAGGAGGGGAAAGAATTTGAAAGAAAAGAAGTTGAAGATCATCTTGAAGGTTTTAGAACAAGTGTGAGGCTGATATCAGATACCAGAGACCCTGTCTTTGGAAAAAAAAATCAGTGAACTGAAAACTTTGGTTATGGAGTTCAGAAATAAACTATGCATCTCCAGCAGGTTTGTTGCTGTTATCAATACTGTTGGTTTTGTTTTGCTTTGAGACAAACTCTCACCACCTTGAGCTCTTGGCAAGCCTTCTGTGTCAGCCTTCCAAATTCTGGAATCACACATGTGAATTTTGACAAAGGTACTGAAAATGCACAATGAGTTAAGAGCAGTCTGTCTACCAGTGTTGCTGCTGGAAGCACTGGACAGACAGTCACGTGATCAGAGAAGATACTTTTTGCAGTGGGCAGAAATCAAAGAAGACATGTGTAACTGACCAAAGTACTGAGAAAAAGAGAGTGAGTGTTCAAACCAAATCAGACATCATCACTTACACACACACACACACACACACACACACACACACACACACACATGACTCAGGGAACATGACAGAGAGGAAAAGAAAGTAAGATCTGGAGGGTGTGGTGGGGGGAGGAGTGCTCTGAAACACTGTCTTCTAGATATGGCCTGGCCTTTGTTCTCAGGAACGCAATAAAAGCCATGGTCACCTGTGAAAATCAATCCAGCCAAAACTCTGGCAGAGATGGTGGGAGATACTCTGCAAGCCTCACCACTTACTGAGGAACTGTTGGCAGATGGCAGCTACTGGAGGAGGAAGAACCACTCTCTTCTGAGGGTGTAGCCAGTGGTAGGTTTCCATGTTACGCTGGCTCACCCATACCCATACACACACGGGTAACACTAATTGGACCTAGTGAGATACCAAAGCTGTAAACATAAGGGGAAGGTATGAACTTGGGAGGAAGACTGTAGCCGGACTTTTGGCTACTTTGTGGGTTCCTTTCTCTCTTCCACCCTTCTCCGCCCTTTTACTTTTTCCACTTTAACTCCCTAACGCTAGCTAGAAGAGGGGAAAAGATAGAGGGAAAAGGGGGTGTCGCTATGGTTAGAATACTTCCTGCTGGTTAGGAGTGCCGACTTCCTTGGGGCAAGTTTGAACTTTGCTGTCAGAATACCTTTTTTTTTTTTTCTTTCTTTCTCTTCTTGTTTCTTCTTTACACACGACTCCTTAACAAGCAACAGCCAGCAGCATCCAACTACCAACCATCCACACACCTATTGGGGCTCTAGCATTTATGTACCCTCTGAAAAGTCCCCAGAACTTCAGACATCACACACTCACAGAAACTATCTGCAGCTGGCAAGACCACACCTCTGCCAGAGCACTAGGCAAACCATAGTTAGCTGATGTGAAACAGCCCCATACCCCACACCTGGGATTAAAACGAAAACATATTCCTGTGATATTTCTGTGTTTTTTAAAAAAAATAGAATTCTCACTACAGAGGACACATTAGGAATAAATGGGGGGAATTGGAGGAGAGAGATCGGGGTGGCTATGATTATATTGCATGTACCCATGGAAAAATTATTTTAAATTTTAAAAAAATGTACTAAATAAATTTGTCAGATAAATTGTTTAATAATTTAACCAAAGTTGTTAATTAAATTCCAGAGAGATTTATGAGACTACATTGCTAAGTTTGGGGGCTATTTTTCACATCACAAATGTGCCCAGAAGACCCTGAGATTTTGATCCATTTCTTTTAATTTATTAGGATTATAACAGTTAAACTCTTAAGGGAGTTTTCCTTGATAAACTAATAGCTTGTCTAATAAGGCATTTAAAGGACTTCAAGGAAAACCAAATATATTAAATTTGTTAAATGTCATTTAGAAGGCTTCAGAAAATACTATTAAGCTTACAAATGGGATTTAATATTCAACTGAGTTAGCCTATCCCGCTGGATTAAAGGGCATAAGGCAACTGTTCTCTAAAAAAATTCACATAAAATTAAACTTAGAAAGTCGCAAGTCAAATAATTAGTAAAAGTTTTATAAGCACTCAAAATTATTTTAGGTTATATAATCCTTTCTATGGTCAAAATAGATCTTGGGCAATCAAAATTCAGACTGACAACAACCGAAGTTGAAATGCACTGTACACAAAAAAATCACGATAATTATCAAAATATAACATTAACAAGGAAAATATCAGTGTCTCTACTATACTAAGGAAGTTGTTTATAACTCCTGTTGTGTTTTTGAGCACATACGTGTACACTGGGCATAATTAAAATACACCTATTTTACTGAGGATCACAATGAAGAAGCTTTGACGGTCACTGGTATGGACACACTGATATCCCCCAGCACCTCAAATTCTCTGCCAAACCCTCTACTGAAAGGCATCTGGACTCTCAAAAATACAATAAAATTGTCTTCAGTGGCAAAAACCCTATTCATGAGATATTCTTTTAATTGCCCAGCTAGTAATAGTTTGTTGATTTATTACTACTTAACACCACTGGCTCCCTGGAAAATAGACAGGTTTCCAGAAGAGAGCTGTTTCTACATCCCCACCCACTGTTAACATTGCCTATCTATTCCTCACTTGTACACACTTGCTTACCCTGAGATCCAACTCTATCTCCCAATGGAAGCAATCTTGAAACAGCAGTGATGATCTCTCTTCAGTCTTTATAATACCTTAGCTCTGTGATGTTTTATTTTGTGAGACCGCTTGTCTTGGACACAAGATGCCGAGAGGGCTAGTGACACATTGTATCTAGGTGTGTCTGTGGGGATAGTTCCAGAAGAGAGTAGTACTTGAATTGGCTGACTGCATAAAGAAAAACCTAACCAATGTAGGTAGGTATCAACTAACCCACTGGAAGCCCAAATAAAATAGAATGATATTGGAAAATGTCCCCCGTCTCATCCATCCCTTTCCCTCCCCTTCCTGAGCTGGACTGTCCAACTTTTCTTGCCATCAGGTACATGTGATCCTGACTCTCTGGCTGTCACACTCACACTATTGGACCACCAGCTCTCCAGGGTTTCCAGCTCTCAGATGGAGTCTCGTGGGACTTCTTAGCTTTATAATCACATGAGACAAACCCCACTAAGAAATGTTCTCATGTGCAGCCATATGTTCCTTAATGATGAGCATGTATTTTGAGATGTGTTATATATAATGTTGTTACTATGCAAACAATATAGAGTATGTTTACACAAACTAAAAGGCCATGTTGTCACAGGAAATATAATCCTATGAGGTCATTTTTGTAGATGCAGTCTGTCAGTGATCAAAGTCTGACAGTATATACTCATGGCTCTGTCTCTGAAAAAGGCTGTCTAGGCAAGCTCCATGACACCAGGTATCACTTCCTGACTGGGGACACACACCATTATTGCAATGAATAATCTTCCTTTACATGCATATTCAACTCTCAATTTTTAAGGGTAAGCTTCATTTCTTCTACCCAGGGTCAGCATGTTCTGCACCGCAATAACTAATTCCTTTCTCCAAAGTACTATAACTCTAGGCTCTCTAGCATGTTTCACTGGTATTTAGAGTTTTTCCTTACACCATGATAGGATTTTAAAACGTGGAATATTAGGTTATAACCATCTTATCACTGTCTCATTGGTTGCATATTCCACTCATACCTTAGGGTCACCTTCTCTTGAAGCAGTGCATATTCTTGGGCTTTGGGAGTGTTTCCCAGAGTGGAAATCTGCTACCCAAACTCAAGTTTTATATGATGAATTCCTGTTCAATCTTTAAGACGAGTTGTGTATTATTTCTTCACTGAAGTAACAAAATCAGTTCCCTGAAATCATTATTTACCTCTTCATATAACTTATGGAATTTTCTCAGGCTGTGAGAAAAACAATCAGACTAGGTAATTTCTAAACTAAATAAATATACTGCACACAGTTCTAAAGGCAAGGAAATTCGAGATCAAGGGGCTGGAAGATAGCATATCTGGTAAGACCCCACCTTCTGGCTCACAAACAAGTGTTTTGTCATTATATAGTCCTATGAGTGCCATGTGAGGGGTGGTGTGTGTGTGTGTGTGTGTGTGTGTGTGTGTGTGTTGTAGTATATGTATTTGTATATATGTATATGTTTGCATGTGTATTTATGCATGAGTGTAGATGCCAGGGGTCAACCTTAGGCATGCTCAATCACTCACCACCTTATATTTTGAGAAAAAAATCTCTCAGGGAAACTACAGCTGATTGATTCAGTTAGACTGGTAACCTAGCAAGCCTTGAGTTTTGAGCCTCCAGTCTGGGATTACATGCATATGTCACCAACTCCAGCTTCTGACATGAGTACTGGGCATCAAACTCAGGTCCTCGTGCTATACGGCAAGCACTTCACTGGCAGATCCGTCTCCCCAGCACCGTTCCCTGTCGATCTTGCAGGCTAGTAGTTTATATGAGCATCACATACTACATATCTTCCATCAGAAGATGTTTTGTTGACTATAGTTAGCAATTTCATGCTGTCAGACTTTAAAGAATATAACTTAAGCAAAGTATTGAAAACCCCACAAAATTATCCTTATAAACATATAGAACAAAAAGAGACCCAATGCATCAACCCTTCCAGTTTTCAGATAGAACATTCTAATTGTGTAAGTCTTGAAGAAGCTGTCAAAATTAAACAGATAGTCACAGCAGTAGACAGCCAACCTGGCTTTCTGATTTCCTACCCAGTAGATAAAAGAAGTTATAATGACTTAAGAGACTGAGATTTGTTCTTATGAGAACAAAGATCTAGGAGGGATGGAGTACTTCACAGTCTAGTGAATACTTTTTTCCTAAATAGTAAGCCTCACTGAGTTTTTGTGTTTTATAAAGGAACTGTTTCATAGTTCAAAGACAGAAACATTAAAAAGCTCACTTTAAAAAAGAAGAATGACTCTGATAATTTAAGAATTATTTTTAAAAAGTGAATGGAATCTGACCTCATTCAGGTTAAACTGCACTTCTCAATATGGCAAATTAGCATGGGCTGCTGGTCTTCTCACCTAAAGTCAACCATGGAGAAACTATAAAAGCAAGCCAGAAACATGGATTCCAAGAAGGAGCATTGATCAGAAAAACCACAGGAGGCACCCCTGTGGAAACAGAGGCTTGTGCTTTGAATGGGTGAGGGAGGCTGAAAACCCTTGATTTATAGTGAAGTTAGAAGTTGGGGTGACCTGAATACCTACTACTTACAGTTGGCATATGGAGTCTGGGGCTGAGACTGCGTGCCTCACCTGTGTGGTCTGTGCCACCCCAGATACTGTTAGAAGGGAGTTAAATGACTCAAAGCTCTGTTGATGTGTGCAGGCTATATGGAAACAAGACTTCCTGTCTTAGTTTGGGTTTCTGTTGCTGTGAAGAGATACCACAACCACAGCAACTCTTATAAAGAAAGCTTGTTTAATTAGGGCCGGTTTACAGTTTCAGAGGCTTAGACCATTATCATCATGGCAGGAAGCACACGGCACACAGGCAGACGTGGTGCAGGAGAAGGAGCTGGGAGCTCTACATCTGGATCTGCAGGCAGCAGAAGGAGACTGTGAGCCATACTGGACATAGCTTGAGCATAGGAGGCCTCAAAGCCTGACTCCACAGTGACTACTTCCTCCAACAGAATCACACCTCCTATAGCGCCACTCCCTATGGCCAATCATTCAAACGCAGAATCTATGGCATCCATTCTTATTCAAACCATCACATTTCCTAAAATATATATGCATATAAAGTTGAGCTAACTGGAATTGCCAAATAACAGGGGAGACTGAGCACCAACTGGACATTACTCATCACCAAACAAAGCCTTCAGTTCTGGGAATGGGTTGTCTATACTAGAGTTGTTGGCCAAGTTGGCCCTATGGAAAGCCCCAAACAACCTAGACTATCACCAATGCCATTGGTTGCTGAAGACAAGACCTCTACAACTCATTAAGTAAGGAGAAGTTGAGCTGGTGCCCTTTCACCCCAACTGAGTTGTCTTTGTGGTATTAGAATACACTCTGAATGCTTCCAAGGGAGAAAGGTAAACACCAACTCAGCTATTTGTAATGGAATCTGCCTGCAGGATGCACTAGTGCAATAGTGGCACAAAGCTTGTGGGAACAACCAACCACTATCTAGGTTTGAGACCCAGTCCATGAGATGGAACCCATCTTGACACTGGGTGACCAAGAACCTGAGATGAGGCACGCCATGGACCTAGAGGTCCAAATATTATTGTTCTGCTAACAAATCTGGGCCAAGGGGCTGGCAGAGGCTGATGCACCAAACAAGGACCATGCATAGAGAGGACCTAAGGCCCCTGCCCAGATGTAGCCAATAGGCAGCTCAGTCTCCATATGGGTCCCCTAGTAAGGGGAGCAGGGCTATCTCTGTCATGGCTGTCTCTGTTGCCTGTTCTTTGATTAATTCCCCCTAGCAGAGTGCTTTACCAGACCACTTAGGAAGAGGAGTCCTGGCAGTCCTGATGAGACTTGATAGGCTGGGGTCAGTTGGTAGGGGAGAAGGGCTCCCCCTCTCTGAGGACTAGGGG
>OU015753.1:43594099-43611647 GCA_907169655.1 Acomys percivali
CTCTCTCTCTCTCTCTCTCTCTCTCTCTCTCTCTCTCTCTCTCTCTCAGAGAGAGAGAGAGAAGAAGAGAAGAGAAGAGAAGAGAAGAGAAGAGAAGAGAAGAGAAGAGAAGAGAGGGAGGGAGGTGGGTGGGAGGAGAGGGAGAGAAAGGTGGGGGGGGGACCAGGCAGGCAGGCAGAGAGGTTTAAACCTAGTGTTTGTCTTTCTGAGACTAACTCACATCACTTAACACAATTATTACCAGACCTATCCACTTCCCTGCTAATGTCACGATTTTATTTTTCTTGATGGCTGGACAAAATTTCACTGGAAATATGTAGTGTATCTTCATTTTCCATTCGCCAGCTGATAGGCATCTAGGCTAGTTCCATTTCCTAGCTGTTATAAATAAGGCAGCAATACATGTGGTTGTGAAATTATATAGTATATTGACTTAGGATCTTTTAAGTACATACCCAGAAATGGCATGGCTGGATCATATGGGGGCTTTTGTTGTTAGTTTTTCAGTTTTCTGCAAAATCTAAATACTGTCATAGTGGCCACACATAAGCAATCCACATGGGTCCCCCTTTCCCCACATTTTCACCAGCATGTTTTCATTGTTTCCTTGATGACATCCATTTGACTGGTGTGTGATGAAATCTGAAAAAATTTCATTGATGGCTAAGGATGTTGAACACTTTTAAAAACTCTTTATTGACCATTTGTATTTCTTCTTTTGAAAATTGTCCATTCCACTCACTAGCTCATTCATTCATTAAATGATTTTTAAAATTTTATAGCTCTTTACATATTCTTACTAAGCTAGCCACTGTTGGAAAATATTTCCCCTCATTCTGTAGACTCTCTGTACTCTGGTGACTGTTTCCTTCACTGTATAGAAATTTCATTTCAGCTCTTGTGACTATTTCCTGAGTTAGGGTCCTTTCTAGAAAACTCTTACCTATGTTTATACCTTAAAGTGTCTTACTGATGTTTATATCTAGCAGTTTGTTTCAGGTCTTATAACACTGAGCAATTTTGACTTGACTTTTTGTACAGGGTGAGAGATATGGGTCTAGTTTCACTTTCTACACATGGAAATCCAGTTTCCCAGCACTATTTGATAAAGAGGCTGTCTGACCTCTAATATGTCAGCACATTCGAAAAACAGAAATGCTTTTGTCAGAAACAAGATGGTTATATGGGCTTGTTTCTGGGCCTTCTATTCGGTTTGTTTATATATCTGCTTATGTACCGATCCCCTAAAATCTCTATTACTATAGCTCTGTAATGTAAGTTGAGATCAGATACTGTAATGCCTTCAGCCTTGATCTCTCTGCTTAAGATTGCTCTGGTTATATGGAGTCTTTCAACCTTTATAAATTTAAGGATTTTTTTTCTTGCTGTGAAAAACAGCATTGACATCTTGATAGAGACAACCATTTTCACATTGCTCTGCTAGTCAATGAGCATGGGAGGCCTTTCCATCTTCTATTGCTCAGCTTTTTTTTTGTTGTTTGTTTTCAAGACAGGGTTTCTCTGTGTGGCCTTGGCTGTTCTGGACTCACTTTGTAGACCAGGCTGGCCTCGAACTCACAGCCTGCCTCTGCCTCCTGAGTGCTGGGATTAAAGGAGTGCTCCACCAAGCTTGTCCATCTTCTTAAAGTGGGATTTGTAAGTCCATACAGAATAATTAAACTAAGAGGGTGGTCAATGAAAATTCTGCCATGAGTAAAAGGTTTCTGAAAATATGACCAAAAATAAATTGAAAGCCAAATGCTTAGTAAAGACAGGTGTTTCTAGTGTGTCTGCCTATGTTACATCACAGAATTTCACTGTAGTCTTGTTTCTAAATTAGAGGATGGTACATACTTCACATATGAAGTACCACATACATAGTGCCAATGGACACTGCCTGAAACAACTTCAAAACTATTTTATGGCATCAAGTTTTTACTGTGCATACAAAATTCTTTGCTCTTATATGAACAATGATTTAATTATAGAAAATGGACATTTTTAAGTTTTGCTCTCACTCATGAGCATGTAAGCAACAAATCATATCTTTAGATTGAAGTTAGAATGTTTTATTATTTTTGTATGTGTATATGTGTATGGGCATATGTGTGATGTCATTTCTTAGGTGAGACAAGATAGTGAGTTCAAGGAAGCCTGGGTTATACAGTGAAGCCCATTCTCAAAATAGAAAAAAGGGAGGAGGTAGAGGAGGAGGAGGAGGAAGTGGCTTTCTCCTTTCACACCTGTTAATTTTAGTTACCTCAAAAAGCCAAAGTTTTTCTCTTCAAAGAAGCATCATTTAGCGTAAGCTACGTGAGTGCCACACTCCCCTCTTGTGGCACCGTTTCTGCGACACTCCCTCTCAACAGCATTCCTTTAGATTTTTGCTCCTGACTTACGAATATGGCCTCAGACCTTATGTGCCACAGCTCTCAGCTGACTTCAGTACCCACACAGAATGTTATGTAATATTCTGCCACACAGTACCCGAACATCATCCAAAGATTTTAGCCCGTGCCCTCCCACTTTTCCTCCACAATTAGTCAGTCCATTGTGTATGCATAGTCATGTTTACATTTGCCTCTTAAAATATTATCTGAAGAAAAGCTCCAGCACCACTGTTTGTAAACATTCAGGAAGCTGCACTACTGCCGTTGTTGGGAAAACAGCACGTGGTACAACAGAATCACCTAATCATAAGCTCTGGCTACTTACAGCCAGACTTGAGTGGGAGGGGTCATTTGTCTCTTTTTATTTTGAAGTAGATTACAAATATGGAGATCCTGTGAGCCCTTGTTATACATCTTACATACATATAGCACAATTTAAAAGTCTGGAAATTAACATTGCTGTGATGTATGTATGTATAGTTACATACCACTTTGTCAAGGTATGGAACCAGCTCATCACAGAGACCCAGTCTACTCCTTTATAGACATACCCACCCTCCTCTACCACCCTAAACCCTAGCAATCACCAGGCTTTGCTCTCTAAAAATTCTTTTTGACAACACTACATAAAGGGACTTAGTGTATGGCCTGGGAGATTTTAATTTGGCATTAACGCCCCTGAGATGGGTCAAGTGGGTGTGCCTATCAAGCCTGCTGTTTTTTCTTGTTGGTAGTCTATGTTTTGAATGAACCAGTGTATTTACTCAGCTTAACCATTCCAATGATTACCATCACTGTTGACTATTACCCATAAATCTACTGTAAACACCTGTGTGTATTTGTCTTTATTTTAATATAAGTTCTCATTTCTCTGAAATAAACATCTTGGTGTTCAACTGCATGGTCATATGGGAACTACACATTTAATTTTGAAGGATTTTAAAAATTACCCATATATGTTTGTGTGGGAGTGGAGGTATGTGCAAGTGTGCACTGAAGCCACAGGCACTGGGTCTCTTTAGAGCTGGAATTAGAGGCTGCTGTGAGCCAGCCTATGAGGGCACTTCAATCCAAATGCTGGCAGGAGGCACTCTTAACTGCTGAGCCATCGCTCCAGCCAACGTGTTTAATCTTAAGAAGCTGCCAGATAAGATGGCTGTGGGGGAGCATGGCTGTAATTCTAGTACTTCAGAGGCTGAGGCAGAAAGATTACAGGTTGAGGCAAGCCCACGCTACAGAACAAGACCCTATTTAAAAATGAAAAAGAAACTGCTAAATAATTTTTTCAGAGGAGTTAAACCATTTTGTATTAACACCAATAATGTATATCTATTTTCTCTGCATACTGACCAAAACTGTCACCCGTAAAAGGATCTTTTATTCTCTTGTTTCAATTATTGACTTGGAGACTTACTACCCGCTTCTGCTAACCAAGGCCTAGTCCTGGAAGCTTCAAGCCCCCATACAATCTAACCTAGGCCTAGAATGTTCTCAGCCTCAGAGACTTAATGCTGAATAAGCTCACCTTTACTTCTTTCTGAGCTCTGGGCTGCCTGGTTCAACTCAGCTGTTCTGGCTCAAACTCCTCTCCCAGCTGACTTATTTAATCTGGCTTCTCTTTCAGCCCGGAATTGTTGTGCTTGGCCTCAAACTAACTCAGCAATCTGCTCTAATCTGGCTTCTCCTCATTTTCTGGCTTGTTCTGTCTTCACCTGAGTTCTTTCTCTGCAACCCATCTCTTTATTACTGTCCCATAACACTGCCTCCTTTCCTCTCTAGGCTCATGAGAGTTGGGTATGTCCTATTCTGTCAAATCATCTCTGATTTGTCACCTTTTCTGCCACTCAATTAAACATCACTTTCAAACATGGGTGCTTCCTTCTACAAACTAGCTTTACCTTCATTTGGGATTAAAGGCATGTGCCACCATGCCTAGACCTAAGCTTTTCTTTACCTGATATTGCTCTATACCAGGCTGGCCTTGAACTCAGATCCGTTTACCTCTGTCTCCTGGATTAAAGGCGTGTTTGTATCCAGCAGGATCACACAGACCTAGAAGATCTTTGGATCTTCATGTCAAAAGTCATGTCCTGAATTAACATTCCTCTACAGTCACCAATTTTAAAGTCCACTGTTATAACAAGTGTATTGTGGTATCTAATGTTTTTAATTTGCATTGCCTTTGTGGCTAGTGATAATGAGTATCTTTTTCTGTGCTTATTTGCTGTCTGTATGCTCTTTTCAGCTAAATGTGTTTCATGTATTTTTCTGTTTTAGCTGGACTGCTTCTTAATACATGTATTTTTTTTATTTGCGGTTTCATATACACTGGGTGGATCTATATAAAAGAAAATAACACCAAGCTCTTGATGTTCCTACATCTATGTACCAAATGTTGATATAACAGGCACACACCACTGTTTCCAGTTTACCAAATGAGGCACAGGGCTTAACACATGCCAGGCAAGCAAGCACTCTACCAGCTGATCTCCAGCCAGACTTTAAAGTTCAGTGGAAAATACTTTCACATCACCGTACAGTCACTACTGCTGTTCATTTCCAGAGCTGTTCATCGTCCTGAGCGGATGCTGTACACTCTCTGAATGTCAGTCTCCCTTCCCCACCTTTGTAGAAATCTCCACTTTACTCTCTGTATTAACTTCACTATTGTAGTTATTGTACAAAGATGGAATCATATAGTAGTCATTGTTTTCTGAGTAGCTTCTTCCATTTGGGCTAGTATGTTCAGGGTTCGTCCATGTAACAAAGCTCATTCTTTTAAGGTTGAACAGTGTTCCCAAATTTTATGAATGTATCACAGTTTACTTAATTACTCACCTGTTCCTGAATAGATTGTTTCCACCTTTAGGCCATCTTTAATAATGATGCTATGACCATTGATATGGTTAGTTAATGCTTTTTATTCTTTGATGTATATGCCTAGAAGTGGAATTACTCTATGCTTAAACTCTTAATGAAATGGAGCATACAGGCAAAGGCAGGTGAGCCTGGCATTTGAGAGGTGGGAGGCAGGAGGAATCAGTAAGTTAAGGTAGTACTTAATTAAGCCTTCCTGGGGGGGGGGGGGGGGGGCGCAGCCTGGACAAAAGCAACAACGGATGCACAACCCTGGCTGTAGTAGACGTTTTTGGTTTCTTTTTAAACACAGTTATGTTACATAAATATGTTTGTGTTCTAATCCCAAGTGTGGGATTTTAGTTTGACCTTTTAGCTTGTCCACACCTATTAACGGTCTTGTGAGGGGCGTGGCTTTTGCCAGCTGGTAAGGCCTTCCTCCAGCAGCTTGGAGAGGGGCGTGGTCAAGATAGGGCTCTGGGGATACAAATAAGAGCACAGAGAGAGCGTGGCGTGGCGTGGCGTGGCGTGGCGTGGCGTGGCGTGGCGTGGCGTGGCGTGGCGTGCAGTGGCGTGGCGTGCAGTGGCGTGGCGTGGCGTGGCGTGGCGTGGCGTGCAGTGGCGTGCAGTGTTGGTGTGTAGCTGTTTGACGTGACCAGAGACAGATGGTGTGGTGGTTTGGAGGAGACAGTCGGAGAGAAACGCTTGGGGGAGGGGGGCACAGCAGCTAGGAGGAGACTGCTGGCTGTGTGTGCTGTTGACAGAGACGAGTGTGGTCCAAAAGAACCCAATTGACCCTAAACAGCTGAGAGAAGGGGCCCCCTCACCCCACTAACCTTCTCTCTCCTATGTAAGGTTGGGAGGTTGGAAGGGAAGTTGAGGCCTGAACACCCCAAATAAAGTAGAGTTTCAAAGAAAAAGCACTAGATCTGACACTTCTAGAAACTTTACTTTCTTTGCTGTATTTGTTTTCGAATTTAGCAGGAAAGCAATTCCTGGGTCTAGATCTGACCACTTTACTCTTTCATTTTTTCCATCTCTTCTTACAAGTCAATTAAGTCTCCAGGCCCTGTTCACCCAGCTTCTATCTCCTCTTAACTGCTATTTTTAATACTATGAAAATGTGTATGTTAAATATATTGATGCAATTATGTTTGTGGCAAGGAAAAAAAAAGGAACATTCGAGCAAATGGAAACAACTTACCCTTTGCCCTCTACTGGACATTTATAAAGGTTTATAGTGATAACTAGCAATGTGTCATTTCACAGCGATAGTAAACAAGATTGAAGGAAACTACAATCAGACTGCCTTTTCCAAACTAAAAGCCTATGAGTAAAGTTTTCGGGTTTTTTGTTTTTGTTTTTGTTTTTTTTTCAGTACCAGGGGGTCAAATCCAGGACCTTGTTAAGTACTTTTACCGTTGGGTCACATACTCAGGCCTAGAGTTTAAATTCGTTTTGAATCTTCGAGACTTAACTTGAAAAGGCACATGTATGATGACCCCATCTGTCCTTCCTTGCTGTAAAATATCTTTAATGTAAGTTTTATTGTATCGTCAAGTTTTACTCTCGTCAAAACCCTCTTTTTATACAAGCACACACACATACTCTAATTCACAACTTTACACTCCAGGCTACTTGAGGCACAGCCTATAGACACTGTGTGCACTGAACACAAATGCTCACTAGCTATGGTTTTTACCACAACCTTGTTTGCAATCATCGCTAAATGTATGCGCTACCAGTACTCTAGCAATCGGTTCATAGGAAAAACTCAGCCATTCAAGGCACTGGAGCATGTCTTGACCCAACAAGGTCTTTAAAAAGATTTCCCACCAAAAGCTTGGTTTTCCTTATACTTTTCTCACTTCCTCATCTGGTGCTCTTCTCCAGTTTCCAAAACTTTCTCAGACACAAGACTTCAAATAAACAGCACTTCCTCGAATTTCCATAAGGAACGGGACCCCAGACTGTGACAGGGACAAAGGTTCCTCCTGTTTGTCTCAGCTCGAGCCTTCTTCGGTTGACGCTGAAAAGCCCTATATCCAACACTGTTCTAGAAACTCCAACTCGGGGAAATGGCCCAGCTAAGGGCACGTTTTTTACTTCTGTTAGCTGCTCGCCTACTTCACTTCTCCCTGCCACCTGATAGCAAGGATGTAGTTTGTCTGCGTTCTCTGTCTTTAAAAGCTCCCAGTGAAACGCATTCGGCGGCTTAACACAGATTCTCAGTTCGGCCATACCGAGTGGGCTTCGAGACTCTAACCAGCAACACTGCCGGAATCCAAGTTAGGCGACTAGAACCTCGGAGTAGCGACGGTCCCTCACTGGGTTCCCTGAGCAAGCTGCTCAGAGAACTCCGCCTATGACGTGCCGCTCGCCAGTGACGCTGCACTGGCCGGGCCTCGGCGCCTGCGCGACAAGGAAGGGGGGGCGCGGCCGGGAGGGGAGGGGAGGGGAGGAGCTAGATGGAGAGGAGTGAAGGGAAGGGGCAATCAGGAAGTGGGTCGAATGTAGGCGAAAGGACCGGAAGAAAGTAGGCGGGGCGAGGTCCGGCCTATCTGCCGTACCCCAAAGCTTCACTTCCTCTTTGCCGGCATTTCTGCTTCCGGATCAAGGGTGTTCGCCGCCTCCAGCTCCTCTCCCTGACCGATCGCGGTACACAGTGACAGCGCCTCGACTCAACCCGGGACAGCCTTGTTTTTTTGTTTTTGTTTTTGCCCAACCGCGGGAGCCTGGACCCCCCCTCACCGCCCCGGATCGCGAAGGCGCTCCTTACCTTCCGGCTCATCCTGGGGACCTGGAAGGTTCTTGCACCCGGATGCTGAGAGGGGCCGCGGGCCCATCGAGGCAGCGGTGTGCCGGCCTCCGGCCCCTTAGGCGATCCGCAGGGACCTGCTGCCTTTCGGCACCCCAAAATCGCCGGCTCCCGTCCCAGCTCGGATGGGCCTTCCCGCTCAATAAATGTGGCTGCTGAGGCGGCGGTGGCGGTGGCCGGACCTGCTGCTACTTGGCTCCAAGTTCACGCCCGCCGCGGCGCTTTGCTACCCTCCCGGGGCTGCCGCCGCCGCCGCCACTTCCTTATCCCCCGGGCCTGGCCTAGCAGCGTGGCGACAATGGACAAGATTCTGGAGGGTCTGGTGAGTTCCTCACACCCGCTGCCCCTCAAGCGGATGATTGTGCGGAAGGTGGTGGAATCCGCGGAGCACTGGCTCGACAAGGCGCAGTGCGAGGCCATGTTTGACCTGACGACCCGCCTCATCCTGGAGGGCCAGGACCATTTCCAGCGTCAAGTGGGCCACCAGGTGCTGGAGGCCTACGCGCGGTACCACCGGCCGGAGTTCGAATCCTTCTTCAACAAGACTTTCGTGTTGGGCCTCCTTCAACAGGGCTACCACTCGCTAGACAGGAAGGACGTAGCCATCCTGGACTACATCCACAACGGCCTGAAGCTGATCATGAGCTGCCCGTCGGTGCTGGACCTCTTCAGCCTGCTACAGGTGGAGGTGCTGCGAGTGGTTTGTGAGAGGCCGGAGCCGCAGCTCTGTGCCCGGCTCAGCGACCTTCTGACGGATTTCGTGCAGTGCGTTCCCAAAGGGAAACTGTCCATTACCTTCTGTCAACAGCTGGTGCGAACGATAGGTCATTTCCAGTGCGTGTCCACCCAGGAGAAGGAGCTACGGGAGTATGTCTCCCAGGTAACAAAAGTGAGTAACTTACTGCAGAGTATATGGAAGGCTGAGCCCTCCACACTGCTACCTTCTCTGCAAGAAGTTTTTGCAAGCATCTCTTCCACAGGTAAGGGTCATTATTTCAGGAGAATGTGTCTTAGAAATTCAGCACTTGTTTCTCATAAACACACTACATTTTCTGCCCTAAAAACAGTCCCTTTTTGTGGGGGGGCGGGGACTGGAAGGTCAGCAAGTATATTTTGTTAGATCCTCCAGTAAGAGGCATTCTTGATGTGGGGAGGGGGGAATCTAAATCCAAAATTTACTCCACTTCTGTACCTTGTTCAGAATGGTATGTTGTAGCCAAAATGTTGAGGGTGCCTGAGTCCAAAGATCTTTGTCTTAGTCACTGAACAAGTCACTTGATTACTCGGCCTCAGCTCCAGTTTTGGAATGCTTACAGGCTGACAGCCACTGTGAAAAGCATCTAGTCATTACTGACTAATGGCCATAGTTGATGCTTGCCACATTATTATTACTGTGTATAGCCTATCACCTGTTGCAGTTTTTTGTTTTCCTGTGTGTGTGTGTGTGTGTGTGTGTGTGTGTTTTAAATTCATGGGATATGCACAGTCTATTAAAAGATTCTCCCAGATCACAGTTTTTTGTTTGTTTGTTTGTTTAAAAGTATCAGCATTTTTCACTCCACACAGTGTATGTGATGAGAGATCCAGGCAGCATGAAGACAAGGGAGCATGACAGCTTAGTTTGATGCTTGTCTTTATCACGAACCACACCCTCAGAAACCAGGGAAAGGTCAAAGCATTGTGCTTGGATGACCTCTCATCTAAGACTTGTGTCTGTGTCTGTTCTTGAAGGTGCTTTAGAATCTGTGGGTTGTGAGGCAGTCAGCTCACAGCCAGGGTTCCAGGTGAACTGTGAAACTGCCTTCTTTTTTTGCCTTATCCAGAAATGAGGCTTGAGTTTTAAAAACTCACATAGTCTAATGCATTTAACATACCCCAGGCACAGTGTCTTCCTTCCCCTTTCTGTAGTGTTACCTGTAGCTTCTCCGAGCTGTTAGATACATTTTCCAAGTATCTTTTTTCACTGTGGTAGAGAAGAAAAGCCAGACCCCTTCACCCTAATTTCTACTCTCAAGATTTTTCAGGTCTCACAGTTGTGTAAGGACTACTATACTATTTTTTTGTAATTATTTTAGAGCCTTTGACATGGAAATTAGAATGATGCTTGACTGCTTCTTCCCCTGCCTCACTCCCATGGCTGCTTCAAACAGCGTTATTATCTAAACCCAAAGCTGTAATGTTAACAACGAAGTAGCTGTTGACTGAAAAGTTTTTTAATTCAGTGCTGTGGCTGTTGCTATTTACTCTCGGCCTCTCGTTTGTGTGATCTACCCATGGTGTATCTAACACTACCAATGTGTTGTATGTAGCACCTTTATTACACGTGTTTGGGGTCCCTCACCTTTGACTCTCCATGCTTTGTCTCTCTTTTTCACTAAAACCTAGATGCATCCTTTGAGCCGTCGGTCGCCTTGGCAAGCCTTGTGCAGCATATTCCTCTGCAGATGATCACAGTTCTCATCAGGAGCCTGACCACTGACCCAAACGTCAGAGATGCAAGCATGACCCAAGCGCTCTGCAGGTACTTCGCTGCTGCTCTACCAGCGGATGCGCTGGCTCTTTGAAGAGTGGAAGATTCAGAGTAGTAATTAGAGTGACTTGCCTTTTTATAGTCTCCTATGGTGGTGTTTGGTTGGATTGTTTTTCTAGAGAGTCAACTCCTGACTATTTCCTGTCGCCTACTTCCGCGTGGGGTGGTGTTTGTTACAGTTGTTTGGTTCTGGGTTTAGGCTTTCTCGTAGTTAGGTAGAGTTGTATTTTCTCTCAGCCATACTTAGTGGGGCATAGCTTTGCCCTTGCTTCTTTGGATTTATTTATTTTACTTTATGTGTGTGCTTTGTCTTCACGTATGTATTTGTGCCACATGCATACTTGGTGCAGCTCCTGCCACTGGAGTTACGGATGCTTGTGATCCACCAGGTGGGTGTTGGGAATCGAACCTGGGACTTCTACAAGAGCAACAAGTGCGCTTAGCCGCTGAGCCATGTCTCCAGCCCCTACCTTTGCCTCTTTGGAGTCTGTTTTCTCTCCCTTAGTCTCAAGTATATGAATTTGGCCAGATACAGAATTCTGGTTTGACAGCTTTTTTTTTTTTTTTTTTTAATAATAGCTCATTGTCACTGAGCATCTACTGTTGTTGTTGGGAGCTGTTTGTCAGGTGTTTCTCATACCTTGTTTTTCTTTTTGTCCTAAGTGATCTGTAGTCACTCTCCCATGTCCGGATGTGAATCAGTTTGCCCTTGGCATCACTTTTATCCTTGTACTCAGGTGTTCATCAGAAGGGACTTACTGAGCACTTAATCAGAGTGTCAGGCAGCATTCAGAATACCCCCAGCAAATTGATGAAAATAGCTGCTTTTTTTTTTTGGTTTTTCGAGACAGGGTCTCTCTGTGTAGCCTTGACCGTCCTGGACTCACTTTGTAGACCAGGCTGGCCTCGAACTCACAGCGATCCGACTGCCTCTGCCTCCTGAGTGCTGGGATTAAAGGCGTGCGCCACCACACCCGGCGAAAATAGCTGCTTTCATGAGCTTTCTTTATAGTCAGACCAACAGTAATGTGATAGCACTTCACTGAGTTTAGCATTTATCTAGATTTGTAAATGTTAAAATGTATAGAAATGAGTGCTCTAGTTAAACAGGCCTGGCATTCTTGCCATACTGCCACATAATGAAATGGATTTTGGTTTGGATTTAGATTTTTTTTTTTTTTTTAGAATATACAATGAATGATTTAGTATATTAAATGGTATTTATTGAAAAAGGTAGACTAGAAGAGGGGTATGCTATAAATAGGTAGTTTGCAATTTTCAGTAAGATGTCTAAGGAAGGGTCCATTGAGGTGACCATGGCACTAAAGAAAAAGAGGAAGCAGTACAATGGGTATTATATTAGGATTATACCAGCACAAACAGTGTCTGACTTGGGTTGGCTCAGTTTATGATTTCTCGGCTTTCTGATGGTACCAGAACAAGCAGTCAGTAGAAGGCATGCTTTGAGCTTTGAGTTCTCTTTTCCTGGGCTACCTTATAAAATGTGATACTTCCTTGAAGTGCTGGGTAGGCACAGCCACAGCTCTGAGTCTGTCACACAAGCAGGGTAAGAGCCTGCTATTCTGCAGCAGATTGTGTTGCTAACTCAGGGTGTTTGGTAGGCTGTTGTATTGAAGGCTTTACTCCTTGTATTTTCAGTTTACAGTAAGTTTCCACCACTGTCATTAGTCAGGAACCTGCCTTGTCCTAACACCCTGCTCGTTTTTCTCTGTGAAGGTGCCATCCCCAGGGCTTGTTCCAGCTGTGGAGAGTCTGTATTTCAGTGGCAATATTGTTTTCTAAATGAGTTTGAACTTTCTCTTCTTTCTTAGCTGCTTAATTTCTGTTTCTTAAGTTTTTCTGTCTTGTGTACTTAGCCGGTCTAAGCAGGAGATTACAGTGGCTTCTGTGTCTCTATTACAGTCCCATGAACTGGAGTATTCTATGGCGGTCTCTTAGGAAGTGCCATGTGCGCTAACACTGCTCTCTATGACGCAGACTCATTCTGGCTGCTTCTTTGTGCTTAGTTAATGGAGCCAATTAATCTGTAACTGCACTACCAATATCTAGATACAAATCTAGAAACAAGTGTAACTCCATCCTTTTTCTTACTCACTGATTAGTATCTAAGTCCTTTAAATTCTGTCTTTACTTCTTAGAGTGTCATTTTTCTGTCTCTACCATTCATGGAAATCAAACCTGTATTTCTTTTTTGTTTGTTTGTTTTGTTTTGTTTGTTTTTTGAGACAAAGTTTCTCTGTGTAGCCTTGGCCATCCTGGACTTGCTTTGTAGACCAGGCTGGCCTCGAACTCACAGCGATCCGCCTGCCTCTACCTCCCGAGTGCTGGGATCAAAGGCATGCGCCACCACGCCCGGCTCAAACCTGTATTTATACAATAGTCTGCTAGTTAGTCAGATGTAAATATATCCCAAGAACATGGATGGCGTTTACTATGAAACAGGCCGGGGATCGGTGAGATGAGGGGCTGGGCTAGATAAGCAGCTTCTGAGAGAGAAAGATGGGCCTCACCTCTAGGTGGCTGTTTATACAGAGAAACCTGATTCGGCTCTTCATCAAAATTTTCAAAAGAAGCCACAAATCAAATTATCTGTAAAATTTTTCCTACCTATAGAACATTGGGCCAAATAAAACTGAAAGCTAGATGGAGTCCCCAAGCTGCCTTATAAAAATGGAAGTTGGTTTTATAGTCCTTACTTTATGAATATTGCCTGGTTTTTTGTTTTCTTTTGAGTTTTTTGGTTGGTTGCTGGTTGGTGTTTGGAGACAGGGTCTCTCTGTGTAGCCCTAGCTGTTCTGGACTAGCTCTGTGGACCAGGCTGACCTCAGACTCACAGAAATCCACCTGCCTCTGCCTCCCGAGTGCTGGGATTAAAGGCGTGCACCACCACTGCTGTGCCATCTGACAATTTTAATGCTACCATTTTAAAGCTGTGTTTGTTTGAGCTCTAAGGATAAATGTCTTCCTTATAAACACTGGAATCCAAGGTGATAGGAACAGCTATCCCTGGACAAGAGAAGGCTGAAATGTACAAAGGACTACCAGAGCTAAAGTCAAGTACAGCCCAGAGCTGCATTACACAGTAACACTGCATGATGACTGCTGGCAGGTGACAGACTTCCTCACCTTTCCTTCCAGTTTGAGGGCAGAGAGCATATCTGACCATAACATTCTCAGTACCTAATTCCTTACTAGCTAGAGAGCACACACTCCGTATTTGTCTCATGAATGGCTTCTGCTTTAGTCTGTTTAGGCTGCTGTTGGAAGAAAAGAAAAAAGAAAAAAACCTTAGCTTGAATAATTTAACAATCCTTGCAAGTCTGAGCTCAAGACACCATGGAACCTTCCACGTGTTCTTGTGTGGTGGAAGGTGCAGGGACACCCACCTTTAGTACTAATCAGAGTACTAGTCCAGTCACAAGGAGCCCTGCCATGGCTTGCTATCTCCCAGAGGCCTTACTTCTCAATTCAGGATTGGATTTCAGCACATGAGGGTAAGGAAGATGCAGACAGTCAGACCATTGCTCTTTCTAATTTCTGGGACAAAGTGGAATGGACACTATTATAAAATGAGACACTTGAAGAGGAGACTCCAGGAAAAGGCAGATTAGCAGTAATAAAGAGCCATTGCCACGCGGACATTTCTCCTCCTTCCGTGCGGCCCTCGCTTCACACTGAGGTGAAGGCTCTGGCCTTGAGTGCGTTTGATGTGCTGGCAGGGCAGCTGTCCACAAGGCAGCAAGTCCACAGAGCCAGAGGGAAATGCTCACACTACCTCATTTTCATGTGCATATTTCCATTTAACCAAACACAAGTTGTTGGGTGTTTTTAGGTTACTGGTATTCATTTTTAATTTAATAATATCTCAGATCTTTTATTTAGGGGGGAAGAAGGGAACAGGTTGAGACTGTAGTCTAGCCCAGGCTGACTTAGAACTCACTCTGTGGTCCAGGCTATCCTCAAACTTACGGCCGTCTTCCTGCCTTGGGCTCTTAAGTGCTAAGAGTGCAGGTGAGCCGCCATGCCCTGCTCATAACTTTCCTATTTACGTTGTCTTGGGCAGGTTTGTACAGAGCCTTGTCAGTACCAGTACCTCCATGGTACCCTGCATTGGCAGTACCACAGTGTCGCGGGTGGCCGTTTCCATTCTTTGCAGTTTTACCATGTCATAAGCAATGCCAGGGACAGACATTTGGGGGTGAGCATTGCAATGCTGTGGACCAAACCCAAGGCCTTGCATACACTGGGCAAGCGCTCTACCACTAAGGTATGGTCTCCTGTAGTTTTTATTTTGCCTCTTTTTTTTTTTTCCTCTTGTAATTCTGGCTTTTAATTTATAGAGATCTTCTTGCCTCTGCCTCCCAGGTGCAGGAATTAAAGGCGTGTACCACTGCACTCAGCTTGCTTTTTCCTTTTTCAGACAAGATCTCATGTATCACAGGCTTGCTGGTACCTGAGGTACCTGCTGGTACCCTCAGCTTGCTGGTACCTGAGGACGATCTTTAGTTTCCCACCCTCCTCTCAAGTGCTGGCGTTTATAGGCACTTGCCACTGTACCTAATTTATGGAGTGCTGGTGGCCAAACCCACTTTGTGCATGATAGACCAGCCAGCACTGCACTAGCTCAGCTCCGTACCCCCACCCTCAGCATGCACTTACTCTTCAATGATGACATGTGTCTCTGTATGATGGCTACAGTTGTCTTGACTGGCAGCCCTGCACAGCTGGAAAATAGAAAATAGCCAGTAGTGGCTACCTCAGTGACTGGGAACCCTCACTGTGGTAAGGAGCCAGAAAAAGGAGAAAATTAAGAAAATGTATGGAGGGCACCCAGATAACTGGTGGTTGGTGTGCACTTGGAATCCTCACTTTAGACTTTTACGAGTATTTAAATCTTAAAAGCAAAAACAAAACAAGCAAACAAAAGACACGGTTGTCCATTCCTATAAACCCAACACTTGGCGGCCTGAGACAGAAGTTGCCGCAAGTTTAAGGCTAGCCTGGGTAACAGAGTGAGACTTTGTCTTAAAAGCCAAAAGAAAAATAAAGACTGGTAAAGATGAAACTCCAGTCTTCAGGTAGATGGTTATGTAGTGCCTGAGTTATGGTAGCATTCTTTCGGTCACACGTTTATGTGCTCAGTATTTGTAGTTGACATTTTGTACAATCAAAGTGATTATTGCTGGACTGAAGAGATGGCTCGTTGGAGTAAATGTACTTGCTGCACAAGTCTGACAACCTAAGTTCACTTCTCAGAACCCACACTTTGGCCTCCCTGTGTGTGTTAAGGCACACATGCGTGCACACACATACTTTCCCGTGGATAATAATAAATAAGCTTTAGAAAGATGCTAATTGCTCCCTGTGTTACTGTTTGGTAGAGGCTTGCATTCATGGTGGGTATTTCCAGTCTTACTAGTTCATTTCATCTTCAGAACAGCCCTGTAAATAAGTGTGCCTATAACCTAGAGGTAAAAGGAAGTAAGAAAGAGAAGAGAAGGGATTTAGATTCTCCCAACTAATATATTGTAAGGTGAGGTTTTTAAACCAGTTACTCTGACTTCAGAAACCTGAGAATTTTTCCTCACTCTTTTATTAGTATCTGACCATCTAACTAGGTTTCTTCATCAGGGTACATGAGTGCACAGCCTGGCTGCTCTCCACAGGCTCGTGCTGGTCTTCAGTGTGGGCTGTGTATCAGCTATAAGAAGAGGCTCTGTCAGAACCCAGAGCACTTTGTCTTTTTCCCCATTGAACTGCCTTGATATTTAAGAAAGGAAATACACAGTGATAGAAAATCAGGTTGTTAGAATATTTTGCACCGTTGCTATTTTTTATGATTGGAAGTTTTCTTCTATTGTAGGCTTTGAAAAAGATGGAGACCCCTGCTCCAGGATTCAGAATGTAGCGTCTTTTAATAGTGTGTTTTACGTTACATTGCTTACACTGTTTATCAACAAATCTTGGTTGATGCTCATCCATCTCAGTTCAGATGTCTGATTTTAACTCCTCTTAAAACAATTACTGTTGAGCAAGCTCTTGATATCCCTATATCAAGCATCCATTTGAAATTTGGCATTTATGAGACATGATCATTTATCATAAAGTCTTGTGGGAATATATTGACTAAAGAGATGGCTCAGAGGTTAAGAGCACTGACTGCTTTTCCAAAGGTCGTGAGTTCAATTCCCAGAAACCACATGGTGGCCCACCAGGATGTGATCTGATGCCCTCTTCTGGCCTGAAGGTGTGCATGCACGCAGAGCACTGAAAACATAATAATAAATAAATCTTAAAAAGAAGAAGCTGTCAGCTTAAATAACCAGAAAAGGCGTGAAGGCGGGTCATAGTTACGCTCACTTCTGCCCTATTACTTTTTACTAGAAGCTTAGTAAAAACTGACTCACAAAGTAAACAGTTACTTACTGTAACTCTTGCTACTTCTAATTATGTTGAAAATATTTTTAGTCCTGATTAATGTGTTTTCCTTCACTTTCCAGAATGATTGACTGGCTTTCTTGGCCATTGGCTCAGCATGTGGATACGTGGGTAATTGCTCTCCTGAAAGGCTTGGCAGCTGTCCAGAAGTTTACCATTTTGATAGATGTTACTTTGCTGAAAATAGAACTGGTAAGTGGAGGTGGAGCAGCCCATCAGGGTGTGCAGGATGCTCACCGTGCTTCTAGTGTGGCTTCTGTCTTAGCTCGGTTTTAGGAAGCAAAAGCCAGTGCAGCATGGGGACAGGCCATTGAAACCAGCTCGCAGTTCTCAAACACTATGAAGACAGTCCACCCGCGAGCTCCTTTGCTGTCTTCAGTTTTGTTGTTCTTTGTCGTTGCTGATGGTGGTTATAATGGTGCGCGCGCACGCACACACACACACACATACACACACACACACACACACACACACACACACACACACACACACACA
>OU015753.1:43639376-43651821 GCA_907169655.1 Acomys percivali
GCTGCTGCTGCTGCTGCTGCTGCTGCTGCTGCTGCTGCTGCTGCTGCTGCTGTTGGCAGCTTATTTTCCATCTTTCCATGGCTATAATAAAGGAAGTAACTCATGACATGTGCTTGACCCCAAGAGAACATCATGTCTTCCTTCTAAGTTTATTTTTATTTCTCAGTTTTGGGTCATAGTCTTTCCTCCACTCCCTACCAAGGATCCTAGTTTATTGAGAGGAACGAGAACAGAGGTGAGTATTTTTCAGGATGTTGTCTTGTGGTTTAAATGGCCTCAATATCAACACAACAGAACCTTCCAGGGCAGGGCTCTGCAGCCATCTCATTTCTCTAGTACAATGTGTGCTTGGCTAAGGTCAGGACATGGCTACAAATCATGCTTGGGATGTATTTTTGACAACTTCTATTGCCAGAGAACTTCACTTTCAGGTGTGAAAGACAAACTTGACCTCAATTTGGTAATTCCAGGAGCACTTTGTTCTCAAGCCATGCTCCAGAGTTAATGGGGAAAATATTAAAATCTAAACTCAGAACACGGAAAGCTAGCTTGTCACTGAAATTGATGGTGTGCCTCTGTAGGTCTCTGCTGAACAGTTTCTGTCCCTGGATATTTTCTGCCCTCTTGGCTTATATAACAGCAGAAGCAATTTCATAAGCACATTAGCTAGAAGACAAAAGAGTATTGCTTTCCTCACTATAGCTAAGATGGGCATGATAGTTTGCCACAAGTTCAATCTCTGGGACCCACACAGCAGGAGGAGACAACTGACTCCTGAAAGCTGTCCTCTGACCCCCATGCCCATATGCTAACATGTGTACAACACACACACACACACACACACACACACACACACACACACATGCACACACACACACACACACACACGCACACATTCACACACATCTCCCAGTTCGAATCATCTTCACTTAAACCCCAGCAAAGTCACAAGAAAACATTCTAAGCTAAACTCTTGCTTCGGAACTTAATTGTCTGGATTGTTCTCCTTAGTCTTCATTGAGGACGCTGGTTATCAAATAGGCCGGCACTTGTCCGGAATATTGGTTTATTCTTCTTCCGTTGGAATGTAATATTTATTAAACCACCACACTTAAGCATTTACAAGTATACAACAAGCTAACTGCATGACAAGCTAACTAGTGACAAAATAGTACATCAATTATGATCTGTCCAGTTCCCTTCCCAGGTCAACTACTTTGTCATGATGAGTGCTTTGAACAAGCCCTACATCTGTTTTCCAGGTAAGTCAGCATCAGTCAACACCCGGAGGACTGATTTTGAAAACTGAGTAAGTATGGTGTTTTTATACAAAGGATCTCCACTGGGTATGGCTAACAATTTCTTTGCCTGGATAATGTTTCTCTTTTGGGCTCTTAGTAATAGCAGAAGCAATTTTACAACTAGATTAGGCAGTAGTTAGACAAAGGCATATTGCTTGTTTTCACCCACAGCTAAGAGGAACACAAAACTGATGGTGATGCTGATAACACCATCATCTTTGCTAAGTTTGGTGATAATTTTCATGGCTTCCATTGATCAATGACCTGCTCTCGAAGAAATTTGACTGCTTATAAGCAAGGAGTGGCATACCCACACCCTCTGCACGCATACAAGAACTTTCCTCTTAACTCTCTTTTGCCACCTCACTTGTTTTTAAGAGGCTTTAGTGGGTTCATTTGTCCTGTTGCGATGGTGGTTGGTTCTGGAGATGGGACTCAGAGCCTCCCATGTGCTAGGTAAGCATCCTACGACTGAACTACACAGCTGACCCTCCTTAAAATACCTTCACTCTAACAGATAGGTATCATTACCCCTGTTTTACACTCCATATAGACACTCCATAGAATAATAAAGCCACCACCCTGGCAGACAGTCATAGAGCTGATGGAGGAAACAAACTCCTTGTGGACAGTACAAATGCACAGGGTCTGCTTACAAAAGCTTGCTCTGTCTCCTGCCCCTTTCTTCAGGTCAGATACATGAAGGATCTCTTTACAGAGACTTGGCTAGCTCCTTGGATGACGCCTTCCTGTGCTTTTCTGTGCTCTCCTTCTGAAAACAGCACTAAGAGTTGGGAGATTTTTTTTCCTGAGCAATGATTTGTGAGTAAGGGTTTGCTCAGGTCACATGTGCCTAGAGATGGCCCTCCTCCTACTGTGTGGAATTTTTAAAAACAAAAATCTGAGATAGCCTCCCAATATCTGACATAGACTCCATATGTGTTTAAAACAAAAATAACCACTTTAGACACTGTTGCTACAAGACATAGGTGCAGAGTAGGAAACAGTAGGCATGACTGGATTGAGAGTTACCTAGAAAACTAATAAAGCATACTTCCGGTGTGTTTGTGAGGATGCTTCTAGAAATACTTGGCATATGATCAGTGAAGTGATGTGGACGACCCATTCTGTATATGGATGGGTGCTGTGGTCTTGGAACGGAAAAGCAGACCGGTGGTGTGTTATTTCACTTCACTGTCACTGTTACCAAGTAATCTGACAGCAACAACTTAGCTGGGGTGGAGGTGGCTAACTCATGAATAGCCGTGCTATTATATGCTATTATAGCATCAGTGGTCACGGCTTGCCTGGCAGATCAATGTTGTGGCTTGAAGGGTCCACAGCTGGGTGAAGCAGATGGTGAATTTTCATCCCCAGGTCCCGTGTAGCACCTCTGGCACCATGAAAACCGGACATCAAGGAGGAAGCTTCTAGCTCAAGCCCAGCTTGTTTTCTTTGTGCCCCGTATCTGGAGCATGTGATGTCTTTAGGAAAAGGAGCTGGTCATTTAACCCTAGCAGGTGGCCAAGAGCGACGTCAATAGCCTCCGTTGTTCTGGCAGCTTCCGAGAGCTTCCTGGCCGCTGTTGGCTCTGGGATTTTCATTTTTCAAAACTCTGTGACTTCTGAGAGCAGCATTGTCCGTCTTTGCAGGGTACCTCCATTCAGACTCCTTTTTAACTTAGATTTTTGTTAGCTTGTAAAACACTGGGCTTCTACACCACTTCCTTAGACATTCTAGGGTGTCAGTTGACCCTCCCCACAGCCCCTCCCTCCCTTTCCCCATCCTCCCTCTTCCAATCCCTGTTTAGCTTTGCCAACCCTAGTGTTCCTCCTCCTCTGGCATGTCACTTGTTATACAACTTTTTAAATTTAAAATTTTTAATGAGTACATAAAAGCATGAACATTATACTTTTCATTGGGGTCCTGGTATTATTTTGAAGCATATATACCTCCAATTCCGAGTACCCACCTACTTCACGCCAGAATTATTTTTGAAACAGTCTTAGGTGCCCCTTAGTCATTAAGTGTTTCTACTTCTGTTACTGTGAGGTTTGAATGAGATGTTCCCCATATTCCTTTTTTTTTTTTTTAAGATTTATTCATTATGTATACAGTGTTCTGCCTGCATGTACACCTGCGTGCCAGAAGAGGGCACCAGATCTCATTATAGATGGTTGTGAGCCACCATGTGGTTGCTGGGAATTGAACTCAGGACCTTTGGAA
The DNA here is from genome assembly GCA_907169655.1 of Acomys percivali. Classification (NCBI taxonomy): domain Eukaryota; kingdom Metazoa; phylum Chordata; class Mammalia; order Rodentia; family Muridae; genus Acomys; species Acomys percivali. Next base: position 43,642,904 of record OU015753.1, read on the forward strand.
GAGCAGTCAGTGCTCTTATCCTCTGAGCCATCTCTCCAGCCCTCATTCTTGCACATTTGGATATTTGGTTCCCAGTGAGTGGTTTTTGGGGGAGACTTAGAAGATGTGATCCTGCTGGAGTCAGTGTGTCACTGGAGGCAGGACATGAGGTTCACAAAGGACTTGTGCCATTTAGAGTTTTCTCTCTCTCTCTCTCTCTCTCTCTCTCTCTCTCTCTCTCTCTCTCTCTCTCTCTCTCTCTCTCTCTCCTTTCTGTTGGAGGTTCAAGATCTGAGCTCTCAACGAGCAACAGTGCAGAATTTTATTGAGGGGTCACAGCGTTAGGAAGGCTGCGAGCCACTGCCCAGATGTTCGAGTCAAATTAACAGTTATTCCCTGTATTGTTCTAACTAGTTACAGAATGAGGTTAGTTTACCTTTTTCTAAATTTAGAGTTTTGCTTTGGTGGTGGTGGGGGGGGTTGTTGTTGTTGAGACAGGCAGGATCTCACTCTGTAGCCTGGATCGTCTAAAAGTCACCATATAGATCAGGCTGGACTTGAGCATATAGAGATCCACCTGCTGGCGTTCCAGGTGCTGGGATTAAAAGTGTGTACCGACACATTCAGCCTAAATTTTTTTGTTTTAAATTTGCATAAAAATAGCAAATGTCAGTAAGAACCTTTGCTTGGCTGTCAATAGGAATATGCTCACACAGTAGTGAGGTTGAGCAGTGGGGAGAATGTCTAAACACTTAAAAACAACCAGCATATGGCCATCAATCCCATAACTGGGCATATATCAAAAAAGGAACAAAGCCAGTTTGCTAAGGAGATCATTAAAACCCATAGTCCCTGTAGCGCTAATCACTGCAGTAAAGAAACGAAGAAGCTGGAGAGCTGGCCCCAAAGTTAAAGGCACTGTTGTTCTTGTCAAGGACCCAGGTTCAGTTTCTAACACTCACACAACCATTGGCTGCTCCAGTTTTGCTGGAGGATGGTCTGGTGTGCTTTGATGCTAACTACCGCTTGCTGTCTCTGTGACCCACCTTTTGACCAATAAAAGGCCATCACCTGGGCAGGGCAAATGAGATAAATGTGGCTAAGGTTCCCGGGCTTGGGGAGACAGAGAGAATCTTGGGAAGAAGAGGAGAGACCGGAGGGGAAGAGAGAAGAAGGTTGCACCATCATGGCTTAGGTGGAGGAGAAGCACATGGCTGGCGTGGATGGAGAGTCAGCCCAGATGAAGAATATTAGCAAGTATATGGGATTATGGATGGGAGGTAGCTTGATAGAAATTATTAGAAGCAAATGGCATGGGATTGGGGCAGGCATATATGGGAAATAGTTTAGAGGATTGATATTTGCTGTGCCCCAGGTTAACTAAGGCTGTTTTAAAATATAACAGGTATCTGTCTTGATTGATTGCTAGCAGGTTATAAAATACTGCTGTAATAATAATAGGTATAAGCCAAATAATAAACAATTATTAGGTCTTACTGGTAAATTAACTACAGGTTTCATGGGATCCTACACCCTCTTTGAGCCTTCCCAAGTCCCTTCATCCATCTATGCACATAAATTCACATAACTACACACACATATACATACAAAAATTAATTATAGTCTACTACATTTCATTTCATTACATAAAATATGTTTATTTTTATTTTTGTTTTTCAAGACAGGGTTTCCTTGTGTAGCCTTGGCTGTCCTGGACTCGCTTTGTAGACCAGGCTGGCCTTGAACTCAAGGCAATCCACCTGCCTCTGCCTCCCGAGCTGGGATTAAAGGCATGCACCACCACCACCCGGCCACATAAATTATTTTTTAAATGGAAACATGGAGGTTATCTGTCGGTTGAGAATGAATAAGGAAAACATGATCCAGGAAGATACAGTTGGATCTCTGTGAGTTCGAGGCCATCCTGGTCTACAAAGTGAGTTCAGAACAGTCAGGGCTACAAAAAAAGGAAGAAGATAGAGGAGGAAGAGAAGGAGGAGGAAGAGGAAAGGAAGGAAGGAAGGAAACATGATCTATGTATACAATGGAATACTATTCAGCTATAAAAAAAAAAAACAAAATAGCAAAATTCTATCATTGAAGACAATATAGAATTGGAGCTCACTACTTAAATGTAATAAGCCTGCACAGAAAGGTAAGTACTGCCTATTTCAAGTACAGGTAGAAATTTAAAAGCTGATTTGGTCCCAACTAATATCTCTACAACACAGCTCCTACATGTAAAGCTCAGGGCTCGTTTTCAGAAGAGGGTGTAGAAAAACTGTAAACGATGGAGGAGCAGGAAGTTTGCTATGAGCGTGTGTCTCCTGGACAGAGACACTTCCGTAGAAGCCACTTCCGTGTCCGCTCACAAACACGGTGAACTGACCAAGGACAACACCAATAGACATGCTAATGGGGAAGCAGGACCAATCTATCATTGGTTATCCAAAGCCACATGGTCAGCACATACGAGTAGCATGATACACACAGAGCAGCTTGTATTTATGTATTTAGGCACACACACACACACACACACACACAAGCATGAATTAAAAAGAGGTCATGGATTTGAAAGAGGGCAAGTGGGTGCATAAGGGAAGGAGTGGAGAGGAGAAAGGGAAGGAGAAATGAAATTATAATCTCAAAAGTATACATACATAAAGGAGTTAATTTATATATAAATAAAAAGTACATTGGTATTACTGGACATCGTGGAGAGGAGGAATGAGAGGAGGGCGAAGGGCGCTCTGTGAGGAGGGCGTGACCTTAGACACCCTGGACAACACTGCACAGGAGAGCGGCCACGGGTAACAAGCCAGGAGAGAGGGAGCCGCTAAAAGCTTATACCATAAAGAAAAGTTTGCAGATGACACAAAGACCTACCACACTGTACACAAAATAGAGAGGTGAAAACATTACATAGTGCTCCAATTCATTCATATATATATATATATATTAAAATTTAAAAACATTGTATAGAATTATACATCCATGTGGTCTTAACATCAAAACCTGCAAAGCAGAGGCTGTGTAAAGAAAGCCGACTTTTACTCCTCCCCCACACTGTTCCCTCTTTGTTTAGGTCCATCCTTTGCTGTCCGCAGTTTTAGGTGTGGAAGCTTTGGGAAGGATGGTGAGGAACGCTGGAGTCTGAGGCTTGCTTCTCCAGGTACAGCTGATTAAAATGTGGCATGGAGAGGGCTGAGGGTGTGGCTCAGGATGCGGAGTGCACGCCCGGCATGTGTGAAGCCCAGGCTTCCATCCCAGCATAAACTGAGAGCAGTGGTGCACACCTTTAATCCCAGCACCAGAAATTGAGGCAGGAGGGTCAGACGTTCAGGGTTATCTTCAGCTACAAAGTGAATTTCAGTCCAACCTGGCCTACATGAGACCCTTGTCTCAGAAAAAAGAAAAAAGAAAAAAAGAAAGAAAAAATGAAAGTGTTGAGCACATTGCCTTGGGTCTTGTATCTATGTTTTGAATAATTTTAAGTGTTTGATGATTTGTCAAGGTACAGGATTCTTTGTTGTTGTTGTTTTGTTTTTCTTTTCTTTTTTAAGATTTATTTATTTATTTATTTATTTATTTATTTATTTATTTATATGTATACAGTGCTCTGTCTGCATGTACACCTGCACCCCAGAAGAGGGTGTCAGATCTCATTATAGATGGTTGTGAGCCACCATGTGGTTGCTGGGAATTGAACTCAGGACCTCTGGGGGAGCAGCCAGTGCTCTTAACCTCTGAGCCATCTCTACAGCCCTTTTTTTTTTTTTTTTTTCTCCGAGGCAGGGTTTCTCTGTGTACCTGGACTTGCACTGTAGACCAGGCTGGCCTCGAACTCGCAGGGATCCACCTGCCTCAGGACTCTATTTTTATGCAATGTCTTGAGTTTGGTTTCATAGAAGCAGAACCTGAGATAAGGATTCTTTTCACTTGAAGTAAAATTATTTGTGAAGTCATTCCCAGAAGAGGGGAAAAGAGGGGAGAAGAATGTAAGATAGGAGACGGGAAGGGAAGAGAGGGGGGAGGGGAGGAGAAAAGGGGGAGAGGGGGGAGGGAGAGGGGGGAAGTTAGGACTAGAGGGGAAGAGAGGGAAGGGGAAGGCAGGGGAGGCAGGAAAAGCCTAACAGGGACGTGACCACCAGACCACAGTTGCTAGAGCCTGGCCGCCCTGGCAATTGAGCTGCACTGGACTCAAGCTCATTTGAGGCAAAGGGTCCATTGTTCCTCATTGAGTGGGTCTGCACAGGTGCGCACAGAAAACACCGCAGCATCTGAATTCGGGAAAGGGTTACAGAGGGCCACAGCAAAATGCCAGGTGTTATAGCTGACCCAGGAAGGCAGACAACGCATCCACTGTTTTTCTAACTGAATCCTGACAATAAAAAAAGTGACAGAGGGCAACTCTCCTCCTCCAAAGAGCCTATACCTATGTGTTGGTTTGATTCACTTTCTCTGACTCTTCCCCGAGAAGCCTCAAGATGTTCCCTGAGCCACTTCACAGAAATCTGGGGACTTAAAGAAGTGGAAAACAGCGTCAGTTGAGAGTCTGAACCCAGCCAAAGCACGCCTCTGCCCTTTCAGAAAGATGTTTGGAAAGGTGTTAAAGCTAATTTAACTCTGCAAATGTATTTCAAAATGGTGCATGTTGACTGTGGAAGGGAAATTGAGCTAGGGGCGCAAATTTGAAGTATTATGTGAAATTGCAGTAACTGCCCATTAACTTAAAAAAATATTTACTTGCCCCCACGTCTACTGCCCTACCTTTCCCAATAGAACTGGAATATACAGGCCAGGGCTGCTTCCTGCCTTCCTGCCTTCCTGCCTACTACCACTGCAGCCTGGAACATCTCCAGCCATGCCTTTCTACAATTAAAGCCTGTACAGTCTTCCTCTATTTAGGTAAATACAGCATGTGGAATAACAGATAGTCTGGGTGAAAATGGAAATTGACTATAGAGTGATGATGTATGTATTTAGCCCTGGCTCTCAATTTTCCTGATGATGCGACCCTTTAATACAGTTCCTCGTGTTGTGGTGACCCCCCCCCAAAACCTAAAATTATTTCATTGCTACTGCTATGAATCGTAATGCAAATCTCTGATATGCAGAGTTTCTCATATGTAACCTCTGGGTGGGTCGCAACCCATGGGTTGAGGACAACTGGTGCAGAGGGCTGGAGGTGTCAACCACTGAACATGATTTTTCTGTAATTCTCAACTGTGCTTCAGCTTGCAAAAGGGTAGGGGAGTGAAGGGTGGCTCCCACCACCCTCCTGGGTTCCCTGGCTGATTCCCTGGCTACAAATTAAATCCATAAAAAACCATATTTACAAGAGAAAAATAAACAAAGTAAAAGGCTTGATAAGGGTCAGATTAAAGCGGCCACAGCTTGGCACTGCTGGGAGGGGACAATGGAGACCACATCTCTGAGGCTGGCGTTCAAGGCAGTTGGTCGGTTGGTTGGTTGGTCGCGCTGTGCGGATAAAGCCCATCAAGCTGGGGAGTTGTCTAATGCAGCCCCCAGAAGAAGAGGGGACAGTCCATCAAGCACCGTCTCGGCCGCCTTTCTGGTACCCTAGCTGAGGGGCTTTGACATGACTTTCAGAGAGGATCAGTCTGCAGCCAGGTGGGAGGAGCTCAGAGAAAGCAGCTGCCTGAGTCCTGCCTGGTGTTCTCAGTTCAAAGAAACCCACGAAGGACAATACGTGCAGTAAACATCAAACCTCTACCCAGATCCAGCCAATGGACAGGACGTTCTCCACAGCTGAGTGGAGAGTGGGGACTGACTTTCACACGAACTCTAGTGCCCCATATTTGACCACGTCCCCTTGATGGGGAGGCCTGGTGGCACTCAGAGGAAGGATAGAAGAGACTTGATACCCTGTGAGCATATATAGGGGCAGGAGGTCCCCCTCAGTCACAGTCAAAGGGATGGGGAGTAGGGGGAAATGAGAGGGAGGGAGGAATGGGAGGATACAAGGGATGGGATAACTAGTGAGATGTAATATGAATGAATTAATAAAAAAAAAAAAGTAAAAAAAAAAAAACAACAACAACAACAACAACAACAACAAAAAACTCAAATAAACAAAAAAAACAAAAGAAACTGAAACACTTGTTTCTGAGATGGCATCGCCTCAACTCCTTCAAACACTTTACAGTTGTTGTGATCATCATCATTATTAGTGTGGTAATTTGAATAAGAATGGCCACCATAGGCTCATATATTTGAATAAGAGGCTTGGTCATTAGGGAGTGGTGCTGAGAGAGAGAGAGAGAGAGACAGAGAGAGAGAGACAGAGAGAGAGAGAGAGAGAGAGAGAGAGAGAGATTACAAGGTGTGGCCTTGTTGGCTGAAGGGTGTCACTGAGAGTTGGCTTTCAAAAGCCCAAGCCAGGACCAGTGGCTCTCTCTGCTGCCTGTGGATCCAGATGTAAAAATCTCAGTTTCAGGGCTGGAGAGATGGCTCAGCAGTTAAGAGACTGTCTGCTCTCCCAGAGGTCCTAAATTCAATTGCCGGCAACCACATGGTGGCTCACAACCATCTATACCCTCTAATGCCCTCTTCTGGTGTGCAGGTGTACATGCAGATAGAGCACTCAGATACATGAAATAAGTAAAATCTTTTAAAAAGTCTCAATTTCTCCAGCTCCATGTCTACTTTTACGCCACCATGACCCCTGCCATGAAGATAGTAAACTTCTGACACTATAAACAAACCCAAATTCAATGTTTTCCTTTGTAAGAGTTTCCATGGTCATGGCATCTTCTCACAGCAATAGAACACTGAATAAGGCTAATTACTACTACTACTACTACTACTACTACTACTATTATTATTATGCTTTTTCAAGGCAGGATTTCCTTATGGAGTTCTGGTTGTCCTGGAACTCCCTACGTAGATGAGGCTGGCCTCGAAGTCACAGAGATCCCCCTGCCTTTGCCTCCCAAGTGCAGGGATTCAAGGTGTACACCACTACACCCAGCTTCCTTCGACACTTTACATTGACTGAAATTAGGTCTTGACACCCTCCTTTTCCCATTGATTTAAGACAACTCATTATTTAATAGGAAACTCCTGGTAATTTGTTCCCTTGTATTTTTAAAATCATTTTCCCCCCTTTGAGACAAGGTTTCTTGTAGCCCACGCCGACCTCCAACTATCTATATGCTGCAGAAAATAAAAATAGTTATCAGTTCTTATTATTAAAAGCCTATAAATATGATGACAGTTTTATTTAACCCCCTATCAAAAAAGACACAGACATCTGTTGTATTTAAATAAGCCTCGTGTCACCTGGGGCTGGGCACATATTACCCCCTAAGCTACCTCGCTACCTCTCAGCCTCCATCCCATGCCACCCGCTTTAATCATTCCTATCTGGGCTTCTTCCCATCCTATATCCCCGTAAGCACTTGCGTACGCTTTCCATTTGGGCCGCTCCGCTCCGCTCCACACCATCCTCGGAGTTCACGCCTCTGGGACCGCGTGGCTCTTGACCTACCCCGAGGCGGCTCTCTTTGCACATCTCTGCCACAACTGACCGTGAAAACATTGATTTGTGTGTTTGTGCGTGTATATCCAAAGAAAGTTAATCAGTTTGTCACAGGGACATTTAGTACCCAAGTCCACTGTCTTTCTATCGGTAATATCAAAAATACATAATCAACCTAGGTGTCCATCAGGTACATAAAGGAAATATGCCATACATACCCAATGGAATGTTATTCAACAACACACACACAAACACACACACACACACACACACAGTTAAACTTTTGAAGTTTGGAGAGATAGTATCTAGGCATAGTGGCATATGCTTGTAATCCTGGCACTTGGGAGGAGGAGGCAAGTGAGTAAGGATTTCAAAGCCAACCATGGCTCAATAGCAAGTTGAGAGGCCAACTTGGGCTATGTGAGAGCCTGCCTCAAAAAACAAAACTATTTAAGGTAATAATAACGTTACCCAATCTGGTGCAATCATTGGACAAATGCATGGAATTATCTCACAGTGCTCCATGAAGTTATACAATGTAAATATTGGGAGGCAGTAACGTGGCTCAGTGGATAACAGCACTGGCCACATGGGTCTGATGATCTGGCTTTAATCTTCAGAACTCACATGAGAGAAATAATTCCCACAAGTTGTTTTCTGGTTTCCATATGGATTCTGTGTCATACATGCACACACTTATACACACACATGTAAAAGAAAGACCTAAAAGTTAATAATAAAAAAATTTAAATGAACCATGCATGGTGGCACACACCTTTAATCCCAGCACACAGGGAGGCAGAGGCAGGTGGATCACTGTGAGTTTGAGGCCAGCCTGGTCTATAAAGTGAGTCCAGGGCAGCCAGAGCAACACGGAGAAACCCTGTCTCGAAAAACCAAAAGAGAATTTAAAAATGAAATTTAAAAAGTTTAAAATACTTTAGAGGGCTAAGAATGAGAGTGCTTGCCATGTAAGCATGAAGTTCTGAGTTCAAATCCCCCAGCACCAATGTAAGAAGCCTGTTGTCACCTCACATGTGCCTGTAGCCTCAACACTCAAAAGAATACAGACTCTATAGGCCTCTATGAGCATGTGTGGATGTGTGTACCAAAAGACACATGTGTGCACATACACCATACACATACATATAAAAGTATTTTTAAAGATGATATGTTTGTAAATGGCTGATCAGTAATATAGATGTATATCTTGTGTGTTAAAACTAAGAGGCTGGAGAGAAGACTCAACTGTTCAGAAATCCTAGCAGTCTTCCAGAGGCCCAGTGTTCAGTTCCCAGGCCCCATGTGGAGAGCCGCACAACTGCCTGTAATTCCTGCTCCAAGGAATCAAGCTCCCTCTTCTGAATTCCACGGGTATACACACACACACACACACACACACACACACACACACACACACGGGGGGGGGGGGGGG
>OU015753.1:43651921-43666572 GCA_907169655.1 Acomys percivali
CTTAACTGATGAAAATTAAATTTAAAAGGCTTCCTGACAACATTCCTTACAGTGTGTTTGTGTGTTCAGAGCTAAATGTTGATGGTAGTTATTAGCTGTATTTAATTTGGGGCAATTCTGTGCACTTTTGCAATGCAGTGTAAATGTAATCACACACACTCTGGCCCCATCCCCGTTTTAAGATCTCCCTGTCTTTCTAGCCTCTCCCTCCTACTTACTTTCATATCATTTTCACTCAGGTAGCTTCAGCTACCGCGTGCTACATTCTTGGTTTTCTCCGTACGTTCTCCATCCTTCATACATTTGTTTCTTCCTTTTCATACTGCAGTCTTATTCCATGCCAGCAGCCAGCAACACACCCACCGTTAAATACATTTAGCTAACCATACTGTTTTCTATTCCCGTTTGGACACAGCGAATGAAACCCCAAGGCATACATTTCCCATCTTTGAGGGGAGAGTTATGCTGTACCCGTGAAGCCGGTCGCTCCGGGTTACTTCCTAGCTGTAGCCTCTTTTGAATAAAGCAGATGCTGTTTCCGGAATTTCCATTCCGCTTCTGGCCCACATCAGCAGCAGTTCCCACCACCACGCCTGCTCCCAGCCCTGCCGACCTCAGCATCGCTTAACCAGAAGGCAGGAAATAGAGCCGGAGCGACTGTCTCGGCAGCCTCAGACTCCTCAGCCAGGGCCAGCCACGGTCCCTGGTTTTCTTCTGATCATTCTTGGGCCCAGGTAACAGTGACTGATTCAACCTCCTTCGCTCACGCTCCTACCTGGCATTTATTTAAGTGAACATTTCTCCCTGCCAATTACAAAGGCGTTCACAGGGGATACTTGGCGAGATGTTTCTGTCATTTAGTCATAACTACGTTGCTCATTGCTTTGGAATATTCATCTCTATTTAGAGTAACTATAACACTGTACTTTGCAGAGGAAATGTAGCAAAATTAGTCACGAGCCGTGAGTCAATCCAAGCCAGAAATCACTCAGGGGTGTAGCGCAGAGAAAGATGAGCCGAGCGCAGGAGATGTGCCTGAGCAACCCGAGCAACGTATATACGGGGAGAAGTCGTCCGGCTCCTGTGTGTCTACACAGCAGCAAAGGGCATATTATAAACGACAGGCAAGAAGAAAGCCGACAGGTGGCCTTAGAGACGTTGCCCATCCCCGAAGAACGCTAGCCAAGCCCTGGAGCGACACTGTGCTGCTGAACCGTCGCTAGCGTAGAGAAAGTTGGGATTTCCACACAGGAAGAGGCTGTGTAAACCCTTCTATGACATTGGGCAGTGAGGAAAACAAAGGTCAGCGCTATATTAGGCATCCCAGGAAGAAGGTGAGGTTCAAAGACCGGACCCTGGACTCTCTGCTCCTTCCTGGTGTGGAAAAACAACTTCCTTCCCCTCTTCCCATTCCGTTCTTTCCCCCCTTTCCTTTCCTTTTGCTCCCCCGTTCCTCCCCCCCCACCTCTTTTCAATCCTCCAGCCCGCCACCACACCCCCACCAGGCCTCTGCCCCCTCTTTCTAATTTTTTTCTTAAACATGGTCTAGCTATGGAGCCCAGGCTGGCCTCAAACTTGAGACCTAGGATTGCCACTACACACCACCACAGTTTAGAAAGTCAGGTTTTCTTTGGGAAATGAAACCAGGCAGCTTACTTTAAGAGCAATTGCCCTAGTGGAGGAAGCCTGGGACACGAAGACAGTTTGGTGGTCAGTGGGGTGGGACCACTCACCAGGATCTTTCCACAGTGGCTGGGACAGTTCACCGTCTCATCAGCAGTGTATATAAAGAGTTTCTTTTGTCAAAAAAAATATATATTTTAACAAGTAAGTAGTTTATCCCTACTGTGTGCACGCCAGTGTTAACAGCTAAGAGGCAAAGAGAGAGGAGAGCTTGGAGGTGAAAAGCAAGTCACATGGGTGAGATAAAATCAGGGGACAGCAGAGGCCAGGGGAGTCTGGGAAAGTCGGAGGAGGAGTGTGATGGATGATAGTATGGCTTCTGAGGTCCAGCAGAGTACACGAGACATAAATGGTTTTTACGCATCACGTTGGTCAGCCAAGCTCCTTTTGTAGGCTGTTACTCTCTTTCTAAAGTTCTCCTGTGCAGGACTCTCAGCAGCACACTTAGATCAGGGCGCTAGTGACTTGTCCTGACCAAAGCAGCTGAAGGAAGACTGAAGGGTTATTTTGGCTCACAGTCTGTCATAACGGAAAAGGCCTGGGAGCAGGTTACCAGGTGGCTGGCTGGTCACGTTGAATCAGCCCTCAGGAGACGTGGAGAGGGTGGTGTCTGAGCTCAGCTTGCTCTCTCCTTTGTATTCAGACAGGTTGGTACCACCCATGCACGTGGCGTATCGCACAGCTAAATATTCCTCGAAGCATCCTACAGACATGCCCCAAGATACGTTTCCACGGTGATTCTAAGTCTTGTCAAGTGGACCATGAGTATTACCCATCACAAGTTCAATAGACTGTCCTGATGGTTGCATGGTTGCCCCAGAATGGACAAAACTGACGAGCACTTTACCCGTTGACTTCTTTCCTTCTTGAGACAGGGTTTCTCTGTGTAGCCTTGGCTGTCCTAGACTCACTTTGTAGACCAGGCTGGCCTCGAACTCCCAGTGATCCAGCTGCCTCTGCCTCCCTGAGTGCTGAGAATAAAGGCGTGCATCACCACGCCCAGCTACCCATGGACTTCTTAAAGATATATATATGTATGTATGTATATAGATATATAGATATATTTGTCTTTGTATGTTGTGAGGTATGTGTTCCTGTGTGCAAATATGAGTGCATGCATACCACAGCATGAGCGTTAAGGTCAGACAACCCCAGGAGTCTGTCCTCACCTTGACTTGTCTGATGCAGTTTCTTGTTCGCTGGCTGTCTATACCAAGCTAGCTGGCCTAGCAGCTCCCTTTCCGCCTCACTGTAGGAGCGCCGGGATGGAAGGCATGTGCTCCGTGCCCAGCTATGTATACATGGGTTGTGAGGGTCCAGACTCAGGCTTTTCTGCTTGTCTGCTTTACTCACTGAGCCATCTCCCAGCTCATCAGCGGGATTTTAATACAGCGTTCCTCCTGAGAGGGTGGGTTGCCCGATGAGCCGGTAAGACATGGTAATCTGGATGGGATGGCTGCTGTCAGGGACAGCTCTGCAGAGAAGGAAAGACTGAAAAAAAAATGACAAGACAGTCGTGAGCAAGACTGAGCAAAGCAGCGTGTGTTAAACCTTTACTAGGGTTTAGCAGAGCAGGAAAGTGTGTCATTATAGACTAGTTGCCATGGTTTCCTGTGTCCACCCAACAGTTCTCAATACTGTTATCTGCTGGGAGAGAATGATGTAATCTTGGTACAGAGAATAGAAAAATAGTGCGCCCATTTAAAACAACAGAGAGCAAGAAAATAGTTTCCGTCAGCCCTCCCAACTGGAGGCTCCCAGCTGATGCTCACCTGCGGCTGGCCTCACTCATCTCCCACGGAGGGCTTCTCTGACCACCCAGGCTGTGAGCTCTGCTCTGCTTGGGAGGCAATACGTCTGGGAGCCAGTCTGTGGCCACCTACAGGGAGAGCAGTGCCTGCTGAGAAGCTACAGGGAGAACAGGGTTCTTTTTTTTTTTTTTTTAACACACTTAATTCACTTTATTTTCTTGTAAAAACCCCTATGGGGTAGCCACAGCTGGAACCTGGGTCCTCTGAACAAGAGACTCTGGTGTGGGTTTTCACAAGAGGATCAGTGAATTCCTGATAAGGAGACTTGGTGAACACAGTCTCTTTCCAGAGGTCGAGTGTCGGGTAGCTGTAGGTCTTAGAGATGTCATCAAAAATGGCCTTGGCAAAGTTCCCCAGGGTGGCAGTGCAGCCCCTGGTTGATGTGTGGCAGTCATCAATACCGGCCATCATCAGTAGCTTTCTTGGGCACAGAAGCAGAGATGATACCAGTGCCTCAGGCATCAGGGATGAGATGAACCAAAACAGAGCCGCAGCAGCCTGTCACCTTGCCCAGAACAGTGTGTGGCTTGTCAATCTTGTTCCAGTAGCCTCTCCACACAGGGCTTGGCCAAGATGATGGCCCCTCGGATAGCAGTAGCTACCTCCTTGGAGCACTTAACACCAAGACCAATGTGACCGTTGTAGTCCCCAATAGTGACAAAAGCCTTGAACCTGGTCCGCTGGCCAGCCCATGTCTGCTTCTGCACTAGCCTGATCTTGAGAACCTCATCCTTTAGGGATGCGCCCAGGAAAAAGTCAATAATCTCAGATTCCTTAACGGGCAGGGAGAACAGGCAGATCTCCTCCAAGTACTTGATCTTCATGTCCTTAACCAGGTGGCCCAGCTTGGTGACGGGGATCCACTCCTTGTCGTCAGCTTTACCTCAACAAGTACCGAAGTACCGTGGCCTCGCCACAGCCATGGCCTCGACCACGGCCACCACGAACCTCAGCCCCTAAGACCGCTGCTGAATCCTCCCGTTGAAGTTGCCACGGCTTTCTAATCCTGGGCTCCAGCTCCTCTCGCTCCACCCCCACCCCCACCCTACCCACCCCATCCCCCTCTGGCTGCACTGGCATCATCCACCATTTGGTTGTTTTGCCCGAGGAAGAAGAAGAAGCAGAATGGGGTTCTTGTTTTGAGTATTAAATCTAAGAAAAATATTCTTTACTCTTCCCCTGCATTCTTAGAGGGCTTTAGCTCTGAAAGTACATAACAGAAGTTCAGGCTCCAAATCCAGCCAGCCATAAGGTCCACAGCCCCTTCTCTTCTGACAGGAACTGTATGGGAGCCTCAGCCAAAAGCAACATGGCAGAGGCTGGCAAGACGGAAAATGAGAGGTGGGAGGGTCTGCGTCCCCTCACTGCAGGTGAAAGTAGGAGTCAGAGAACAAAACTGCACTAAGCACTAGACAGAGCCCAGGGATCCTTTTGATGTCACAAGAAGGAGAGAGAATATTTAATTATTTTAAACAAAGCTAAAATATTTGATATGAGGAAGCCCGTGTCCAAAATTTGCTGACACATTCAAACATGTTTTCAGTATAAAGAAGAGACTAGAAGAAACGGGAGCTAGTTCTCTTCTCAACATGTTCATTTTCCTCCACTCCAAGGCGTGATGTGCTTGCCTTTAGGTTTGTCTTTTTTATGTAATGTCGATGAGAATTAAGGATGGCTAGAATCTGTCGCTTTTATTAGTCTGTGATAAATCTGTGAAGGAGGGTTGAAATCCAAAGGCTGAAACCTGCAGGCTGAGCAGATCTCAGCACAGTTGTGTGTCTGTAAGAACACTTCTGCACAAAGCTAATGATAGATGAAAAATAGGATTGCCTCTCTGCCCTTCGGTTCATTGCGCACTAGTTTTAATTAAAAGTCTGTCACGCCATGTGGATAAACACATTAGCACAAACCCAACTCTCATATATATAAACAGGCTTGAAGGTGGCTATGTTGTTATAAAGTATAGAACAAAGTATAGAATAAAGAATTAGAATAAAAATGAAACATGGAAATGAAAAACTTTCTGTCTCTGTCTCGCTTTGTCTCTCTCGCTTGTTCAATCCTTCCCTCCCTCCCTCTCTCTCTCATACACTCTCTTTCCTTACCATTAATAACACCATCACCCAAACCCAGAAATTATATCACCTAGAAAAAAAATCACAAAAATCTGAATTTCAGCAGATAATACTTTTGAAACCTGATCCTTTTGGCTTCTTTTTCTTTGGCTTTGCTTTTCAGACTCTCACTATGTAGCCCAGGCTGGCCCTCAACTCATGATTCTCAGCCTTGGGCTCTGTATGAAACACCTTGCTGGCATGACCCAGCACAGCCATCAAAGCCTGGGCTTTTGTAAATCCGTCTCTGGTGACATAAACCTCACGGTGACACCTTATGATGACACACTCTTTTTAGATTGGGCATCTGGAGCAGAGCACTCCGGAGCAGCTGGTCAGGCTGGAAAAGTGCCCAGATTTACAGAACTAACTGTCAGGGTCTCCAACAGCCTCTCCTCATAGACCAGAAGCATTCTGGCACTGAAGAGACAGCCCAGAGGTTAGCAGCTGTTGCTGTTTTTGCAGAGGACCTGAGTTCAGTTCCCAGGATCCATGCCAAGCAGTTTGCAAACTACCTGTAATTCCAGTTCCAGGGATCCAATATTCTCTTCTGGCCTCTGTGGGCAACTCACTCATGTGTGCATATCCACACAGAGACCAATGCAGATACATACACTTTATTAAAAATCTCTTTTTTGAAAAAGAAGCAGCATTTCTGATCTGTCTGGTCATTACCATCAGAACAGCACTGAGGGCTGGAGAAATGGCATAGTCTGCAAAGAGCTTGCCTTCTTGCTGTTGTTTGTGGAGACAGGGTTTTTCTGTGTAGCCCAGGCTGGCCTCAAACTTACAGTCCCCCTACCTCGACCTGCTGAGTGCAGGCATGGCCACCACGCCCAGCTTTTTCTCTCTCTCTCTCTCTTTTTTTTTTTTTAAAGTTTATTGCTATATTCTCACCCAGCATTAAGTTAAACTGAGAGGAAAACATTCAACAGGTATGAGAAAGTATTGTTTCCTGTTGATACTGGGTTAGTTTCCCCAACTCCCTCCTTTGTTGAAAAGGAAAAGTTTTCAAATACATTGGGAAAGGCCTAGATACTAAGTTAATGTTATTTGGGGTACACAAAACAACACTCTATTCTCATTATCCAAGGAGTAAAATAACATATTAAAAGTATATTGATGAGGCATACGCCTTTAATCCCAGGCACTTGGGAGGGAGAGGCAGGTTAATCTCTGAGGTGGAGGCCAGCCTGGTCTGTGGAGTGAGTTCCAGGATAGCCAGGTCTACACAGAGAAATCCTGTCCCCCAAAATAAAAACAAACAAATAAAATGTATACTGATGATCCCGGTGTGATGCCACAGGCCCATAGCTCCAGCCCTCTGAGAGGCGGCAGCAGTGGGGTGCTGAGTCCCAGGGTCACCTGGGCTCCATAGCTGGACCCTACCTCAATGCTCCACATCCGTAATGTTGACTCTCATAGGAGACTGGGCAAAAGGTCTAGGCTCCACTCTATCACTTGGAATTACTTCCTAGTGCCAATAGCCAAAATTCTTAATGTCTTTTGTAGCTTTTATTTTAGAAGCAAAAATATCTTATTATTTGTCAAAATAGCATGGAAAAATAGTCCCACCCCCTCCTTGAGGATCTGTGGGCAGCAACAGTTACTGCGGAGGGGAGACATTTTCTTCAGGGATGTAGGCACAGGTAAGGTCCCCTGCTCCCCTAAGTGACCTGCATTAGTCACTTTTCTACTGTGGTGATAAAACACCTTGATCGAGGCATCTTAGAGAAAGAAGGGTTTCTACGTGGCTGTGGGTCCAGAAGGACAGGAGTCCAGCATCATCACAGCAGCAGCAGACATGGGGTCTGAAACGGCAAGCTGGGAGCTCGCGTCTTAAACAGAGAGAAAGCCAAGAGCTTAAAATGAGGGTGGCATGAGTCTTTGCACTCTCAAAGCCCACCCCTGAGTGAGTATTTAAACACCAAGCTTCCTCCGAACTACCACACAACGTCGGATAAGGAGGAGAGGGGCAAGGGGGACATTAACAGGGGTGAATACGATCTATGTTTTTTATATCCAGGTATGAAAATGTCGAAAAACAATCCCAAAGCTGAGTCTGTCCCGGAGCAGTGTCACCAGAGAACAGAGCCACCCCATTCTTTATTTAACCAATTGCAGCGGGGCAGCCACTCTTTGATTGCCTCATGGCCACAGAGCGGATACTTTAACCACTAGGCGTCCACTCAAAGGCAGGAAGCAGGGAATGAGGAGCTGGGGGCGGCCAAGAGAGCACTTTCCTTTATAATGTCTTTTTGTCAAGGAAGTGGGTACACTTCCTGTTGTGTTTCTTCAACAGGACTAAGTTTACAATTGCTGTCAGATAGTTCCTCATCATTATTAGCTAGGAACAGGCTATAGCCCTGAGACCAGCCCTAGACTAGGGAACTGTGGCGATTTTCCAAGCATTTCCACCAGTGCCAGAGTAGATGTCAGGTAGCTTCCTCAACCATCTTCCACCTTCTCTTTTGAGACAGGGTCTCTCATTGAACTCAGGGCTCACGAATTCATTCAGAGCGGCTGGCCAGTGAACATCAGGCATCTCCTGCCTGTTCCTCTCACCCGAGAAGTGCAGGCGCACAAGTCTACATCTGACTTTTTGACGCTGATGCTGGGGATCCCGGTTCAGATCCAAATGTTTTACACACAAGCACTTTACCTCATGAATCACACCCCACAAGCCTTGCTTATAGCCACTGAATAAGCAGGCAGTACTGACCCCACCGCTGGACAGGCAGGCAGTACAGAGCAATACTGACCCCACCGCTGGACAGGCAGGCAGTACAGAGCAGTGCTGACCCCACCATTGGACAGGCAGGCAGTACAGAGCAATGATGACCCCACCACTGGACAGGCAGGCAGTACAGAGCAGTGATGACCCCACCACTGGACAGGCAGGCAGTACAGAGCAGGGCTGACCCCACCGCTGGACAGGCAGGCAGTACAGAGCAGGGCTGACCCCACCATTGGACATGCAGGCAGTACAGAGCAGTGCTGACCCCACCGCTGGACAGGCAGGCAGTACAGAGCAGTGCTGACCCCACCGCTGGACAGGCAGGCAGTACAGAGCAGTGATGACCCCACCGCTGGACAGGCAGGCAGTACAGAGCAGGGCTGACCCCACCGCTGGACAGGCAGGCAGTACAGAGCAGTGATGACCCCACCGCTGGACAGGCAGGCAGTACAGAGCAAAAGTGATGCTTCCACCACTTAACAAGTTGGCAGCATAGAACACTAACAGTTCTGCCACTGGTCTGCTATTGACAAATAGTAAATTACTTAAACTTCTGCCTGAAAGAAGTTGCTTGAGGGAAAAAATAGCATAACTAATTTTTCCTACGTTTTGCAGTTAGGGCCAGGCTGAAAATTAGTGAGAAATTCCCCCAGAAGAACCTGGTAAAATTTTAATGAGATATTTTATAGAAATGTAATAGAGAGAGAGAGAGAGAGAGAGAGAGAGAGAGAGAGAGAGAGCAAATGGATTTGTTGTATATTTTCTAGTCTTGAGAGTTAATAGACCCTCTGTTGGAAAATACAATCAATGCAGTCTGTATCATTTCTCTTGGCCATCAGAGCATTCAATAACAACACATATAATTAAGGGGGGATGTTCACACCCTTAAAATGAATTACAGTGGCAGGGCACAGATCCAATTAGCAAGACTGTTACCATCCAATGTTGCTCCTAAGCCAAAAACAAATTGCTAAAACCAAAACAGGGATTCCCAAAGGTTCCGGGACAGACTTTGGGTTGAAAATCCTGTTAACTTTTTTTTTTTCCTTCCTGACTTAAGCACCCGGTTCTGGACCCATTATTATCACACACCGCGTTTTGTTTTCTCATCACCAAATGCTATTCAGGACTTTCCGCAGGAAGCAGCCCCTTAGTAACAGGAAGATTTTTGTTAAATAAATAAATAAGCAAAACCTAAAAAGAAGAAGAACCTCTCCTTTCAGGAAAAAGGAAGATGTGTTGCTGAGCAGGAAGTGCCCTCACGCTACACTGCCTGTGTGCAGGCTGAGAAAGCCACTTCCCCTGAAGAGCTCCCTTTTTCCCATAAATTAGCGGTTATCCCCCTTTGGCAACCACCAGCCTGACCATTTTAATCTCTTCCTAGTTTTTATTTTTATGACTTACATTATTGTTAGTTATTTAGTCATTAATATACCTCACCAAAGCAATGAGCCACACTCTCACTCCTCATCCTCAGTGTCTGGGACACATGGGAGGCAGGGGGCGGGGAGGTGGGGGGAGGGGCGTTAGAGCCTTTCCTTGTGTTTGGGTTTGAGTACTGAGGATCCAACCCAGAGCCTTGATTCTGATGGGCAAGGGCTCTGCTCCATCCCTGAGCTACATCCTCAGCCCAGAAGAATCCATCGTTAAATATCACCTTCTCCCGCTCGGCAGGCACTGTCTTGGAGGCGGGGGAGACCGGGCTGGGGGTTGGGGGGGGGGGCTTGGCAACGTTCTTCTTCCGTTGTGCACAGCTGACTAGGCAGGGCAGGGCCGCTACATAAGCACA
Source organism: Acomys percivali (assembly GCA_907169655.1). NCBI lineage: Eukaryota > Metazoa > Chordata > Mammalia > Rodentia > Muridae > Acomys > Acomys percivali. Next base: position 43,662,056 of record OU015753.1, read on the forward strand.
ACCGCGGACGTGTCTACCTCCCCTGGTGTGCGGGCTTGAAATGTGCTGCAACTAAATGAAATGTGCTGCGTTTGTTCGGCAGCACTGGGTCTGAGGCCGAACATGAGCAGTGTCAGTGAACCTGCCTCAGAGCCGTCACAGGACAAACAGGCCACATAGGTACTAAACTCAAAAGAATCTCCCCGAAGGCGTCATAGCATGCCGCACAGCCAGGAGGAACCTCCCTCCTTGAACTCCCAAAGTCAATGACCTGTGCTTAGGAGCCTGTCCCTAACACTAAACGTTTGTTTATTCTAACATGTATGTCATTTTCACCATCCATGACAGGTTCAGTGTACTGGGCCAGAAAATTAAAATATGCAACCAGACCTTGTTCCAGCATGCAAGTAGATGAACGGTAATTAAAAAAAAAAAATCACCTAATGTGGAGAGGAAACGGAGTTTAGGTTTATTACCAAAGTGAAAACACAAAGATCAGCTAAATCATTCATTTCAGCTGGTGACTCGCCCGACCTATGCAGTTACACATGCTGTTGGCAGGAGTGAATTCACCATTGCGTCTGAGAGGCTCTGCCTGCAGTTTGGGTAAATTAAAGGCAATGGTACAGTCAGACAAGGTCAAAAGATGACACTTACTTTTCTTTTCAGGTGTTTCAGGGATACTATGAGGCCAAAGAATACTGTTTGGGTTGAGCAAGTTTGGTCAAAGGCAAAGGGACTTGGGGGAAATGCTTGAGGCACTCCTCGGACTGGGAATTGGACTCAGCTGGTAGTCAGCTGTCTGTCCGTACAAAGCCCTGTCAGCACGTACAAAGTCCTAGGTTCAATTCCCAGCATCACATAAACAGTACAGTGTCACAGTACACATACCATCAACCCCAGGGATGCTCTGACAGGAGGATCACAAGTTCAAGGCCAGCCTGGGTGTGTTAGCCAAGCTTCTTTGGAGGAACAGAACCGATAGGATAAAAATATATTAAATAGTAATACAATACTAACAAGAGCTGCTAAGTACTGTTAGTACCTAGCAGCTAAGTACCCCTTGGTAGTTTGGTCCCTGAGGCTTGCTCCTCAGCAATTCCAAGTAGTCCCACAGTGGCTTTCTCATACTGGAGAGGCAAACAGCCCAGCAGTTTCTCAGCCCACAAGGCCGGATGCCTCAGCAGTTTCAATCTGAGGCCAAAATCTGGAAGGTTCCTGGAAAGCTGTCCATCTTAGTTCACAATGGAAGCCTGGAAACACGGGTTCTGATAACCAGGAAGAGCCAGGAAGGGATCAGCCAAAGCAAAGCACCAACAGGTAAAGTAACTCGTTGGCAAGAGGAATGCCCAAGCAAGGAAAAGGTAAATGGTTCTCCTTCTGCGGGGCCTTCCTTTAATCTGTGCCACGCACACTGCGAGTGGGTCTTCCATATCAGTAAAGGCAGTCAGGGAGATTCCTCCGGGAAGGTTTCCATCTGGGGGATTCTGACGTGTGGCTAACATTAAAACCAACCATCACAGGCAGATCTCTGTGAGTTTGAGGCCAGCCTGGCCTACAAAGTGAGTTCCAGGACAGCCAGGGCAATTACACAGAGAAATCCTGTCTTGCAAAGCAAACAAAACAAAGCCAACAAACCATCACAGTGGACTACAATTAAAAAAAAAAAAAAAGGAAGAGAGACAGAGACAGAGACAGAGACAGAGACAGAGACAGAGACAGAGACAGAGACTGACTTTATTGGGTGTGGTGCCTGCTTGTAATCCTAGAATTTGGAAGGTCAAGACAGAAGGACACACAGTGAAACAAAGTCTCAAACAAAGAAGGGTGCTTAAAACCAAGAAAAATCAGAAGTGGGGAATGAATTGTTTGGCAAAGATTTTAAAGCAGGTATCACAAGAACATTTCAGCAACCAAGAATAAATTCTCCTGAAACAAACAAAAAATAAAATAAAATAAAAAACCTCAGTTTAAAAAAAAGAAAAAAAAAAAAAACCAAGACATTAACAAATGGAAAATACTATAACAGAAATAGGGAGAAATTTGAAGTTTGACAGGGTTGGTATGAACAGAGAAGAGATGACCAAGCTTGGAAACCCCAGGCTCCGTCTCACAGAACTCAGCCTCCGTACCACTACAGTTCTGAAAGGCTCCGCTGCAGAAGTATTAGAGAAATAATGTTTGAAAAATCCCCTAAGTCAGGTACACACAGAAGAGACATATTCAGAAAGCAGAGTAAGCCCTGAAGTCCCAATTGCAGCACGGACAGCATCATTAGTGAAAGAAAACACTGGCAAAGCAAGATGTGGATGGTTCAAAAGCACCATCTCTCAGAGCCACTTGAGGAGGGTGAGGGCAGGTATGGAGCTGCGCTGGTTAAGATGGAGTTAGGCTGCTGCAGAGATGCAGAGGCGGCTCAGTGCTGAAGAGCTCTTGCTGCTCTTGTAGATGGCCTGGGTTTGGTTGGTAGCTCACAGCCTTCTGTGGACATGCACACGGTGCACGCACACGGTGACACAAAACACTCATAAAATAAACCTTTTAATTTTTTTGGCTTTTTGAGCCAGGCTTTCTCTGTGTAGCCTTGGCTGTCCTGGACTCACTTTGTAGACCAGGCTGGCCTGGAACTCACAGAGATCCATCTGCCTCTGCCTCCCGAGGGTTGGGATGCACCACCATGCCAAGCTAAAATAAAACTTTAAAAATGATAAAAGAGGAGATAAAACGTCAATTGTCAACATGGTGGACTCGAGAACTACCTGCAGGACAGAGCTCGGGAAGATCTGGGCTGTCTCCATCAAGTTTACAGAGACAAGAGGTTCCCACCACGAATGCGGGCAGCATCAGTTTCCAGGAGCTCAGTTTCCAGGAGCTGAGGTCCTCCCCAGAATCCAAGAAGAAAAAAGCAGGCTGATTGGCAGCTGTCACCTCTCGCTGCTTTCTGACTACCTGTCATGTGACTAGCCATCACGTAACAAGTCTCCTCACCGCTGTGCCTTCCTGCCATGTTGACCTGAACCCCCTCGAACTGCAAGCCCAAATAGAACCTTTCCTCCCTAAGTTTTTTTTTCCAGGTACTTCATCACAGCAATAGGAAAGGAACAAATACATCAGAGGAAGAAATGTTTGCACGGCACATACTCAACAAAGAGCTGAGGTCTAGGACAGAGAGAACTCTTACGGTGGTTTGAATGAGAAAAGCCCCCCATAGTCTCATATATTTGAAAGCTTGATTTAGGCCCTGACCTTAATCTTTTTGCTTGTTTGTTTTACAAGACAAGATTTCTCTGTGTGGCCCTGGCTGTCCTGGACTCCCTTTGTAGACCAGGCTAGCCTTGAACTCATAGAGATCCGCTTGCCTCTGCCTCCCAAAGTTGTGCACCACTACTCCCGGTTTTCCAGACCTTAATCTTTATCATAACCCCTCAACCTTCAAAATAATTTTTTTTTTAAAGTGGCAAACTAAATTCTGGAAAGAACATAGAGAAACTAGATCAAGTACATATTTTGTAAACTTCAAAAATACCATTGGCTGTTAATATCTTCATTAAAAGCTCCAGTTGGCTGAAACAGGAAGCCACAGTTAGTTTTCTGCTTATCCTGTCTGCCAGACCAGGAGAAAATAAAGTGAAGGCACCCACCCCACCCCTTTCCTCAACCAAGCTGTGAACAAGTAGAAAAGGATGCTTAAGTTTATCGGGGGGGGGGGGGGGGGGGAGGAACCTCAGAAGAGGAAGACATCAGCTTTTAAAATGCACAACATTCATCTGGGGGAAAAGCACCATATCTAGGTCATAGGTCATGGGGGCGTGGCCAGCAAGAAAGGGCACTGCTCCACTTTGCTCTGGACAAGCCTCTGGGGGACAGGGCAGCGGGGGGGGGGGGGGGGGGGGGGGGGAAGGAAAGGACCACCTTGGGAAACTGCAGCAAATCAGCAAAAGGCAGACCCAAGGAAGGCTGAGCCCCAAACTCCAGCAGGTATAGGATGTGCTGAGTCTCCAACACTCAGTTTCTATGTATCAATTACTTCTGTGTAATTTCCCAAGTCTTAGAGTAAGAATGTGTGCGGCACATGTGCAACACACCCCAGGGTGGCTGTCTGGTACACATCAGCTCTGTGCGTGCACTCCTTCCTGTTTGCAGCAACGGCTACAATTAACTCTGAGCCCCATCCTTCTTGCCTTCCTCAGCTGCCAGAAGGAGCTGTGCATTGTCTCAGAACACCCTGTCCCTGCCCCCATCATCCCATCTTCTCCTTTCTGGCAAGAGGAGAGCCCTGATGACGTCTGTGGCCCACAGGATCCAGGCAGAACTGGAAGAAATAGAGAGAGCGAGTCGGGGAAGGGCCAAGCGTGCTGTTCAGTTGGCACAAGGCTTGCCTAGTGTGCACAAAGCTGTAGGTTCCATCCCCCACACCATAAACCAGGTACTATGGCTCAGAGCCTGCAACATCAGTACTCAAAAGGCCAGCCTGGGAGAGATCTATGAGATAGAAGAAGAAGAAGAAGAAGAAGAAGAAGAAGAAGAAGAAGAAGAAG
>OU015753.1:43666582-43686930 GCA_907169655.1 Acomys percivali
AAGAAGAAGAAGAAGAAGAAGAAGAAGAAGAAGAAGAAGAAGAAGAAAAGCCCAGCAGTGGTGGTGGCCAATGCCTTTAATCCCAGCACTCCAGCAACAGAGGCAGGTGGCAGGTGGAGACAGAGGCAGGTGGATCTCTGTGAGTTCGAGGCCAGTCTGGTCTACAAAGCAAGTCCAGGACAGCCAGGGCTACACCAAGAAACTCTGTCTTGAAAAAACAAAAATGAAAAACCAACCAAGCAACCAGTAAACAAACAAAAGCCAGGCGGTGATGACAAACACCTCTAATCCTGAGGCAGAGGCAGGTGGATCTGAGTTGGAGGCCAGCCTGGTTTACAGAGTGAATTACAGGACAGCCAGGGCTACACAGAGAAACTCGGTACCAAAAAAACAAAATCAAAAACAAAGCAAATAAAAAGAAAGAAAGAAAAAATAGGAAGAAAAAAAAATTAAGAACCAAGAAAGCCAGGATTCTTTTCATTGCTGTGTATAATTTAGAAGTAATGGTGGAGACAGAGATTTGGCTATGGGCTGGCTAAAGTCATCTTGGACTATGATTGTGTAGTGACTTCTTGGTGCCTTCTTCTAAAGACAGTATCCTGGGATAAAGAAGGTTACACATTGATCCATCCATTGGTGCTTCTAACACCAGTCCACCATAAAAAAGAGCTCTTAGTTTAGAAAGAAGAAACTCACCCATGTGTGATGACGCCAAGCCAGGGCAAGTGCAAGCACAGGCAAGCCCAACAGCTACACACATGGCTACAGAAACAACACACATAACTAAGTGTTTGCCTCAGTTTCCCTCCCCTGCCAGTAACACCCACCAATATGTTTCCACCTGTTTGCCATCTCATCAGCTCATCCAGTTCACTTTCTCCCCAACCTAGCCTGAGTCCTTCAATGTCAGGTCCTGGTGGGATTTTCCCCCCTCCAGATTGTGTGAAGAGCCAGAGTGCATTCTCCCTGCACAGCCTCCTTCTGGTGACCCTGGCCAGCTGGGGTGGCTTCCCAGATGTCCTCCATGTCTTCTGTGCAGCACTTGCCTGGGGCTAGACAGACAAAGGGCAAGCCTCCTGGTCCACGGCAACAAGGCGCTTTCTTCTGCTTTTGCTGCCAGCGCTGTCCTGTGCCAGCTGCCTCCCTGATGGCTTTCCTGTCTTCCTCTCCAGCTGAAGACGATACTCTAGTGGTCCTGCCCATGTTTTCTAACATCTGAAAACATAAGATGTCCTTGTGCACAGTAACAAGCACTTTCCACCTGCTTTATATTTTACTTTTCAAAAGCGAACTATTGATTTAATTTGCTTTTGTGAAGATTCCTAGGCTGGGAACATAGCTGAGTACATATGCTGTCTGTCTGCCTCACATGCAAACAAACAAACAAACAAACAAAAACACCACTGTGTTGGATCCTCAGTGCTGCACAAAACCAGGCAAGGTGGTGCAGGTCTACAACCCCAGCGCTTGGGAGGTAAGAGCAGGTGGATGAGGGGTTCGAGGCCATCTTCGCCTAGTTATAGAGTTTGAGGCCAGCCTGGACTACATGGATCAATTTTTAGATGCATTCGACTTACCAAAATTAAACTAAGATACATACTTTAAACATTGAAATAGATCTATAACAATCCAAGAGCTCGAGGAAGCAATAACAATCACGATAATGATAATAATAAACTACTTGGCTAAAACTAATGCAAGCCCAGACAGTGTCACTGGATTCACTCCTGAATCCTACCAGACCATAAGAAAGAACTAATATCACTACTTCTCAAAGTAGTCCATAAAATAGAGGGGGAAAGGCAAGATTCCAATCAAACACAGATGCAAAAATTCTCTATTAAAGGGCTGGAAAGGTAGTTCAGCGACTAAGAGCACGACTGCTCTTCCAGAGAACTAGGGTTGTGGTCCCAGCACTCACATGGCAGCTCACAACCACCTGTAACTCCAGTTCTCAGGGGATATCTGATGCCCCTGTTCTGGACACTGAAGGCACTGCAGAGACATGTATGCAATCAAAATGCCTACATACAAGAAATAAAAATATTTTTTAATTCTCTAAAAATACTTGCAAACAGAATTCTAGAACATATCAAAAAGATCACCATGATCAAGTTGTCTTTTTTTTTTCAGAGATGCAGATATAGTTCAACATAAATAAGTCAATAAATGTAATTTATTACATAAATGGTCTAAAAATAGAAATCATATGGTCACCTTGATAAATGAAGGCTTTTGACAAAAATAAAACGTGCCTCCATGATAAAAAAAAAAAAAAAAAAAACCTGAAGAGATTAGAAATAGAAGGACCAGGTGTCCATAAAATAAAGGATATGTACTAAAGACCTAGATGCAGCATCGCACTAACAGTGGAAAAACTCGTAGCTTTTCCACTAACATTGGGAACAAAAAAAGGGTATTCCCTCTCTCCTCTAGTATCCAACGAAATGCCATCATGGAGGAACAGAGGAACAGAGATGAGATTTATTTAACAAATTCTGCTAATGAAGTTTCCAGATCCTAGGTGTCAGGCGTTCAAGGCAAGTGATGCCCAAGGAAATAAATAAAAAGAAGTTGTAGGGGCTACAGATGTGGAGCGGAGAGTGCTTATCCACCATGCACAGGGCCCTGGGCTTGATTCTTAATGTTATCAGAAAGAAAAAAGAAATTAAATTCCAAGTTATCAATGTGGCCTGAGTTCACAGGTCAGAGTGTCAGAGGGAGAGCGAAAAGCCACAGACAGAGAGAATACTAGAGCACCGCCCAGCCCCCTTCCAGCATCGTCAGAGTTCTGACCAGTGGATACAAGGGGAAACAGCCAAGTTCTTGGAAGAACCACCAGAGAGGCCACAGGGAAGGTCCCAAGCAACCAGATGGAACTCATTGAGTGGTTCCTGAGTGGCTCCTACACGCCTGGCAAGTCAGCACACACACACACACACACACACACACACACACACACACACACACCGCATCTCCATCGCTACCTGCAACACTGATAAGATCTTCACTTTCAGAAAGGAAACTGGGGCTCTCAGTGGTAATAGGTTTTTCCAGCAAAGGTCAGCGTCAGGATTGAAGATTCGCTCTCCTAACCCAAGAAGCACATGTCATTTGCCAGTCACTGTGCTGTGTGTGCTTACATCAGAGCTTGCAACTGGAAATTAAAGACCAAGAGAAATAACAAGACAGCGTGGACACAAGTTGGATGATTTTGTGTGCAGACGTCTGTCTGACTAAAGCGATACATAAAGTGGAGTCCTTATGAGAACTCTATGAGCATGCTCAAGGCACTGGCTACCGTCCTACTGCTATGATAAAGCATGGGGACCCAGGGTGTATTAGGCCTATGGTCACAGAGGGATGAGGGTCATTCACGGAAGGAGAGCATGGCAGCCAGTAGCAGGCATGATGGCGGAAGCAGAAGCTACAGGCACACATCTTGAAGTACAGGCAGAAAGCAGAGAACATGCTGGAAATAGTATGTGGCTTTGAAACCTCAAATCTGGTTCCCAGGGACATACTCCTCCATCCAGGCCACACCTCCTTAACCTCCCCAGACAGCGCCACCAACAGGGCACCAAGTATTCAAACATCTGAGCCTATGGAGGACAATCTCGGTCAACCACCACACGCAGCAAAACTTGGTCCACGTTGTTGTTGTTGTTTAGCTGTGACATTAAGGATGGAGCCCACAGCCTTATCCATGCCCTCTACCGATGAGCTATAGCTTAGCCCATCTCCAAACTGACCTGACAGAGAAAACCAAACCTGGAGATCTGATGTTCTCTGCTCTATAAAAGACATTACATACAAAGCTACAGTAATTTAAACAGTGCCGTGCTGGCATGGAGGCAGACACACTGAATAACACATTGGAGAGCACAGAGATAAGTCCCGCACGTATATATTCAACTGATCTTTGTCCAAAAATGCAAAGCAGAGGAGAAGATGGTTTCCAACAAATGGTGTTAGAAATTTGAGTATGGCTGGGGAGATGGCTCAGCGGTTATGAACATTGGTTGTTCTGGCAGAAATATTGAGTAGCCACATGCAAAAGAATGAAACTGGACGCTCTTCTTAGACGGTATTGAAAAGATACTTCTATATGGGTAAAACTCTCAAAGGAAACAGGGAGAAATTTAATGCCCCAGGCCTGGGCAATGATCTATTGGATGTCACTCTTCCTCTGACCCCCCAGCGCCCCGCAAAAAAATTACCAGAAACAAAAGCAAAGCAAAACAAAACAAAATAAAAAATGTCAAATTTACATCATGTAAAAAGTTTCTGTAAGAGAAACAACAATCCGTGGAGATGTTTCACATTATTCATGTGATAAGAGTTTAGTGTGCAAAAGAAATACATACAGAAACCCTACAATTCAGTGGCAAAGTTTTTTAATGACCTTATTTTAAAATGAGCAAAGACTAAGATGAGTATGTTCGGGGCTGGAGAGATGGCTCAGCGGTTAAGAGCACTGACTGCTCTTCCAGAGGTCGTGAGTTCAATTCCCAGCAACCACATGGTGGCTCACAACCATCTATAATGTGATCTGGTGCCCTCCTCTGGCCTGCAGATGTACATGCAGGCAGAGCACAGTGTACATAATAAATAAATAAATTTAATAAATAAATAAATCTTAAAAAAAAAAAAAGATGAGTATGTTCAACCCAAACATATAAATAGTAGCAGGCATGGAAAATACACTATGCATCATTAGGAAAATTCACATTAAAACCATCAGGGACTATCATTTCACACCTTATAAACTAGCAGCTAACAAAGCCGAGAGATAAGAGTTGGGGAGAAGATGGAGAAAGGTTGCACCCTCAGGCTGTCAAGTGCTTGCTTGGGTTAGGGATACAGCCTAGCATTTGTAGCAGTTACTAGGTTGTGGGTTTGGTGCCATACGTGGGGAGAAAAGAAAAGATAGAAAATACTCAAGTCCCACTTGGACTAAGGAGTTGGGACGGAGCTGGGTTTTGTTGCTGGAGGTAGTAGTTATTTCGTTTGTGTTCATGTTTATGTGCCTGCGTGCGTGCGTGCGCGTGCGCGTGCGTGCGTGCTTGCGCATGCGTGTGCACATGTGTGTGGTGCACCACAGCACTCAAAGTGGAGCTTCAAGTACAACTTACGGGACTCAGCTCTTTTCTTCCACCATGTGAGTCCTGAAGGTGGATCAGGTTAGCCGACCTGGCAGTAGGTATTTTGTTGTTTTGAGACAAGGCCTCCTATGCCCCAGTCTAGCCTTGCACTGTTGACTTTCAGCTTCTATCTCCCAAGTGCCTGGTGGCAGACAGACACCACTGTGTTTAGTTTATGTGGTACTAGGGCTTGAGCTTGGGCCTTGACGCATGCCAAGCAGGCATTCTACCAATCAAGCCACTTCTTGGCCCCTGTGTGTGCTTTACTGAGCCCTGTAGACGATTCCATTAAGCCCCTCTATCCTGCACTTAACCACTGATGGTCCCGAATGTGAGCAGTCTTTATGTGTCAGGGAGGAAACAAAAAGGTCCCTCTCTTTCCTCACAGAAATGTCTTTGTGTGTGTGTGTGTGTGTGTCTTGTTTAAATTTATCCTACTCCCTGCAGGAAGCTTTCCAAACCTGGAAAAGCTGCCTTCAACCTCTCCGGTCATCTGAAAAGATCCCTGTCTCCTAACTCTCACCCTATTATCTCAAGCACAGGATATTCACATTGTTAAAAGAAAAATAAATAAACACAGAAAACCCCAAATCACAACTTCAAACCAACCACAGAAACACTTGGTGTGTATTTGAATAACATGTGGATAAACATTTGACGTGTTTGTTTTACTGTCTTAGAGCCTAGATTCTGCACTAAACGGGCCACGGTCATACACAGTTTGCCAACAAAGACGCCGAATGTAGCTTTAAGCTTTGGGAAAGAGCGAAAATTTCTCCCACGCTGTGAGTATGCCTTGTCATTCTCTGTACAACACCAGGGCTGGTTTAAATCAGTGTCAGTGTCACCGCTTTCCTTTACCATGCCGTTAGACTTCATGTCCCCAGTGATTCTTTAGACAGAGAATGGGATGGCTGAAAGCTGTGACCCACATTCCCATGGTCACTTCCCAGTGGCATTCGATGCTTCTGGTTTAGCCTTCTCTGGGAAGAAAAACTGCAACTTTTCTTGGTACTGAGCCATGCTCCCATCTGGGATAAAGATTAAGAAAGAGGAAGGGAGCCTTTGTTCTGATTATAAATGCCAGATGCCGCCCCATGCGGCCCTATGGATCCCTGGTGCTTACTTCAAACGTTTGCTTTTAAAACATCCTCTCTGAAGAATGCGCTGGGATCCATCAGGAGTCAGAGGGGTGGCCCCCTGCACTTGCCAGCACTCATTGAGAGATTGCCACTGATAGATTAAGAGGAATCCCTCGCCCTTGGGGTGGTTTATCAACTTTCACAGAGGACAGAGTTTCCCACTTTGAAGACTTCCACCACCAAGAAAGCCATGGGAACCACTGAAGGTCATCATGTGGGCTCTAGGCCAACAGTGAGTGGCTAAGCCACCACCGACGGAAGACATTTCAGAGTTAGTATTGACTTTCAGAAAACCGCTGTTACTGTAAGTCAAACAACTCTTTGATCATTTTTATTACAGAGCCTGAGACAGAGCAAGAAGTAGCTCAGAGCTGAGAGACATGAGTGAGGGGCAAAGGGAATAGTTCAGTTGGTAGGATACACAAAGTCCTGGGTTCAGTCCTTAGCACCTCATACTGGGGGTATGGTAGCACACGCTTAGAATCCTAGCACTGGGGCTCAGATCCTACCCCAGGGCGGGCATGAAGATGAGCAATAACAGAAGAAGGGCAGAATAGATGAGCCAGAGTAGAGGAGGAGCCGGGCGGTGGTGGCGCATGCCTTTAATCCCAGCACTTTGGGAGACAGAGGCAAGCGGATGTCTGTGAGTTCAAGGACAGCCAAGGCTATGCAGAGAAACTGTCTTGAGAAGAGAGAGAGAGAGAGAGAGAGAGAGAGAGAGAGAGAGAGGAGGAGGAGGAAGAAGAGGAGGAGGAGGAGGAAGAGGAGGAGGAGGAGGAGGAGGAAGAGGAAGAGGAAGAGGAAGAAAGGGTGACCCCCTAAGGGGGGGGTAAGCATTGCTACAGGGCCAGCCCACTTCGCGGCCATATTCTCATTGCTCTGAAAACTCCTGGCAAGCCATTAAGGGAGAATACCATGGAAGAGTCTGAGTCTCCTTAGGATCTGTTAGGCCAGCACTGATTATTCTTCCGTTGGCCTTAGGATTGGGGAGGGCTGGGCCAGCACTGTTACTAATCCCATATCTACCTACAACTTTGACATTTAGTTCTTGTTGGCTTTTGTTTTTCAAGACAGGGCTTCTCTGTGTAGCCTTGGCTGTCCTCACTTTGTAGACCAGGCAGGCTTCAAACTCACAGAGCTCCACCTCCCTCTGCCTCCCAGAGCTCTGAGATTACAGGCGTGTGCCACCACGCCCAGCTCTGACATTTTGTTCTTTACAGAAGTCCTAGCATTCCTTTTGGGTTTTGTAATATGTAATACTGTCTTGTTAAATATACCTGTTTTGAAACTCATTCCTTCATAACTTCATATATATAATTGTCATGAGCATGAAATGCAAGAAACATAGACAAATACATTTGTGTCTTTCTACAATGTCAGAATGTATTGAATAAAGATAAATTTACAAGGTTCAGCAACTTCAATGACAGAAATTTGTCATGTAATCTGTATATCTTGGTAATCTGACTGAGGCAGATGCAGAATCTTTTATACCAATCTTAATTACCAATATTTTGTTTTGTTCCTGTCTTGTATTTAAGACAGGGTCTCTCTATAAAGTCCCAGGTGTTCTGGAACTTACTATGTAGACCAGGCTGGTCTCCATTGATTACTAATCTTAACTCTCATATCACATAGCAAGCAGTGAATTTATCTGTTTCTCTGTGTGCGTATATGTAGTTCACAGAATGAATGCAAGTTAAAGAGGGTATACAGAGTTTAAAACAGAGTTTCAGAAGTGGGCAAAGAATCTAAATTGATGAGACAATGAAGCTCCAGGAGGGAGCTGCAATTGGAAGCTGCTAGAATCAGGGTTTGAGAGCAGAGCTGTGAGGCAAAAAGCCTAGCTAAGATCGGAAAGCAGGAAATGGGCTCAGAGCAGGAAACAGTGGGTCAAGTCCAGACTGGCAAACATGGAGATGGATGGGTGTCAAGTAGACCACATCAACAGCAGAGGATCAAACCGATCCAAGGACAGTCAGGGAGTTCACTGCTTATCAGCCCTTGACACAAATAGTGGGTGTCTGATGATGCATTGGTGTCTGGTGATGCATTGGTGTGGTGCCATGCCATCATAGTGTTAGGTGCCCATCACTTTGGGGGTGTTGGGGAAGGGAATCACTCACATTCCTTGGTCTGGCATATCTGGTAAGTTCTTGGGCCTGGTTTGAGTTTCAACTCACCCTAATGGCTCCCTTCCTATTCTTGGGAATAATCCATATATCAGTCTGCACAAGGTAGGTATGGTGGTACCTGAGAGATGGTGCCATTTTTTTTTTTTTTTTTTTTTTTTTTTTTTTCTTTTTGCCCAGTCAGGGACTAAGTCATTCTTCCCCCTTGAAATAAAGTCAAAAGATGATTGTAAAATGGAGTTTTCTATGGTAAGGTTCAGCCAGGAAAACCACTTAAAATGGGACACAGCCTCACTCCAATGTAATATATTAACAGTAATATTCTCCCTCACCACTCTGTCTCACCCTGGTGTCACTTCTGATTGCCTAAAGAGCATTCCACTAGAACAGAACTTAACCTCTGGTGCGATAAACTGCACGTATGTGTATGCATGAGTGCAGAGGCCAGAAGTCAATCTTGGGCATCTTTCTTCAGGAGAGGTCCACTTCATTTTTGGGGGGGGGGGCAGCATTTTCACTGAGATAAGTGATGGAAAAGCAGGATATTGTACGAAGCAATGGGCTTCATTTCAACACTTCCGCACATACACATGATGTAACTGATCACATTCACCACCTTCCTATTACATTCCCATCTCTGTCTCCTCCCCGTGTTCTTTCCCCCCCGGCCCTCCCATACTCTCCCCACACCTGATCCCCTCCCCCATTGCACGCTCCCTACTCTCACCCAATTTTCTCCCTCCATCCACCTCCAATGTCTATTCTATTCCCCCTTCTGAGTGAGATTCAGGCATACTCCCTTGGGCCCTTCTTTTTACTTAGCTTCTTTGGATCTGTGGATTGTAATATGGCTATCCTGTACTTTATGGCTAATATCCACTTATAAGTGAGTATATATGACGTGTCCCTTTCTGGGTCCGGGTTACCTCCTTCAGCATGATAGTTCATAGTTCCATCCATTTGGCTGCAAATTCCATGATTTCCTTGTCTTTAATAGCTGAGTTGTATTCCACTGTGTAAATGTACCATGGTCTCTTTATCCACTCTCCGGATGAGGGACATCCGGGTTGTTTCCAGATTCTGGCTATTACAAATAAAGCTGCTATGAATATAGCTGAGCAAGTGTCCTTGTACAGTGGGGCATCCTTTGGGTATATGCCAGGAGTGGTAAGTGGGCCTTGAAGTAGATCTATTCCTTCTTCTATTTCTCTGTCTCTCCCCCTCCCCACAGCCCTTATATGAAAGAAAACATGTAATACTTGCCTTTTTGCATCTAGCTTATTTCATTTGACATAACCCCTGGCCCCATCGATTTTCCTATAAATGACATGATTTTATTTTGTTTTGTTTTGTTTTTTAATATTTTATTTCTTTATCGTACATGAGTGCTGTGTTTGCATGTACACCTGCGTGCCAGAAGAGGGCATTAGATCACATTACAGATGTTGTGAGCTACCACGTGGTTGTTGGGAATTGAACTCAGGACCTCTGGAAGAGCAGGCGGCGCTCTTAGGTGCTGAACTGTCTCTCCAGCCCCCAATTTTGTTCTTTTCAATGATTGGAAAGTGCTTCATTGTATTTGTACATCACACTTCCGTTATCCCTCCTCAGTTGATGGGCACATAAGTTGTTGTGAGCAGTGCTTCAGGAAGCACGCGTGTGCAAGCATGCCTATGGTGTGTTGGCCCTATTGCATGCTGATTTGAGTTCTTCTGGGCATGCCATTCCGATGGAAAGTGTAACCGAGTTCCGAGTTCAGTTGAGTGGACACAGATTATTGAGGCTGGAGTCTCTCTTGGGAAGCCTTTTTTAGAAACTCATGGGCTGGAAAGAGGCTGTGCCTTAGAGGCGCTGAAGTGGTGACTTACTCTGGAGTGTTTGTCTTCATGCTTGTGTACACAATCTCACCAAAGCCACCAGGCAGCAAGCTCATGTCCGTCTCTTGCTCTGTCCCAGAACAAAACCAAGGTCTCTTCCTTGTCCTACCTGGAACACAACACTCGGGTAGAAACTGCAACTTGAACCCAATGGGCTTTTCCTTGGAGCAACGTAAGAGGATCCAGGAAAAACTCATTTTGAGTGCTAAAGTGACCTGTCCATCTGGGAAGGAGATGCAGACCTGAGCCCTGTAGGCGATAACAGAGACACGGTTAGATGAAAACGTCCATGTGAAAAAAAAAAAAAAAAAGCTAGTGACAAGACAGTCTGGTCTATGTCACCGTCAAAGAATCGGACAAAGATGTGTCACCACGGCAAATGTGATGCTGAGTCACCTCACAGAGATAGTGAGATTCTTTTTTTTTTTTTTTTTTTTTTAATCTTGATACCTTGTTAAAGGAGAACAGAGTGCAGGCATTTACTCATGCTGTCTTTGCTGTGTATGTGTGTGAAGTTTATGTATATGCACAGCTGTGCATATGGAAGTCAGAGGTCAACTCCACTGCAGCTCTCTACCTTTTCTTTTGAGACCAGGACTCTGCCTGAATACAGAGCCCACCCATTAGCTAGCCTGCCTGGACAGAGAGCTCTCTGGATCCTTCTGTCTGGAGGTGTGGTTATTGGCATATGCTTACGTGAATGACAGGGATTTCAACTCAGATCCTCAGGTTTGTGTTGCTGAGCCATATAAACTACCTTCCCAGACCATCTTTTCAGTATCCATCATAATAACCATTCACAGGAGAGTTTTGCCATCCTCTGCTTCCATGTGAGGGACTTGAAGCTTAGGAAAGGAATCTGCTTCTGGTCAAATCAAACAACTTCCTAAAAGTAAATGGGACCAGATCTATAGCCCCAATCTGCCTGTAACCTGAACTCACAGGAGTTTTCTTGGTACCAGGGGTTAGTAACCAACAGCCCCTAGGCAAATCTGCTGTGTCACTTCATGGCCTGCACACTGGGAGTGGCTTTTACATTTTTAAATTGTTGAAAAGTAAAAAAGAGCAGTGCAATTTTGTGCCTTATGGAAATTACATGAAATCCAAATTTCAGTGTCCATGATTATGGGAGTTTTTAATCTGTTTTTTGTTTGTTTGTTTGTAGCTTTGTGTTTTTGAGACAGGGTCTCATAACTAGCCTTGAACTCTCTCTATAGACAAGAATGACTCTGATGTCCTGATTTACCTGCAGCCGTCACCCCAAGTGCTGGAATTATAGGTGTGTACCACCACACCCAGTTCCTGTGGTTCTGGGATTAAATCCAGGGCATCATGCATGCTAGGCAAGCACTATACCAACTGAGCAACATCCCTGGCCCCACAAATAAAGTTTTATTGGCACACAGCCCATTTGTATTGTCTACAGCTGCCTTCGTAATATGTGAGAGTTTAGTAGTTGCCATAGAGAGCAAGAGGCCAGTAAGTCTAATGGATTTTCTACTTTGCCCTTTAGAATAAAGCCTGCCAGCCTCTTTAACATACTATTTGGCCTCATAACTAGTTGGTGGCCATTTTTAAAAAATTTAATAGACATTTACTCCTGCTGACTTCAGATCTCATTGATAGTCATGAACATCTCTTTAGTGTTTTCTGTAAAGGTTCAGTTTGGATCTGGCTCAGGCAATACACTGTCTGTCTTGCAAACATCAGAGCCTGGGTTCAGAGCCCTAGCACCTACATAAAAAGGCAGGTGTGGTGGTGCCCTGAAGTGTCAGAGGCAGTTGGATCTCTGAAGCCCAGTCAAATCCACGAGCTCCAGGTGCAGTGAGGGATTCTGGCTCAAACATAAAGACAGTAGTCCATTGAGAAAAGACACCCAGACAGCTGCGGTGGCGCACGCCTTTCATCCCAGCACTTGGGACGCAGAGGCAGGCGGATCTCTGTGAGTTTGAGATCAGTCTGGTCTACGGAGTGAGTTCCAGGTTCCACAGAGAAATCCTGTCTTGAAAATAAATAAATAAATAAGAGAGAACAGCCAGCATTGACCTCTGACCTCTATATGCACACACACACACACACACACACACACACACACACACACACACACACGCGCGCGCGCGCGCACATACATAGAAAGTAGCAAGTACACTCACCACACACAATATGCATTCCCTAGTTTGTACCTCAAGACCTCGTTTCTACCTTAAGGGGCTAGCAACCAGGTGATGTTGTTTTTTAGATTTTGCTCTTGTTTTGTTTTTTCTTTTTACTTCATCCCATTCTTTCATTGATAGAGCATGGAAAAGCAAAGTCTAGAGACCTGAGATGCGACTACTGGCTTCTTGGTCCTCCTGGGGTTTCTGCCATGACTGAGCACAGGGAACGGAAGCTAGGACAGAAAGAATCCCTCAGGGACGTAGAAGAATACTTTGCAGGCTTAGGATAGGAAGGAAGTTAGGGCAAATTGAACAGCACCACAGCACAGCACACGGCATCACAAAGAAGATATGGCTCCTGCAAAGTTCTGTTTGAATAGCTCGTTTCTGATGTCTCCTTCCAGAGCTTTCTGCTGCCTGCTTGCCTTTGACAGTCACTCTGCTGACCTGGCAGCCCAGCATCATTATGTAAAATGTTCTGGGAATCTAACAGCCAGTTCCCAGCATCCTGGGTCTAGCCCCCAAGCATTATTCATAATGTTATTGTCATCATCCTGAGCCAATTGCTTTCCCATAATGCCCTTCAAGCAGTGAAGAAAAAAAAAGTCTCGAGAAACATCTATCCCACGGAACTCAAAGGTTGACAGCCTTGTTGCAGCTCCCTGCTAAGTAGCTTTCTTTGGTGCTTCCTGACTTTCAGAGTTACCTCCTGACTGGTCCTGTAGGAGGTTGCCAGTGGTGCCCTCCAGCTCGTGATGTCCTTAGGACACTACAGGAAGTCATTAAACTAATGTACTATAGCTGGAGATAGAATTCAGTAGTTCAGTTGCTATAGTGCTCGCCTAGCATGCATGGTGATCTGGATGAACTGGGTGTGGTGGGTCACACCCATAATTCCAGCACTGAGGGAGTGGATGCAGGTGAATCGGGAATTCAGAGTCATCCTTGTGCCTCCTACATAGAGGCCTCGGTTCAATCCCCAGCATCAAAACTCAGCAAAGTACAGGGTCATCTTAGACTGCACAGCAAGTATGAGGCCAGCCTGAGTTATATGAGTTCCTGAAAAAGGAAGAAGGAAGGAAGGAAGAGAGGACGGGGAAGGGGGGAGAGAGGGAGGAAGTGGAGGAAGGGTATTATTAAAAAAGAGGCAGATTGCTTGTCTATGGACAATAGAGAGTTTTCTTAGCCAAAATCCACTTTTGACATTAGAAATCTCATGTCTTCACCTGGTCTTCAGTGGTTGGGACCCCCCCCCAATCATCATCCTTAATCAAATCACCTTTTAATCAAAAATCTATTCCCCACAATCTCAAAACACAATCCTTCCCTTAAAATGAATCACATTTCTCCATTTTCCCAGGTTCTCAACCCACTAAAAATTTTATTAAAGATTTTATTTATTATGTATACAGTGTTTGAAAGCCAGAAGAGGTCACCAGATTACATTATAGATGGTTGTGAGCCACCATGTGGTTGCTGGGAATTGAACTCAGGACCTATGGAAGAACAGACAGGGCTCTTAACTTCTGATCCAGCTCTCCAGCCCCACCACTTAATATTTTATAGCATCTGCAAAGTCAAAGGAACTTCTAAAGTTTGTTGTTTTTTGAGACAGGGTTTCTCTTTGTAGCCTTGGCTGTCTTGGAACTCATTCTGTAAACCAGGCTGTCCTCAAACTCACAGGGATCCGCCTGCCTCTGCCTCCTGAGTGCTGGGATTAAAGGCGTGCGCCACCACTAACCATTGAGCATGATATGACTTAATAACAAAATGGTGCAGTACCATAGTTTCAAAATTCAAGCAACTTGGACTTGAGATGCAGAGTGCCCACCAAGCATGTAGGAAGCCCTGGGTCTAGACTCCAACGGTGCATCATGCCAGGCACTCAGGTGACAGAGGCAAGAAAATCAGTATTTTAAAGTCATCCGTGAGGGATGGAGAGATGGTTCACCAGTTAAGAGTGCTGGCTATTATTCCAAGGGACCTGGGTTCGATTCTCAGCACTCACATAGCAGTTTACAACTGTCTGTAATTCCAGGTCCAGAGGATCCGACACCCTCACACAGACATGCATACACAGAGACAGAATACCAATATACATAAAATAAAGATAAATAATTATTAAATAAAAATTGAAAAAATAAAGCCATCCTTGGTTACAAAGGAAGTTCAAGGCTGCATGAGACCTTGTGGTTTTAAAAGTAGTATTTGCCACGCAAACACGGAGACTTGAGTTCAGAGCTTCAGCAACCCCACAGATGCCAGGCATGAGGGTAGGTGACTAAAATACAAGTGACAGGAGACCGGCAGGTCCTGGAGCCCACTGGCCAGCCAGTCTCCCTAATCATTAAGCTCCAGCTGACAGACTCTGTGTCAAAAGTTAAGTGGAGAACAATTTAGCAAGACACCTGAACTTGACCTGTTGCCTTCACAAGCAACCGCACATGCCTGTGCTTACACTCGTATCAACATGTATGCACACACGGTGGGGTGCACATCCCAAGGAAAAAGAAGGGAAAGGAAAGGAAGGAAAGGAAAGGGAAGGGAAGGAAGGGAAAGGGAAGGAAAGGAAAGGAAAGGAAAGGAAAGGAAAGGAAAGGAAAGGAAAGGAAAAAGGAAAGGAAAGGAAAAAACATCTGTAAAGTTCCAGAAGGAGCTGAGTCAGCCCTTGCCAGAAAGCTTCCCAAGGGCCTGAGAGCATGTAGCAACACGAGTTTTTCTTTAAAAAAAAAAAAAAGTGTACGGCAAATTTTGCTCAAAGACTCAAAGTATTCTGCCAAACTAAAATTGCCCAGCATTCCCTTAGACGGGTCACCCATCCGGATGTTGCCAGTGCCTCCAGGTCACAGCCCTAACCTCTGCACTACTGACCCCAGGACCTGAAGAATTATTTTGTCATGTGGGTCATGGGGATTGTCCTGTGCAAGGAGGGGTTATCTGGTAGCACTCTAGACTTCTCTCTACTCACACACAGCACATTTTGGTTTGCGATAAGCAAAACTGTCTCCAAGTATGGCCAAAGATTCTCAGAGATCTGGAAGGGACAAAAGGGGCCCCAGTTGAGAGTTCCTTATTCTCTGTGAACACCAGGACAGGCAAAGCCATTAACAGTTTCATAGCATAGCACCCAGTCAAAGAGCAGCCTCAAGGCTGCAAAACGAAAACCATGACTCCCATGTTGCATGTCCCACCAGTGCTCCCTGACTCAGTGGGAGCTCCTCTCCGTGACTACCCCTAAGGAGGCCTCATTTATTCCAGAGGCTGGGTATTTCTGAGAAGACAGCCTCAAGGACTTGCCAGGCTAAATTCTGCCCCATGCTACACTGGATGGATGGTCAGGCAAGTGGTGTCCCCTCAGGAGCGACTTTGTGTATTCTGAACCTAGATTCCCCCCGACAGCGTGAGGTGGAGAAGAAGTTGGTCCATCGTTATTGGAGGTGAACCCTCTTCAGCTCCAGGCTTTCTTTCAAGATGTACGTCTGATTTTCAGGGCAGGATGCCACAGGATGAGAGGGCTACGGCTGGGGATTGACTTAACAGAGCACAGGGATGCTCTTTGGGTTTTGTTGTCTCTTCAGTCTGTCAATCATTATTTTTGTTTAGCCCTTTATTTATTTGCGGTTACACTTTTGGAAATACTTGAAAGATGCTCATTGTGCTAATTGATTAATGAAAGCAGAACATTCCATTTACATAGAAAATGTTACTGGAAATGCCCATACTTGTCTCTCAATAGATTGTTAACGCGCCTGTTCTTCCCCTGTCCTTTATTCACATCAGCTTGTGAACTCAATGACCCATTCAATGAGTCACCAAAAGCAGGCAAAGATGAGCTTGAGCAGTGAACCACCTCAAGCATTTTGGGAATAGAGACAAGTGTGAAAAAAAAACCTCTGCCTTTGACTCACTCTTTGTCTCTGTCTCTCTGTCTCTGTTTTTCTGTCTGTCTCTGTCTCTGTCTCTGTCTCTGTCTCTGTCTCTGTCTCTCTCTCTCTCTCTCTCTCTCTCTCTCTCTCTTGCTCTCCCTCCCCCTCATATCCTGGCAGAAAAACTAATGCATATGTATTCTGAGGCACAAGGCAATCAGAGGCTTAAAGAGAAGCAGGTGCTTTTGACATCCACAAGTTTTGGTCCCATGGTATTTCAAAGAATTCGGTCTTCATCCCCAGGCTGTGTATGTCAGGGTGAGGAAATGATATGTAGTAGAAGGTGATCTGAAGTTAGGACCAAAATTATGGCTTGATGGCCTCAGAGATGGCTGATGCCAAGTTCAGATGAGGACCTGAACTTGGCTGCCTAGTACCTACATATGAACCCAAGGGTGGCATCACATGTCTGTGACCCCAGCACTAAGCAGAAGGAGACAAGAGGGTTGCTGGCACACACCAGCCAGCGAGGCTCACCAAATAAGTGAATCCCAGGCTCAGTGGAGGGATCTGTCTCAAGAAAGGATCATGGAGAATGATGATCAAAGACACATGGTGTGAACCTCTAGCCTTTAACATCTATGTGCACTCACATAAGCAGACACACATGCCTCCCTCTCTCTCTCCTCTCTCTCTCTCTCTCTCTCTCTCTCTCTCTCTCTCTCTCTCTCTTTCCCTCTCTCGCACACACACACACACACAAATTGGGGCTGAAAGATAGTTGTTCCATTTTGTACTAGTTTTATATTTTTAAAAGTGTTACAGAAAGTGGCTGCACAAGGCCTCGAGCTGTAGAGCCAGTATCTGACAGGTTATTAACCTTGATTGGAGGCACTGAACTTGAAACCATGAACAATTTGCACATTACTGTACTGCCACTGCACCATGACAGCCTCTGTTGTATGCAAAGGTGTGGGGTGGGGCATGAATAAACAAGCTAGCATGGTTCCTACTGAAATATAGTAATTAATAAGAAGACCCAAAAAAAACTTGTGTTGACTTACCATAATTAAAAAAAAAAAAAGAACGCATACTACTTATTACCAACACAATTCTTAAGAAAGTTAGACTTAGTTTGTAAGTTGAGACAGAAATTAGGCATGAGCATGTTTGCGGGGTCATGCTTTTTCTTTTGACTGGTAAGTTCCCACAGCCTGACAGAATGAGGGCTTCACAATCTCAGGATCTGCTGGAAGCTTGTGTTACGATAGGAAAGAAAGGACAAGAGAGACCAGATGATGGCTACCCAGGGTATGAAAGAAGAGACAGACACAAGAAATGGAGGTATCCAGGTGTCGTAGTGTATGTAATCCATCCAGCACCGGGGAGTTTGAAGTCAGTCTGCTCTACACAGTGAGACCCTAGCTCTAAGAAAAACAAGAAATGGAGCAAGTGATAACCCAGTGTATCAGATGGAAATAACCTATTTTTCTACTTCATAGACTGAAAATGTTGCCTTCCCAGAAGAGAGCATGGAAGACTCACAGATAAGTATCCAAGGTCTGCTAAAGACTTGCTTGACTGTTTAAACCCATTATAAAGCAAGCGCCTCGCTGGTGTGGCAGCATTTGGCTGCTTTTTGATTTGCGGGCTGACGAGGCTAAACCACTGTTCTGAAGGTGAGAACACCGGGAGTGCAGTGGTGTCTTTGCTATTCCCAGACTGTCTCCAGTGCTTGTTTGTGAGGCCTCTCAAGGACTGGCCATCTCTAGCACGGGAAGGTGGCCTTCTGGTCCTGTGTGGGTCATCCTGCTAAGCATGCTGTACATTTTCTTTGCGCATGTGCCTCTGTCGCCTGCACGCGCATCTACCTCTGGTATATAAACTAGCATTGACGTTTGAAACAACCTCTGTGTCACCACCATTTCTCAATGACCTGAGAGAGGCTTGCACACTCTTTGACAAAATTATGCCACCTACCAGTGTCCCCTCAACACAAAGGCATCATTCTGGGGTCATAAGGGACTTTTCATCTAAGCCCAAGCTTAAGAAGAAAAGTTGGTAAGACAAAAGGAATCATTATAGACTGAAAACTAAAAGAAATTCCTCACTGCCCCTCGCCCCAGATTATCTCTTGATTTCTACCATGAAGGCAGATAATTGAGGTTAACCTGGATCCCCAGCCTGACAACATCTCCGAAAGCTGGGTATTAGCCTATTTTTATAGATGATGAAAATTTTAAGTCTGAGGTTAAGCCACTTGCCTCAGGACATACAGGTAGCTGCTGCCAGAACTTGGGCTCATTGACCTCACTTAACCTGAGAAACACTCTCCCCTCCCAGTAAAGCAAATAGCAGCTGGAGATGCTGGGAAATGCACCTTCCCTTTCCAAGTGTGAAGTAACCAGCAAGCTCTGTGGGCTCGGTAACCCAGCCTACGCTCCAGCAGCTACCTATGAAGGCTGCATCTTATTCGTTCCCTTGTATCTAGCTGCTTTCAGGGCACCCTCCCCCCCCCATCAATGCATGGGCTCGTTGCCCAAAAAGTAATATTGACATCTGCCCAAGCCTCTTGGCACAGCAATGGCAAAATGAAAACAAGATATGAGATCTATTCCATGGCCAACACAAAAGACTTTCCACTTCAGACCCATGTTTGACTCTTTTGTTGTTGTTGTTGTTCCTTGTTTGTTTATTTATTTGCTTAAATAAATTATTCAGATTACATCCTGATTGTTATCCTCTCACTTGTATCTTCCCGTTCCTCCCCTTCCCTCCCTCTTTCACCATGCTTGACCCTTATCCATCACCAGTAATAAAAATTACAGAGCTGAGAGAGAGCTCAGTCCATTTCAACGGTTTCTCTTGTAAGCACAAGGACCGTCTACAGTTCGTCCAACTATAGAGTCCATGTACGATAAAAGGGAGGGAGGTTGGTGAGAGAGGACCCAGGACAGGCTCCTGCCTCCATGCCTGACCTGAGGTTAATCTCTAGGATCCACACAGTGGAAGAAGAGAACCAGCTCCCACAGATTGTCTTCTCATCTCTATCGGCAAGCCATGGCATGCACACTCATGCACATGGATTGCGTCCACTTAAAGCAAGCCAATGTGCCTGAATCAGCAAGCTCCAGACCTGTCAGAGACCTTCTCTCAAGAAAACAAGGTGGATGTCTTCCAAGAATGACAGCCAGGGTGATCCGCTGGCCTCCACACCCATGTGCGTGTATGTGCACCTGTATGGGTGTACACACAACACTACCGACACCAACAACAGCAACAATAATTAAGGTTACCGGAAAGCCCTGATTTCATTAGTTCTAACTAGTTAGTCCCAAATCAAGTTGAGAAAGCTACAATTAAGCAGCTTGTTCAAGGATATTGACCTGGGAAATGCCAGAGCCTGGATTCTAAGCATAGGCATTCTCGATAGCGAGCCTTCAGTTTTCCATCTACATGGATATCTATAGTAGAGGTCAGCTGTCATACGTATGTTTCTTTATAAATATTAGATGTCAATCGGGAAGACACGGACTGAGACATCTGCATGGATATGATGCATAGAAATCTTCTCCACTGTACCTCATGCTCAAAACTGTCCCACTCATGTCCCTAATGTTCCACCACTGGGACAAAATACTTGAGACAAGCCCCTTAAGGGAAGAAGGTTCATTTGGGCTCATGGTTTCAGAGGGTTCAGCTCATGGTCAGGTCTATTCTGCTGCCTCAAAAGAAAAGGGGGAACAAGCTCCCAGGCAGAGCACACTTCCACGCAAGGCAAGGACAGCTGGCCACGCCTCTTTTCCCAGAACCTTGCTTGAATCCTCCTAGGGATTTGAAAACTCCAGGGACTCTTATCAATAGACAGGCAACTTCAGGCTCATCTCTCAGCCACATGGAAACAAAAACAAGTTCCATGTCCTTCCTGCAGATGTTCCAAGAAGTAAGGGAAAATATCCTTCAGAAACTCCCCCTCTCTACACACACACACACACACACACACACACACACACACACACACACACACACAC
>OU015753.1:43686940-43700961 GCA_907169655.1 Acomys percivali
CACACACACACACACACACACACACACACACACACACACACACACACTGGCTTCTCTGGTGGTGCTGTTTTGTTTTGTTTGTTTCTTTTGAAACGGGGCCTTATGTTTCCAGGGCTGGCTTTGAACTTACCTGATGACTAAGGATGACCTTGAACTTCTGATCCTCCCTTCACCACTTCCTTGAGGCTGGGATTCCAGGTGTGCACCACCCCCATGCAGTTGATGTCATGCAGGGTGTTAACATCAGAGCTGTATGAAAGCTTGGCAGATGTTCTACCAAGCTACAGCTCACACTGTACTCTCTATTTTGATGACCTAATTACTGGCCTAACTTTCAGAGGGGAAGTAGGGTCAGGGTTAGATGTGCCCTTCACGTTTGCTAGACTTTGCAGAAGTACTTAGCAGAAAATAATTTATTAAAAAACAACAACAACAAACAACTGTATGGAAGCCAGGTTGGGTGGTGCGCGCTTATAATCCCAGTACTCTGGGAGGCAAAGGCAGGCAAATGTCTGTGAGTTCGAGGCCAGCCTGGTCTACAAAGCGAGTCCAGGATAGCCAGGGCTACACAGATAACCGTGTCTCGAAGGAAACAAAAACTAAAGTCTGGAGACTCTTCGTCTTTCCAGAGAGTCATGCACAGAGTGATCGACACACTGACAAGAGCCATTTTCATTTCTCTTTTTGTTGAGACCCATGAGGTTCAAAAGTGCTTGTAACCATGCAAATTAAGGCAGCTTAAGTTAACTCTGTAATACATTTGATGCTTGCTAGAATAACTTTTATAATTGCTTTTTAACTTCAAGTGACTAAGGCACATATAGAAGCCATGGCTGCTGGGATGGAATTACATAAAGTATCCAATACACAATAATTTTAGCTTGGAATGGGTGGCGAAATGTCCCTAGTGTGATGAATTCTTTCTTCAAGATGCCTTGATTGATGAGCAGAAACTGCCTGAGGGGAAAAAAAAAGAAGCACACCATGTCTGGAAGGACCCGAGCAGGGTTCTTTGGAAAGACCAAAGAAGTTTGCCAAGCCCAGAGGAGCCAGGCCTCTTCCATTGACAGCTGGTCCAGTTCCCGGGAAACGCCTTGGGCTGGGGACAGCTCTGGAAAGGCTGCGTTCTAGTTGGCAGCAGACCAAAGGCTATTTCTTCTTATGCAGCTCTGAGGTCCCCTGCGAGAGGCAGTGAGCTTCAGAGACTTGGGGGTGGGGTGGGGGGAATCCTGAAGCTGATTAGAGGATCCTATCGTGAATGCCCCTCCCTCATGCCCTGCTCTTCAATGTGAACCTGTTATTCCAGAACTCAAAGATGGAACAAAGAATTGTGTGAAAGAAACAGAATGTTTACTAAAAGCATTCTTAGCTTCCTGAAACTACATTACTGTAAGCACCAGGACAGCCGCTGCTCCATAGTGTCATCTGGACAGGATAAGATTGTCAGGCCTCCATGAACTCTACACAATATGGCTGCCTGCACAAGACCACGCCAGGCAACTTGCTGACATGGATGAGGAGAAAGTTCACAAGGCCTCACAGGAAGTGAGTTAATGGCTGTTGAAGGAGAGTCTGCTTTCCTTAGGGAACTTCTTCAGTGGTCATCCCTAAACATAGGCACATACAGACATACAGTAACAACAATTGGATTCAATAGGTTGTAGGGTGTGTGTGTGTGTGTCTCTGTGTGTGTGTGAACAATAATAGTTATAGAAGAAGAGGTTGAGTATTTGAAAGGAAATACCTGGGACACTGGAACAGTTGGAAAGGGGAAAGTCGGGGTGGGGGGTGGGGGATGGAAATGATGCAAATGCATTGTACTCCTGTATAAAATTCTCAAATTAAAAATGAAACTAGAAAACTACATTATTGGGCTTATTGGGGGGGAGGGGGGAGTCTATTTTGGGTACTGGAGCTGATGTAGCCCAAACTGGCCTTGAACTCCCTGTGTTTAGAGGGTAACCCTGAACTTCTGGCCCTCTGGCTTCCACCTTCTGAGTGCTGGTTTGAGAGTGTA
The DNA here is from genome assembly GCA_907169655.1 of Acomys percivali. Lineage (NCBI taxonomy): Eukaryota > Metazoa > Chordata > Mammalia > Rodentia > Muridae > Acomys > Acomys percivali. The sequence continues at coordinate 43,688,958 of OU015753.1, forward strand.
GCCCACTATGCTCAGCTGATGCAGTGCTGGTGGGATCGGACCCCAGGCCTTGTGCATGCTGGGAGCACTTCATCAACACTGATGTATTTCACTCCCCTATTGCTCTATTTTGTTCTCACATTATTTTCCCTGCAAGACAGGGATTATTGCTTCCTCTCTAGTATCTGGAAAAGGAAAGTCTCCTGGGGAAGCCAAGCCTTGAGCCTGGCATTACAGAGCACAAGCAGAGGGCCAGAGCCTGTTTCACTCCAAAATAAGGGTCTTCACCAGATCTCTCTAACTATAGAAAGGCGGGAAATTCAAATCAGCGCTACACTTTGCAGCTTAGGGAAGTCCTTCAAAGACTGAGCAGGCAAGCAGCTGTTTGCAGGGTTTTCGTAATGTCAGAGAGACCGCCAACATCAAGTCCTTGGGCAGCTTTGCAAAGCCAGTGGTACTGGGATCGCAGCCCTCTTCCCCCAATCTCATCTTCCAGCCAAGACCTACAGCTAGCTCCCAGCAGTTCTGCACTTGAGTTTGCCAGCATTCTGGTGATCCTTTCTCCTAGCAGGGTAAGAACCACGTGGTTATACCAGTATCTTCTTTTCTGTACGAGAAAAAAGAAACCCAGCCAGGTGTGCTAAGCTCATACTTACAAATCTCAACATTTAGGAGGTAGAGACAGGTGAGTCACTGTAAGTTCAAGGCTAGCCTGGTTGACATAGGGAATTCAAAGATAGCTTGGGCTAGGTAGCTGTACCCTGTCTCAAAAAAAAAAAAAAAAAAAAAAAAAATCAAACCCAAAACAAAGAAACAACATGGAGGAAGAAAAAAAAAAACCCACAGCTTCCAAAGACTCTGTCTACCTGGACTCAATGTGTTATGCAAGCAAAGTAACCCCACATTTCATAAGTGAAGTGGGTCAGCTCCGTGTGGTAACTGTGATCACAGCAGTTGGGAGGCAGATGCAGGAGCATGCAGAATTTAAGGCCAACCTCAACCACATAGTGAGTTTAAGAGCAGCTTGGGTTACATGAAAACCTCAAAAAGAAAGAAGGAAGGAAGGAAGGAAGGAAGGAAGGAAGGAAGGAGAGGGAAATGACATTTGTTCAGTTTTTCAAAGAGATGTCTCTATTTTAAAGCATGGATCTATAATGAATTTTATAAATCATCTAGGTTTATTCCTCCGGATCTATCAGTTTTTACTCTTATTCCTCAACCAGTCGAGGGGCAGTTAGTTAACACAAGCAGAGCAAGTTGAAAGAATTTAATATGTCTGTTAATAATCTTCTACATTGGAATGAATACTACCAAGAACACCAACAGAGTTGAAGGTTTGTGTGACATGCCCAAATGCTATGTCTAAGGCCTCTATCTTTCTTATAGAAATTTTTATTTAAGTAGCTTGATAATAAATATATGTTTATGATTCACAGGGGTCAATTGTAGGAGGACTATGAGGTTGAAGCTAGCTATCCTGGGCTAACTATGCATATATATTTATATATATATATGTTTGTATGTATATTATAATACATTATATATATTATGGAGATGAAAAAATATATAATTGTATATAATACATTATCAATATATGTGGATATATCTATATATTATATATCCATTTATATGGAAAAATATAGTAATGATATAAAATTATATATAGTGCATTGTATACATACTTTTTTTGGGGGGTTTTGGTTTTTCAAGACAGGGTTTCTCTGTGTAGCCCTGGTTGTCCTGGAACTCACTCTGTAGACCAGGCTGGATTCAAACTGACAGAGATCTGCCTGCCTCTGCCTCTCGTGTGTTAGGATTAAAGGTATGCACCACCAACTGCCTGGCATATACATATATTATTAATATACATTATATATAATGTATATATAATTGTACACATATCATTTAATAGTATGCATCAGAAAACCATTTTAACTCTATAAAATAGTCATTTGTCCTTTGTCCAAACATAGTATTTAGGGGAGGTCAGTGCTTAGCACTGAAATACACTGAGTTAATTTAACTAGGCTAATGAGAAACTAAAAGAAAAATGTTAAGTATTTTTCTGAATATGTAAGGCTTTTAAGACAGGGTCGTGCTGAGTAGTGGTGGCGTACGCCTTTAATCCCAGCACTCAGGGCTGCAGAGGCAGGTGGACCTCTGTGAGTTCAAGGCCAGCCTGATCTACAGAGTGAGTTCCAGGACAGCCAAGGCTACACAGAGAAATCCTGCCTCAAAACAAACAAACAAAAACGACAAGGTCTTGCCCCATGGTACAGGCTGGGGCTTGCTATGCGCCCCAGGCTGGGGCTCACTATGCACCTAAGGCTGGGGCTCGCTATGCGCCCCAGGCTGGCCTCACAACCCTCACTTTTAGGGTCACAGCCACAAGCCCTTCTGCTCACCTTCACATGCTTTCAAGGCAGACGTTACATAAAGCGCTCAGTGCTTAGAAGTCAGGGTCTGTGTTTAAAAACACACTTTTCAAGGCAGAATATACAAAGATTCCCCTACCACCACGGAAAGCCAAGTTTGCTTCCTACAACACTTGGAAGTAGAAGGAAGCAGAAATCCATATAATGGGAGAAGGGAAAAAGTAGGCGGAGACTTAGAAAATTCACCTGGTACCACCTCACCTATATTCTTCCTGAGTACTGTAACAAAGAGCACCTGCCACGGGGGACAGGCTATGCCCACAGTGGCAGAAGAAATGCTTGTTGCAGACTATTGCCACTCAGCCACTCAGCCACTAAGGCGCTTTCTCAGGCATGTCCCTGGACCTTCTGTCCCAGAGCCTGCAAGACCTTTGGCCTTCTGGGCGTGGCATACCCAACCCTCAGTCTTCCCCCACTAACTGGGCGCCATGTGTTTCTCAGAGGCAGTTCCGAGGACGACTGTCTTGAGGGGCCCTTCTGGCCCTTTCCGAAGAATCCCATCCTTGCCCACCCATCACCTTTGTGTGGACTCAGTGGGCCCTGCCTTACAGGAACTTGTGCTCCGTGCCTTCCCTTCTCCTCCTGGTTGAGCTCCCATCACACAAGAAACTCTGCCTTCCCATGTTGGTTTTTTTTTTATCAAGATCTCACAGCATTGGAACAGAGCTGTTCAATAAGCAATGTCTCCCAATGGGAGGGAGAGCAGAACTGTAGACTAGAGAAGAGAAACGTTCTCATCCTATTGGCTCTATCCTTTCCTTTCTCCTCTGGGAAACTGGAAAAGAGTCATCGTCCATTCCTTGGACCACTCCTTACCTTATTCTCCGGATCTTCCTTTCACATACCGTGAGCCTAGCCAGATACAACAATATCCATCCAGAGGGCTTGGGGCGGGTCTAGGTGTGTCTAACCTGCCACCTGTGGGCCACATGCAGGCAAAGACCACTGTGAATGCAGCCCAGCAGAATACTGTTGTCTTAGTTAGCGTTTCTGTTGCTGGGAAGAGACACCAAGGCCACAGCAACTCTTATAAAGGAAAACATCTATTTGGGCTTGGAGTTTGAGGAGATGCAATCCATCACAGTGGGCAAGGCATGGGAGGAGCAGAAGAAGATCACTGTCCACGTAGTATTTATAGCCAGGAAGCAGGGAGGGAGGAGGGAGAGGGAGGAGGGAGGGGGAGAGAGGAGTGGGAGGGAGGAAGGAGGGATGGAAGGAGGAGAGGGAGAGAGGGGAGGAAGGAAGGGGAAGGGGGGAGGGCGGGGCGGTGTTTCTCATGTCTGGAGACCTCCAACCACAGTGTGGTTGATCTGAGTGTGCCAGGGTTTCATAGTCCCTTCTGGGAACTAATTCCGAGCGGCCTGTGTTTTTAACCTTGTCCAAAATGTGTGTTTAGGTAGTAATTGGGAAAGATTTTTTTCCATGCTATTTTAAATGTTACCCAGTCATCCTTGGAGCATTTTAATTTCACCAAGTAATTCAGTAGTTTGCACTATAGTTTGTGGTATTTCCCCCTCTACCCAGCCTCACCCGAGCATTGCAGATGCGGAGCAGTGTCCGTTGGAGCAGGCGAGCCAGATTCCTGTGCCCTCAAACACCCTGAGGTGTTGATGAGCAGTCTGTCTGGGCAGAGGCAGTGCAGTTTCCAGGAGATGCTGGCTCCTTCCAGGAGGTGACGTGAGGCTGTGGAAAGCCTTAGCTCTTGACTCCACAGTCCCGTCCTGGACATTCCCAGACACTGTGTTCCAAGGCAGCTGCACACCAAGGTGAAGCCCCGTGCCTCTCTCATTGGGTTCTCAGGGTTAGGGCACAAACTCCAGGGTCATCGCAGCAATTCGGCTTCTTTTGCTGTGTTTTGGTTTTCAAGACAGGGTTTCTCTGTGTAGCCTTGGCTGTCCTGGGCTCACTTTGTAGACCATGCTGGCCTCGAACTCACAGAGATCCCCCTGCATCTGCCTCTCATATGCTGGGACTACAGGTGTGCGCCATCATCCCCTGCCCCAAAGATCCATCTGTTATGGTTTGAAAGTGAAATGTCTTCCTTAAGCTCCCAAGACTCGGTCCCCAGCTAGTGGCATTGCAGTGGGACTGGATCTCTGGTGGGTGGGCTTGCTTCCTGTCCACTCTCTGTTCCTTGCCTTCAGACTCAGTGTCACCAAGCCCTTCATCCACCTGCTGCCACATCTTGCCTACTATGATGGACCATTCTCCCCTCAAACTGGAAGCCAAATTAAATGGGTTTTTTTCTTCTTTTTTTTTTCTGCAGTTGCTTCTTGTCAGGTATCTGGTCACATCAACCAGAAAAACAACCGGACACACTATGAACTAAGCCCTGACTATAATGTGTTTCTTCTTCAAGCTTCATTGTCCACAACTTCTCGGCCTCCTCAGGAAGGTAGGGTTGGGACTCTGGCAGAGCATGCCTAGCATGTGTGAGGTCCTGGGCTCAGTCTCCAGTACTGACTAAACAAAACAAACAAAACAAAACAGGTAAGGATGATGGTTGGAAGACTTAGCCCACATGCTCACTGTTTGGAGTAATTAGGAGTTTCCAGACCTCAGAAAAAAGAAAGGAGATTCCTGTATCTCACTATGTAGCCCCAGCTGACCTCAAACTTGTAATTCTCCTGCCTCAGTCTTCTGAGAGTTGGAATTACAGGCATGTATACCCGCTCCATCTTGGACACTGTTTTTCAGCTGTCATATTTCTGCCTGTCCTGACTCTGCCCCTGTGCGCGAACTCACGCACACCCTCGTGCCATGTTCCACGTGTCCCAGCCTCTGTGTTTTTTCCTTGTGTTTACTCCTTTAGTTAGTTGGCACTAAAAGCCAGTATAGCAGGTGCTGCCACTTTCTTAAAGAATAGTGAGAAAATTCCCAAGGTCCCCACCTCACTTCTGTCACCATCCTACAGAGTACTCAGGGAGAAAGATGAAGGAGAATCTGGGAGGTGAACGTCCGTCTCCAATTCCCTTGCATGATACAAGCTGTGCCAGGAGGGGGATCATGTGCCATGCCCCTCAGTGGGGACAGCAGTTAATCTTTGTGGAGGAGTCAGTTCCCAGAAACTCTTCAGTCAGTCTTCCTGATAGGAAAAAAAAAAAGAAAGAAAGAAAGAAAGTAGGTAAATGGGTCTCCTGTTCTCTTTCCTCCTTCTCCTCCTCCTTCTCCTCCTCTTCCTTTTTTTTTTTTTTTTTTTTTTTTTTTGTTTGTTTGTTTCCTGGTTTGTCTACACAGGGTTTTTCTGTGTAGCCCTGGCTGCCCTGACACTCAGAGTATAGAGCAGGCAGGCCTTGAACTCTGCCTCTGCCTCCTGAGTGCTGGGATTAAAGGTGTATACTACCAAACCCAATTCCCTCCCTCCTGTTTGTTTGGTTGGTTTTGGTTTGATTTTTTGTTTTGTTTTGGTTTTTGGGTTTTGTGAGGTTGGGTTTTTTTTTGTTTGTTTGTTTGTTTTGCTGTTTTTTGAAACAGTCTTTACCACGTAGCCCAGGCTGATAGCAATCCCCCTGCCGTAACCTACTCAGTGCTGAGATTACAAGTGTGAGCTGCCATGTGCAACTTGCTTCCTGTTTGGCTCTCTAATCTTATTTTACTTGTCGAATTTGTGATTCAGACAGTAAATGTTGACGTTAAATGCAGGGTTAAACCTCCAGAGAAGTCTGGGCTGGGGCTGTAGCTCGTCGGTAGACTGTGCACGTACTGTGTATGCACAACACCCTGGCCTAAATTCCTAGAAGTGCATAGACTCAATGCAGTGGTGTACACCTGTCATCCCAGCACCCGACAGACGGAGGCAGAAGAATCACAAGAGTCCTCTGCCACGAGGCAAGTTCAGGGACAGCTAGGTAGGTGAGAGTCTGTCTAAGAAAAGGTAGTAATATGACAATAAGACAAGGCAGTATCAGAGAAGTTTGGGTTTGGACTATGAGCCTGCCACTTGCTAAGTTTATGGCTGTGAGTCTATTACTTCTGCTTCATTGGCCTCCAAGTCATCAAGTGAATAACGCAGAGAGCATACGGCTTACTAGACTCCATGAACAGCGTGTGCTCCCTGGCACAGTCATGGCACTTAGTGCTCACTCAGGGTGAGGTTTCCTATCTGCATACATCCTGTGTTTGACTGGTGCTCCCTGGAATTGCTAAGTGCAAAGCCTGCATGGACCTTTGGTTCTATAGTGCTGGTGAGGTATAAATAAAACACCCACATGAAGCAGAAATTAGCTAGTGTTCGGTGCTGCCTAACTGAACATTTGGCGAGGCATGATTCTGAGCTAGAAGAGAAGAGAATTTCACTGATTTCCTCTCCGCCAGGGGCATGTAATGGCACACTGGGGGCTTAGAACAAAGACTGAGAGCTGTGATCTTGAACTTCTAAAAACAACTACGAAATCATAAAGAGCTTTCCACTGTAAACTCATGCCAGATGACATCGACTAAAATGTGTCTGTGTGTACATGTGTCTGTCTGTCTCTATGGGAAAGAGGTAAGTGGAGAGTGTGGGGGTGGGGGTGGGGGTTGACCTCAGCATCTTCTTCAGTTTTTCTCCAGTTTATTTTTTGAGACAAGGTCTCTCTCACTGACCCTGAGCTCAAAGGCTTAGCTGGCCAGCAATGCCCTGGAACCCTCCTGCCTCTGCCTTCCCAGGGCCTTCCCAGTGCTGGGGCCATAGAGGCACACTCCCAGATACAGGCAGGAGCACCAGGACTTCCGTCCGAGACCAGTCCCAGCTTCAAGAATTTGAGGCCAGCCTTGAGCTACATTGAGACCACATCTTCAATAGGTTTCTACACAAATAGATTATTTACGGCCAGCCAATCCTGGCTTCCTCACACTGGTTTTGATAAAGGAAAAGTTGAGGGCTCATCTCACTGAGCTTAAAGATAAGCTCTGCCTTTCATTCCTCAGTAAACATGTGAGTTTCTCACGAGCTATTCACAAGACTCACCAAGATTTGTGCTTCTGAGCAGCACAGTAATTTACAGCCATCCGACTGCACCACCCCCCACGTCCCTCCCACCCCCCCACCTCCCTGTGTGACTAACAGGAAGGGAAGTTTGGCAGCAACTCTGCTCTAATGAATGAAAAATGCAAACCTTGCAGATCGCTCTGCATCTCAATCCCCAAGAGACCTGCTGCAGACACATTTCCAAAAAGCCACTTTTCCAAGATGCAATTTATGCCTTCAGAGGTTCCTTGTAGACCACCCAAAACACACAGGCTTTATCAGCCAAGCAAACATACTGATTTTTATTATTATTACAAAATGAAGGCAAGGAGTGCTGGAGTGAGAGGCCTGATGGGAAACGGCTGGTCCTACATTGTCATTCTACATTGCACAGGGTCAGGGAACTGACCTTTCTGTCCCCACACTGCTTCTCCACATGGCACCACACAATCTTGAAGAAGTGAGACTTAATCTTCATCGTTTCCTTACACAGTGAACTCTTGAGGGGAGGAGAATCAGATTTCCCCTCAGGAAACACTCCCGCTGAATTCTCATCGGTGGTAGCTACATGTGTGGTTTTCGCTGTTGTATTTCTTGTAGGCTTAAATTCAATAAAGCAGAGAGTGTGGGAAGATGCTGGGTAGTGGAAGCCTCCTTTTCTGTAGGAAAAATATGCTTTCCTAGAGCTGCGGACACTACTTACCCAAGAGTTGGTGTTATAAAGTGAAACTGCATTGTCAGATGTAGAACACAAATCCAGAATCCGTAATTCAACACTGTGGTCATATGCGTTTCAGAATGTGCAATCTTTCCAGGCTTTGATGGTTTGGTTCAGTTTTTAAGTTTGTATGTATGTGGGTACTCAGTTTTTGTTTTTGTTTGTTTGTTTGTTTGTTTGTTTGTTTTGTGACTTCCACAATGTCTCCCTGGCTGTCCTGGAACTCACGACATGGGCCATGCTGGTCTTGAAGTGATCCCCCTGCCTTTGTCTCCCAAGTGCCAGAATTACAGGCATGTACTGCAATGCCTAGCTTCATTTATATTTCTATTTTTTGCGGCAGGATCTTGGTAGGTAGCTCAGGCTGGCCTGGGAACGTTCTTTGTAGCCTCAGCTACCCTTGAACTCAGCATCTTTATGACAGCCTCTGAGTGCTGGGACTGGGGCATGCACCATGGTACCTGGCTTCTCGGAGGTTTGTAGAGGGTTCACGCGGACCATATGTTCTATATCTAAGAGAAAAGGGGCCAGCATCCCATAAACAAACAGTCATCTTTCTGCTACTGTGACAAAATACCCAAGGAAGTCAAGTTAAGACAGGAAATACTTATTAGTTCAGAGTTTTAGAGGCTTTAGTCCCAAAACTCTGCTGCTCTCCAACCCATGGTAGGGTGGAGTATCATGGCGGGTTCACCTCGTGGCAGCCGAAGGGACAGAGGAGAAAGAAGAATCCAGGTTCCCAATGACCTAGCCTCCTGTGACTAGGCTTTACATCGTAAGTGTTTCCATCCCTCCCAATAATGCCATAGTCTGGGGACCAAGCTTTGGACACATAGACCCATCCAGGATACCCAGGACACTAACAAACACTATTGTGTTAGTCAAGTTTCCTTCATGGTCCCAAGATGTCCAAGGATAGTATCCTTCTGCAATGCTAATGAGGCAGGGGTGGGCAGCGGAGATTGTTCCTCGTGTTCTTAGCACAGATTGTAATTCCTTCCTAGTAGTGCTAAGAAGATTTCTTCCAGATTGTGTTGTTCAGATCTAGACCCCAGACATAATCCAATTTTGTTTCTTTCACCAGGGAGTGGAGAGAAATGTCTCTGTGTCTTGTATCTAGAGTTGAGCAAAGGAAGGACTCACTTTGGTGAGGATGCAGCTCAACATAGCATCCTAGATGCTAGGCCTTCTCAAGTTGATAGTATTTGCCATCGTACAAATCAAAGAAAGGCCTTAAAGGAATTAACACTGTGTGTGTGTACATGTTTGCACATGTGTGTATGTGTGTGTGCACGTGTGCACATGTAGATGTGTGTATTATGTGTGTACATGTATGTTTGTATTTGTGTGTGCACATGTGTACATGCATGTATGTATGTGTGTATATATATTGTATATATGTGCATGTATATGTGTTATATGGCTGTGTGTATATGTGGTGTGTGTGTGCATGTATTTTTGAATATGTATATACATGTGTCTGCATATGTATATGTGTGTCTCTATATATGTATGTCTGTGTATATTTGTGTATCCATGTATACATGGATGTGTTTATGCATGTGTATGTATATGTACATGTATAGGTAGGTATATGTGAGTATGTTTAAGCGTGTGTACATCAACTGAATAGAGTAAAGGCATCATAGATGAGCAAATCACAGACCAGAAAATGTGTTCATCACAGGTCTGTAGCACAGAGCCAGAGTTTGGAGGCTATATTTGGAATACACCTGCAAGGGAGCTCAAATTACAGCTTTGCTGGCTTGTAGGGAGCCCAGAGCAACTGAAACGACTCCTTCCATCAGTCAGAACCTTGCTGACAGATAACCAGAGCCAAGCCATACTGGGGGAGGCCAGCATCTCACCTGAGCTCCTCAGCAGAGGCAGTGGCGTACACCTAGACAAGGCTGAGCTATGCCCCTTGAAATTAGAAACCCAAGAGTATTCATCCCGTGTCACTGGCCCCAGTGCTGAGAGCATCGGAGAGGAACTGGTGATGTTCCAACCCTCTTTGCAGATTCTCTTCCATCTGTGTAAGAACAAACAGCTACCCCCCCTCCTTTCTCCACCCCATACTTTAATGATGTTGTAACATGATGCAAGATTATATTTTAGGTTTATGTTTCCTGGTGGCAGCTGGAAGACCTCTTAATATCCATCTTTAAAAGGCTTGGAAATAGCTTTGTGAGACAGGCTTCCTGTGGACCCAAATCCACCCCACAGGGTGAAGATTCTTACAACTCCATCAAAGAGGGTGTTCCCTTCTGAGGCAGTGTCCTTGCCTCTTCCTGTGCTTCCGTAGCCCAGATCTCACACAAATGCTGCCCAGCCCCTTGGAGATTTAGGTAAACTTGGTTTGAACTCCCAGAGTGTGTGAGCACAAGGCTCCTTGAGATGCATCCAAGGATCCCTGGCCTTTTAACTTCGTGGCTTTTTCCATCCATCCTCTTGCATCTGTTTCTGTCATTTGACTTTTGTCCCATTAAAGGTTGAACTGTGTCCCTCAAGGATGAGTTGAGTTCTAGCCCCCTGCTCCTCCTTATTTGGAGGTAGTCCAGTTACAGCGCAGTCAAATTAGGATGAAGTCACAGGTCGGGCTCTAATCCAGCTTGACTGATGTCCGCATAAAAAGGGGAATGTGGGCACAACAGACAGACACACACGAAGAGGAGATCAACAAAGAGGCGCAGGGAAAAGATGACCGCATATAAAGACAGAGTAGCTGAGGCTGTCAGCGGGGAGAAGCATCTTCCCATAGGGAGTGGCCTCACTGCTACCTGGCTGCCTCAACTTTCAGCCTCCGGACAGTGCACTCCCATTGCTCTAGCCATGTAGGTGCTGATGCTTTGTGATAGCAACACTGAGAATCTAATACACACGCTCCCCAGGGCTGGCCTTAAAGCTCTGCTCTTGCCTGGAAATATTAGCCTTTTGTTACTGGCTTTAAAAAAAAAAAATCCCAGAGATAACGTGAAAGAAGAACGTTTTATGGGCTCATGGTCTTCAGGTGTTTCATGACGACCTGGCCATGTAACTTTGACCCTGCGGTGATGTGAAACATCATGGCAGGGAGTATGTGGTAAAAAACAAAGCTGCTCACCTCATAGCATCCAGGAGGCAGAGAGAGAGAGAAGCAGAAACCGTGGTCCCAGCATTCCTTTCAGGGTGATTATCTCCAATGGCCTTACTTGACAAGATCACCCAAGAGACGGCCTCTGGGCATGTCTGTAGGGGCTGATATACCCAGCAAGAGCGAGACATCTTGATTATGTTCCTAGATAGGAGAAGAGCCACCTCAACTGTGGGCGGAGTCACTCCCTAGGCCCGCAGTGCTCGTCCACCATGCAGACTGTGCAGAGTGAAGAAAGTAAGCTGAGCAGTAGCCACATTCATTACAATCTTCTCACAGTGGATACAATGTGACCAGTTCTTCCAGGCTCCTGATACCTTTGTAATGATAGTTATTAACAACCATGCTGACAAAGCCACTTAAAGTGTTAAGACATGTTGACTGTTTGGCCAGACCAAGAGCAGGTCTGTGCCTCTGGAAAGCCTCTTGGTTCCCAAGCTCAGGAATACAGTTTCTAAAGACAAAAACCACAAAAATGCATAAGAGGTAGATGAGGGTCAGAGTAATCTTGAAAATGTTCATTCCTGGCAGAGTATGGTGATTATTTTAAGCATACCATGCCAATTATTTTGGTTAATAATATCTGGACCATAGTCAAGGCCATGGAAATCTCACATGTGTTACCAAGGCAGACATGACTGTTACGTAGAGGGGTTAGAGAGTGGAGAACTGTCTAAGCCAACACAAAATGGAGTCAGAATGGGATGGTATTGCCCTAGTTTTTTAACCTTCCTCACCCTGATGAACTCAGCCTTGAACTGGGAAATAAAACAGACTCTTTTCTCCCCTTC
>OU015753.1:43707648-43718842 GCA_907169655.1 Acomys percivali
ACACACACACACACACACACACACACACACACACACACACACACACACACAAATGTGCACAAACAAGAAGCTACGTGTGTCCCAAAAGAAAACGAACCTCAGTGTCAGCTCCCAGCTTCAGACCCCTGCTCCCTTTCACCTAAAATTCCTGCTTAAGCACTCTACTACTTTCCCCATGCAGTTGGCTACTGTTGCTTTGCTTGTTAGATCGTTTGGTGGAGTTAGCCATGCCACCACACGGACATGGAGGGCAGAGGACAACTTGTGCGCCATGGTTCTTTCCTTCCAGCATGTGGGGCCCAGGAAGAAACTCAGGCCTTGGTTGGCAAACACCTGTACCCTGTACCAGCTGGGCCATCTTACCTATCCCTAGCTCTGTTGTTTAGAACAATTTTGTTTTGTTTTGTTTTGTTTTGTTTTGTTTTGTTTTTACATGTACCTATCACGAAACCATTACCACAGTCAAGACGGAACGTGACAGGTGTGGTGACACATGAGTGTCATTTGGTTTCCCAGTTTTCTAGCAACTGGGAAACTGAGACCGAAGGATAGAATGTTCAAGGCTAGCCTGGTGCACATTGTGAGTCCCTGTCTCAGGGAGGGGGAGTAGTGGAGGAATGAACATATTCCTTGGGTCACTCCTCAATCCAAGCAACTACTGGTGTACCTCGAGCAGAAACTTGTTAATATTCTTCTAGAATCTCATGAGTGCGATTGTGTAAGCATGCCTTTATCTTTGTCAGGCTTCTAACCTGCTGGTGGATATTAGATTGTTTCTGTCTTGACAATTCTTAAGATAAAGGTCACAGCAGGACGTGGTGGTGCATGCCTACTATCCCAGCACTTGGGAGGCAGAGGCAGGCGAATTGCTGTGAGTTCAAAGTCAGTCTGGTCTACAAATTGAGTCTGGGACGGCCAAGAAAACTTGTCTCGAAAAACCAAAACAAACAAAAGATAAAGGTCACGAGGCCGCCAAGACTTCTCAGTAGGTAAGGACACTTGCCACCAAGCCTGGTGACTTGAGTTTGATTCCTGTGACCCACATGAAGAAGAGAAAACCAACATCTCCAAGTCACCCTTCAACCTACACACACACACACACACACACACACACACACACACACACACACACACACATGTTTATATAATATAACCTTATATATAATTTAAATACAGTATAAGTTTCTTAAAGTTTTTTTTTTAAAGATGAAGGCAACAGACGCCTATGCACAGATCTTTGTATAAGCTTAGCTTCGGTGGATAGTTGGGAGTAGAATGGCCAGGGCATATGTTTGTAACTTTTTAAGAAACTGACAAAACACCTCCCATTTCACATCCCTCAAGTAGCGTGTAAGAGTTTTCATTGCTCCAGCCTGGTCTGTAAAGCAAGACCAGGACAGCCAGTCTTGAAAAAAAAATTTTTTTTTTCACTGTTCAGGCTTCTCATGAACAGTTACCATGATCGGTCTTCTTATGCGTGTGCTTATGCATGTGCAGTGGCGTCTCATTGGCACTTTCGTCTCCATCTTCCTAGTGGCTAACAGCTTGGGACAGATCTTTTAATGTGTTTGTTGTCTGGTTTCGGTGGGCTGTACAAATTTTATCTATTTGAAGTTGGTTTATTTGTGTTCCTGTTACTGAGTTCTTGTAGAAATTTATATATTCGGGGCATGATCTTTTTGTTTTGATTTGTTTTGTTTTCTGAGACAGGGTTTCTCTGTGCTAGCCTTGGCTGTCCTGGACTTGCTTTGTAAACTAGGCTGGCCTTGAACTCATTGATCCACGTACCTCTGCCTCCTGAGTACTGGGATTAAAGGTGTGCGGCACCACGCCCGGCAGGCATGATCTTTTATTAGATGTAATTTGGAGATTTAATTTTGTAGTTTGTGGCTTAACTTTCCACTCCCTCAACAGTGTTTAATGAAGAACAAAGATTCTTAATTTTTAGGCATACCAATCTCTCTGTCTCTCTGTCTGTCTGTCTGTCTGTGTCTATGTCTGTGTCTGTGTCTGTCTGTCTGTCTGTCTGTCTGTGTCTGTGTCTGTGTCTGTGTCTGTGTCTGTGTCTGTGTCTCTGTCTGTCTGTCTGTCTGTCTGTCTGTCTCTCTCCCCATGTGTGGGGGGGCTCTAATCTGGGGTGTCTTTGCCTAATTCCATATGGTAGAGATGTAAATCTGCACCTTCCTCTAGAAGATTGGTTTTTCTTTTCTTTTCTTTTTTTTTTTTTAACAAGGAAGAAACTTTTTATTTGATGAGTCATTTTTATCCATATTATTTATCATTTAATTTACATTGTCTATAATGGTTCCCTATTTCCATACCAATACTGCAAAGATAATGGATAACTGTAAGGATTCATTCCATACCTACAGAAGAAAGACAGGAACAGAAGGTTGGTTTTTCAACCAAGTTCTCTACTTGGATCTATAACTGACTGAGTGCACATTCACGCATGTGCTTCGAGGCCTGGATCAAAGTTTGCTCTTTGTGGCTAATTGTTTCAGGATCAATTCTTGAAAAGATCACCCATTATTTCCTTTGAATTGGCTCTACACTTTAGGCAAAATCGATGGATCCTATCTCTGTGTGTCTGTTCCTTGTCTCTACTCTGTTTCAGCAGTCAGTCTGTCCTGACGTCAGCAGTAGATTGCATTCCTGGATGTGGCATTGTACTCCTCGGTGACAGCAGGGATACTGCACGGCCTTGCAGCGGCCTTGAGAGACTCAGGTAAAGCTGAATCAAAAGCGAGTTGAAGGGTGTGCCAGCATGAAACAGGACATTAAACAGCTTAGTAAAAGGGCTTTTTGTTTGCTTGCTTGTTTTTTGTTTTGGTTTTTGAGAGAGGGTTTCTCTGTGTAGCCCTAGCTGTCCCGGAACTCACTGTGTAGACCAGGCTGGCCTCAAGCCCAGAGATCCACCTGCCTCTGCCTCCCCCACAAGCGCTGGGGATTTTGAACATTTTGAACATTCCCCCCCACCCCCCACCGTGAGGGGAATGAAAGAAAGGGAGGCATTCACAGAGGAATGAGAGACCGAAGAGCGTGAGTGTGGGTTTCTCAAAGGAAAGTCACATTTTTGCCGTTCCAATAACTAGATACAGGACTGTAACGTTCTTGTCTAGTTATTTTCTTAGTGCTATTTAGTTAGATCTGTGTATGTGTGTATGCATGATGTGTGTGTGTGTGTGTGTGTGTGTGTGTGTGTGTGTGTGTGTGTGCAATTGGTTGGAGAACAGTCTCCAGCATCAGTTCTTGCCTTCCATAGAGTTAAGGCAGGGTCTTTCTTTGTCATCTGTTACTGTGGTCGGGTACTACAGGTTCAGGTCAGGTGGTCTGCAGGTTTCCAAACTTCCAGAACATTCTCCTGTCTATGCCTGCCATCTTGTAGAAATACTGGGATTTCCAGCAGCTAATCCCCTCCCCCTTTATTACGGCCTTTACAGGAGTTTTAGGGCTCTGAACTCACATCATCCTGCTTGAGTAGCAAGCACTTTCACCCACTGAGTCTTCCCTCCTGGCCCTGAAATGATTATTTTAAGGGATTGCTAAGAAATGTAAATAAGGCCACTTGTGGTTCCTGGGGTGCACCAGACAGGATTACAGCAGATAAGGTAACACCCCAGATCGAAGGCATCTCAGGGAAGGAATGAGTTTTCACTGTAAACAAAACGGATAGTCTTGTTTGTGAGAGCTTCAGAAAGGATCTGGGAAGAGGTAGGCCACACTCCAGGTATCCATATGCAGGCCTCAAGCATGACCCATTGCTATTGTAAGGTTCATTTTCTTATTTTTTTTTTTTTTTTTTTAATGCAAGAACTTTATTCTTTGGAATGCATAAAATGAAACAAATGTTGAACTGTTTTATTTATTGTAACATTCTTAATTGAAAATATCTTTGCTAAAAGGCATACTGTCTGCATGTAGGCAATTTTCGAAGCAAATGATATTAACTGTGCTGGAAATCTTGATCCTGTGTTGGTGAAATGTTTCACTCAGACTCCTGGGTAAGCGGCTCTTTTTTTTTTTTTCGTGTTCCCACAATCCCCCTGTTCTCTCTCCCGTCTCAGTTATCTTATTCCTTACCAAAGATGTTTTAGCCACTCGAGGCCCTTGCTACTCACAATCAGGCTGTACATTTTTGAGGGCAGGCCTGCCTGCGTTGAGACGGCTGATATAAGGATTGGGAATGCCTTGAGCTTGTTGGTTGGTCTCAGGGGTAGCTGATGATAACTTAAGGATGCGTTTTGAGTCACAAACTCTATATTTCTTACTATGTTCCTATTTAATTTCTCTAAGCAATGCCTCCCTAGAAAATATGAATTTATAGCTGTGCACTGGCCGGTTCTGTGTCGCCTCGACACAAGCTAGAGTCATCAGAGGGAAAGGAGCCTCAGCTAAGGAAACACCTCCATGAGATCTGTGAGCACTTTCTCAGTGACTGACTGTGGGGAGGGCCCAGCCCACTGTGGGTGGTGCCATCCCTGGACTGGTGGTCCTGGGTTCTATAAGAAAGCAGGCTGGGCAAGCTCTGAGAAGCAAGCTAGTAAGCAGCACCCTCCACGGCCTCTGCATCAGCTCCTGACTCCAGGTTCCTGCCCTGCTTAAGTTCCGCCAATGATGGACTAGGATCTGGAAATGTGAGCGAAATAAACCCTTTCCTGGCTTTTTGGTCATGGTGTTTCATTGCAGCAATAGAAACCCCCAACTGACACACAGTCAATGAATTGGTATAGATTTTGGGCATTATCTTCTCAAATAGATATATTATGTATATGTCACCCACCTCAGGTGACTCCAGTTACACGTGTATTAGCTGCTGGAATAGTCCCCTTTTAATTAATGCTATGTTCAATTTTTTTCCATATTCTATTATTAAATTCACTAATCTGATATCCAATCTGCTGTTAATCAAACACGGTTCATTTCTTTTTTGGCTGTCATCACAGTTTTCATCTTAGAGATTTGATTTTGATATTAGTAACATAATTTTCCCTATTTTCTGTTTAATATGATGTCATTTCTAGAGCTTCCTGAACATGGGATATAGCTACATTTTTGCTCTTGTGGTAGTTTTTCCTCCCGGCCCCAAGCTCCTGCTATAATGACTCAGACTCAAAATATATTTACAAATACCTTAGCTATACAGCTAGGCTTGTTCACGGGCTAGCTCATAACTTAATAACCTATTTATTCTAATCTAAGTTCTGCCACGTGGCTGGTTACCTCTGCTCAGGTATCATGTGTCTGTCTGCTTTCCTGTTTAATCCTGGATGAATCTCCCACACTTGACACTATCCCAGAATCTTTTCTGCCTGCTGGGCGTCTCACCTTCTACTCTACCTTTTCCTATAGACCGTAGTTTCTTTTCTTTCTTAATTGACAGGTTCTGCATCCATACAATACACAAGATATGCTCTCTATATTTTGCAATGCTAAGAACTGAACCTAGGGACTTATACATACTAGGCAAGTGCTTTGCCACTAAGCCACATCCCCAGACCATAACAACTCATTACGGTTTTTGTCTACTAATTTTTTATAACATGTGTTAGCTCAGGCTAGCTTTGGACTCACTGTATAGTCTAGGTTGGCCTCAAAGTCATGGTCCTCCTGCACTGAGCTTCCTGAGTGCAGACATTTCAGGCATAACCCACTATATTCAGCTTTCTTCGTTGGACCCAGTTGCCTTTTCTCCTCATTTTAGGTCACATTTACCTGCTTGTCATTTCTGAATGGATATTTGTATTAGCTACTTGTCCTGTTGCTGTGACAAAAACAAACTTAAAGGTGGAAGGATTTATGTTGGCTTTCATTGCAAGGAGACACAGTCCTTTGTGTCATGGAAGGTGCTGTAGCAGAAGCGAAGGGCAGCTGATCACATCTGCCCATAGTCAGAAAGGAGAGAGGGAAGGATGCTCAGAGACTGTTCAGAGAGGAGAGAGGAAGGGATGCTCAGAGAGTGCTCCCCTTCTCATGCCCATGGGATGGTCCCACCCACAGTTAAGGGGACTCTTCCCACCTCAATTAACCTATTTTAGACGCTGTCTCACAGATATATAAGCAACTTGTCTTTTCCATGACTCTATATTCTGTCAAGTTGACAGTATCAGCCATCACAGTATTAGACACTGTACATTTTATTCTGTTGGGTATTTCGTGTTTGTCTCCTGAAAACACATGGGCCTTTGTATTTAAGCATATTCACAGAAATATCTTAAACCTAAGGGATGCTGTCACTACATTTTTAAAGCTAAGACCACAGCATACCTGGCTATGGCTAATTTTATACCACCCTTGAGACAACGTTTGCTCAGAGAACTTTAGAATGCCCTATAACTTCTGAACTGTTCACCTTTCCAACCTACATGGTTTCTGGTAATCTTGAGTCCTCTCTTCCTTTCTGGTGTTTTGTTCCTAGAATAGTGAGTGTCCCCCGTCCTGTGTCATGTCCCCCTCACCCTCCACCCCACCCATATCTACAGACTGCTATTCAGCTGACAGAGAGGCCACTGGAGAGAGGGCCTTTCCATGGCTATTTCCTGTTAGGCAACCTGTCCTGCAGCCTTGAAAGGGCATTACCTTCCCTGAACCTGAAATTCCTTTCCTCAGGGCCTTCTAAGATGCCTGTGTTGTGGCTCATAATGTCACCAGCAGCAGTAAGCTGAGAGTTCCATTAGGTTCTCCCTGGTTCTTGTCCTGAGGTGTGACTGTCCTTCATTCTTCATGTCCATTGTCATAAAAAATACTTTTTCATGTATTTGGTCTTTCTTTTCTTTTTTTCTTTTGGTGTTTTGAGACAAGGTTTCTCTGTGTAGCCTTGGCTGTCCTGGACTTACTTGGTAGACCAGGCCACAGTGTGCATGTGGAGGTCAAATGGCAATTTGGGGGAATCAGTTGTCAGTTCTTTCTTTTTACTTTACTGAGCAGGGGCTCTCTTGTTTCTCTTAGTGAAACCAAGAGCATCTTGGCAATCCTCCTGTTTGGTCTCCCATTTGTATATATACCACTGGAGGAGAGCTGGGAGCACAGATCGACCCAGAATCCGGATTTCTGCTTGGGTTCCGGATAATGAACTCTGGTTGACAGCCTTGCGTGCCAATTGCTTTTACACATTTACCCACCTTTCCAGCCTAGTTTCTTACTCTCCTTGTTTTATTCTTACTTTCTATTACGTATTTGTGCGTGTGTGTGTGCGGTGTGTGTGTGTGTTTCTGTGTGTGTGTTGTGTCTCTGTGTGTATGGTATGCTTGCACATGTCCCTGTGTGTCAGCCTGGGCAGCAAACATCTTAACCACTGGGCCCTCTTAACAGCCCTGATTCTGAACCCTCTTAAAGATGTATCTTATACAGGCACGCCTGCAATCCTAGCACTGGGTAAGAGGAGGCAGAGGGATTGCTGAAGGTTCAAGATCAGCCTTGTCTACACAAATTTCAGACTCTCCAGGGGTACAATGGAAAACTCTGCCTCAGAAAATAAAAATAAACAAACAAATATTAAACAGAAATTTTAAAAGCTGTTTTCTGACCAAAGAGATGTTTTCAATTTACTTATGTCTAACATATCACTTTAAATTTTCAGGGGTCATTTTTTTTTCTGTATCTTTCTCAAAGTTTAAGAGTTTTAAAACACTGTTTAGATTGTTTTCATTTCTCCCCACTTTTTTGGACCTAAATTTTTGTGGCACCTATTTGTGTCTGTGTGCCCACAAATGTCCTGGTGTGTATGAAGGTCAGAGAACACTGGAGGGAGGTGGCCCCCTCCCCGTACTGTGCAGATCTCTAGGATGGGACGCAGATCATCAGGCTTGGTGCCATGTGCCATTATCCACTGAGCCCTCTCACCAGCCCTTTCTTTTACTTCTTTGTGACACTGACAATCAACTGGGGTCTTGTAGACGCTAAGTAAACACTACTGTTAAGCTCCGTGACCTTGGTCTCATCTTTAGTTTTCAAACCTACACAATCACCATTACATTTTGAATTTTGGCATTGATTTTTGTCTGCATCATAAGATGAGGTCATGCACCACGACTTTGCTGTATGAATGTTCAGTTGGTCCAATATCATTTATTGAAAAGCTGTCACCCTGCACTCTACTTCACTGTCAATTTTGGCATGAGTCTTTGTCACCTGAGCATACAGTGTTTACTTTGACTTGATAAAAAGCATTGATCTGAAACTGTCATTTAATAACACCGAGTTTAAAAGAAAACAGGGCCCAATAAACATTTTTTGACTGTACAAAATACTATTGCCTATCGAAAATAGGGCAATGACACAGTATACATTTAAATTTATCGTATCCCATAATAATTCTATTTGAAATATTCCAAAAGCAAGTGTTTCCTTGTTAAAAAGATCGTTTCCCTTATTTCAACATGGTGTGTGTGTGTGTGTGTGTGTGTGTGTGTAGGGAATACTTTAGTCCCAGCATTAGGGGGGGAGGGGCAGGCAGAGCTCTGGGAGTCTAAGGCCAGCCCAGTCTACATTATCTTTTCTGTTGCTACGATAAAACACCCATGAGCAAGGCAACTTATAGAAGGAAGAGTCTGTTCTCATTTATAATCTCCGTGACATTGAGTTCATGACGGTGGAGCAGAGTTATGGCAGCAAGACACAAGCAGGGCGGCAGGAAGCTGAGAGCAGAAAGCAGAGAGAGAAAGAGAACAAACCAGAATTGGCCAGAGGAATTTAATCTCCAAGCCTGCCTCCAGTAACACACTTCCTGCAGCAAGGAGAGACCTAAACCTCCCCAAACAGTGGGGCTACCTGGAGATCAAGTATTCCGATGCTCAACTATGGGGACATTTCTCATTCAAACACACACACACACACACACACACACACACACACACACTTGAACAAAAGAAAGAAAAAAGAAAAGCTGGGAACTGGAGTCCTAGTGATAGAGTGCTTGCCTATCCCCCACAAGACTTTGGGGGTCAATCTTTAGCAGTGGAGAAAGGGTGGGCATGGCAGATAACTGCAGCAAACTAGAAAAAACAAGCAAGAGGGAAAGTGAGTTGCAAGCTGCTGAGGTCTTCAAGTCTGTGTCTCTCTAAAATCCACCTGCTGAAAGCTAAACAGCAGGACCGTGGGCTCTGCCTTCAGGCAGGAGGCCACCAATTAATGCCTGAGGGACCTTGGCCATCTTTGCTCTCTCATGAAGCTACTTTCTACGAGGAATCAGCCCTCACCAGAGACCAACCCTGCTGGGTCCTTGATCTCAGACTTCCCGGCTTCTAAAACGTGACATTCTAGCGCTCGCATGTTGTCTGGCCTGACACCATTTGTTAATGGACTGTAACACCAGGGCACAGCTATGGAACTGATGAGGCTTTTTGCAGGAGGAGGAAAGGATAGAGGGTCCTAGTTGAGGGGGATGCCAGGCTGTAAGCAGCAAGTTCGTGCAGAGGAGGGGGTCTAGATGCCACCTGTAGTGTTAGAGAGAAGGCTGCCGCAATTTCTGGATGACTTAGTTCCCCGTTGTTGTAATCACATACTTATGCTAATTGTATTTGGATGCCCTCTTCTCCCCCCTCTCTCTCTCTCTCTCTCTGAGGTGGGGTCTCATGTATTCGGGGACAGCCTTGACTCCCCTGCAACTCTGAGCTTCTGCTCTTTCTGCCTCCCCCTCTCCCAGTGCTAGATAACAAGGCGCTCCTGTGCCTGGCTTTACATGGCGCTGGGGATCCAACCTGGGTTTCATGCTAGGTTCACCCTCTTACAACTACATCCCAGGGCTGTACTTTTTCTTTCCAAGGACTCCCTGTACCTTATAAACTTTAGGTCCCATCAGAGAAAGGTCTAAGAGCTGGGGGTGGACCTGAAGCCACTCACAAGCATCCTAGAGCGTTGTCACTGACCTGACTGTGACTTCGTTGTTTAGGTGCAGAAAACAATACAGCAAGGTTCTACTAGAATTGGACTCTTGTGAGGCGTGGGCATGTGATCAAAACTGTGGACCACAGACTAGAGAAAGGAGGGAAATGGCTAAAGGGGAAGTCGGATGTACTACAGCGTCACGGAGAGCCATAGCCCAGAAAAGCCACCGAGAAGCAAGAGTGATGGCAGAGGATGAAAGTGAAAACAAAATGGGAGAAGTGAAGTTAAAGTGGGGGCCCAGAGCAACACGAAGGCCTAAACTCAAAAAGATTCCCAAGTTGGACTTGTTGGTGCTCACTAGAAATCCCGGCACTGAGGGGTTGGAGGCAGGAGAATCAAAACTTCAAGGTCATCCATGGCGAGGCTAGCTAAGTCAAACGAAACTTAAACCCCTCCAAGGATCAGTAGTTTGCTCTCTGGATACCCCTGTCATCTCACCCAGTGTGAATGTTGCCCACACACACTTTGTTCTTGCACACATTCAATTCTTTTAAAGCTCCCAGCAAGCCAGGGGAGGCAGAGGCAGGCAGATCTCTGTGAGTCTGAGGCCAGCCTGGGTCTACAAAGTTGAGTCCAGAACAGCCAAGGCTACCCAGAGAAGCTCTGTCACAGTGGATGGGTGGGTGGGTGGGGAACTCCCAGCAGCCTCAGGACCTGTAGCCTAGAGCTTCTTTTGCCTTCTCCTGGCCAAGCTGCACCTGCCTGTCCTGAGAGTTCGGTGTAAACTCTTTAGCTTAGAGGAGTCATTCTTGGCCTACTCCCTTCCCCTCTTGAAGGCTAAATCATTTCTCCATTTTATGCCCAAATATGTATATATTTTTCTTCCACAGCCTTTATCAACTAAGTTATAGACATTTTGGAGGTTAATTAACCGTAAAAATTTTTCTTTCCAGATTAGATGAGGTTTGAGGAATACAAGTCCCTTCTATTGTATTCCAGTATCAGACATTCTGTAAATGTTTGTGTGAGAATAAAGTCCAGCCTGCTTATATGTGATAGCATTTCCCAGCATGCCAATTAGTGATTTATTCATTTATTTTGTCTTTTTTTTTTTTTTTTTTGAGACAAGTTCTCACACCTACCTCAGCCTTCTCAATGCTGGGATTAGAAGCCTGAGCCACTACACTAGCAAGTCTTTTGGTGCGCATATATAAAATATGATTCAATACATGACGTGAAGGTGGTATATAGGTAAAATGTAACTTGGCCCATAGGGAGTGGCACTGTTAGAAGGTACGGCCTTGTTGGAGGTAGTACGTCACTGTGTGTGTGTGTGTGTGTGTGTGTGTGTGTGTGTGTGTGTGTGTGT
>OU015753.1:43726766-43741274 GCA_907169655.1 Acomys percivali
ACACACACACACACACACACACACACACACACACACACACACACACACACACCCTAATTAAAAAAATAAAATTACTAAGATAATCCTTACTAGTTGACTTGAGGCTTGCCAAAGCAAGGTCTCAATTTTTTATTATTATTATTATTATTATTATTATTATTATTATTATTATTATTATTATTATTAAATGTTTTAACTGATCTCTTAAACATTTTTCTTTGTGTTAGCAGCCATTGAACACTTCTCCTGGTAATTTATAAAATATGCATTTTGGTAGGTGTTCAGATTTCTGAGGACTTATTTTCAAAAGTAATGGTGAAGGTTATAACATCCAGAGTGCACATTATACACACTTGAATACTTCAAAGAACAAACCCAATAAAAAGTTGGGCTTTTTTTTGTTTTTTGTTTTTTTAAGCAATGGTGAAATTTTCATTAGGATTTGAAATTTTCACAGAAATAAATGTAAATGAGTAAATAAAGACTTGCTTCAAGCCAGCTGGCACTCAGCAGAGCTCTGCAGGGGGAGCTTCCCTGTGGCCTGCCTCCAGTCTGGACACCCAGCGAGGCTCCGACACAGCCGCCTGCTGTTGGCTGTGGGCAGGTGTCCGCGAGGCAAGGAGCAGGTGTTCCCATCTCAGTAGCAGAACCTGCCGGGGAAGCCAGAGCTATCCCTGGAGCAAGGCCCCAGCCAGTTCTTGGGTGGGTAATCTGTCACCCAGCTTGAGCTCTGCCTGCTGCAGCTGTCAGTTAACAGGACAGTTTTTGTCTGGACTCTGGGAACACGCCTCTAGTTCTGGAAGTGAGCCTAGAAACAGAAATAACCTCTCTCACTGGGTGGGCACCTGACATCTGACATGGAGGAAGGGGCCAGTGCAGCATCCTCCTGGCTCAGGGATCCCCTAGTGTGTGTGCTTAGATTGAAGTCCAGGGTCAAGCTCTCCCGGCTTCCCTCACACTGAAGTGGCACAGCTACTCTTCTGATTGGACATTTTTCCTCGTTATTTCCAAGTTAGTGAATATTCACTTCGGACTCCCCTGCTGGTCCACCTTTTGAAGTGTAGTGGGACCAACGCCTGTTAGCACAGGGCCTTTAACAGTAATTATACTAAGCTTTCCTCCTAGTTAATTCTTTTGTTGTGCCTGCGCAGAATGCTAAATTGTATAAATAAAGCTCTCCCGTTAAGCTGGCCGGATCCCTCGATACGACTGTTACCTTTTGGGGATTCCGAATTCCTATTTGGAAGCTGTATCGTTTTGGATGGTGGTTTTGTGACCACTTTTTAAACCCCAAACTGGATCCTTTTTTTTTTCCTTCTAAAACTGTAGAACCCAAAACAAGACATGGGTACTCAATGGGACTGCAATGACATTCAGCTTTTCCAAGAATGTAGTTGGGAGGTCAGGAAAGGTATAGATACATGCAAAGAAAGAGAGGAACTCAGGACAGAGGGACTAATGAAGTGGAGGAATAGTCCTGTATTTTCTGGAAGAAGAGGTGGTTTCTTGGAGAACTCAGGCACTGCTTTTCTTTGCTCATTTTATGGTCAACCTGGCAACTACAAACTGCCCTGATATTGGAAGGTGTGTCATGTGCCATGCAGATGGGATTGTCACAAAGCCAGAGGCCATCTGGTGGTCTCTTTCCAGCCAGTTTAGATCCAACCAGTTTCCAGCTTGGCTGGCCCACCCGAAGAGGAACTTCTGTCATTTAGACACTCTGTTCCTGAAGGTAAAAAGACTTAGGTGACTCACCTAGGCATCTGTTGGGACTACAGGTTTAGAATTCTGCTGCTTAAAAGAAGATCATTTTGGGTGTGGGGATGTGGGTTAGCTGACTGAGTGAGTGTCTGCTTAGCATGCATGAAGTTCTGGCACTGCATACAGCAGTCAGCTGGGCACGGGGCTGGGGAGTGGGTAGCGGTGGGGGTTGGGGGGGTGGGAGGGGAGTACACCAACAATCCCTGCATCTGGGAGGTGGAGGCAGGAGGATCAGAGGCTCAGGGTCACCATAGCTACATAGTTTGAGCCTAGCCTTTTAAAAAAGAGCTTCTTGTCTTCTTATGCGCAGGGTATTGTGGCTCAGGCCCGTAGTCTCAAGACCTGGCAGGTAGAGGCAGGAGGACAGCATTTGAGGCAACATCACAAGACCCTCCCCCACCTGATCATTGACCTTACTGAGCCTGTTTCCTTATCTGGAAGGGGAGGAGAAGGCGGCAGAGCTGCAGCCAGAGCATCCTCATAGTCCTCAGAGGGAGCTTCTTGCTAGGCCTTATTGCTTGTCTCTGATAGTTGTGAGAACACAGTAGGATTTCTGTGGACTTCCCAGTGTTTCTCTCAAGACAACAGAACACAGGCCCACAGCAGGCTGCAGTGCTCACTCTCTGGGTGCTCCCACAGCCGGGCTGGGCTCGGGGTGGACGCTCTCCAGCTTATCTGCTGGTTGAATAAATAAACAGGTATTTCGGGAGCTTTGGTCCTGGGCCTTGTGTGGAATGCAGCGGAGGCACCTGTCCACTCCCTGCCTGTAAGGAGTTTCTAATCTGTGAAAACAAGCTGTAGGTGCAAGCACACTTAAATCGCTTTACTAAGAGATTGGCTATGCAACTACCTGTGATTAATTGCCAGATGAGGGCTACGGGTTGGAGTTGCTTAAGAGTTCAGTCTGAGAGAAGAGTGGGAAGGGGGCGGCCACAGAAAACTTCCCACCAGAATTTCGAGCTGCTCCAGGAAGAATTGAGGCACCGCCACTCTCAGCAGTAGCAAAAATCCTAAAGGAAGGGTGGCTTTAAATAAAGAAAGAGGACATGGAAGTGACAAGAAGTGCTGCAGGATGCTGGCTGCTGCAACTTCTCGTCGGAGAAGTTTTTGTTTCTTGCTATGACATAATAAGGTTCTCACGGGCACCTAACCACAGTGTGTTTTCTGCGACCCAAGAAGAAAGGAAGGCAGTAACCTGTGTGCTCACCTGGGCTCATTAAAATGCCAAGGGATCCTATGTTATTTAAAGATTTCTTTATGTCTGTTTCGAGCTAAATAATTCATTCTGGCAAGCCTTCGGTTCACAACAGAGAGGGAGCGTGTTTAGTGGGGAGGAGAATAAAAGAGCTTTTGATTCATTTGCCTCCTGAGCTGCTAGCCTCTAAACTTGGACTTTGGAAGCCATCTTAGCCCAGCTGTGTGAGTGCCAGCCAGTGTTGGAGGGGTGAGCACTGGAAACCTTGGCTGACTGTTGATGGGGCGTGTGCGTGTGTGTGTGTGTGTGTGTGTGTGTGTGTGTGTGTGTGTGTGTGTGTGTTCTCTCTCATTTCACATGCCTCGCATTAACATGGTGCCGCATTCCCATCAGCCCTCGCTCTGAATCTGCCGCCGCTTGAACTTAGGGAGAAGCCACATTTCTGTGACTCCTTCCATCTCAGCCTGTGTGTCCACTGAGCACAGAAAATGTAGAGTCTGGGACTCTAGTCTGGGACTAGACCACAGATAAAATTAGTGTCCTTTAGATTACGGAGGGAAAAGTGGTGTGTCGTGATATGTGTTTCCACATAGGCCCTTCCCTTGCTAACACAGGGCAGGGGTTCAGGAACTTTCCTGAATGGTAGGCAATGAATATGGTAAGCCTGTAGAATCCCTGGGAAAAGTCACTTCAGGATCGGAGGTGGCGGGTTGGGGGTGACCCTGAATCCCGGATTATTCCACACTCATACGCATGGGCACCATAAATAATACAAGGATTCCTGAAATGGAAAAGAAAGAGTCTGTTGATATTTTAGGCAATTATTTTATCCATCTAGAGGCAGGGGGGGTTGGGGGGTTGGATATCTCCCTATTTGAAAATTTCTCACTTCCAAATTCATAGCGAAGTGGTAACCTCACAGGCTTTTGGCCGTCCTGTGGCTCCGCGAGAGGCAGGGCCTTGTAATGCATATTTGGTCCTTATCTCGGATACTTTAGCTCTTGAGTTTGCTGATTACAACTTGTAGCTGCCAAGTCCTGTCCTGCACTATTATCTGGAACAAAAATTTTCCATGTGGTTTGCCTTCGCTCTGCCACTATCGGGAGAGCGCACGGTGGAGGTGTGCGCGTGTAAAGGAGAGCTGCTAGGAGGGATTCCGTGAGTTATTTCACATTTTTCCTACTGTTTAAGTTGTCTTTTCCCTGCCCTGGCATGTTTTCCACCAATGTTTGTCATTTTCTAAACACTAACAGTGTTTTCTTATATTCTTTCCCTCCCCTCTCTCCCTTTCTCCTTTTTTTCTCTCTCTCTCTGTCTCTCTGTCTCTCTCCCTTTCTCTCTCCCTCTCCCCTCCCCCCTCAGCTTTTTGCTTTGAGTTCCTACTTGGCCTTGATATGTGTTTATTCTTTAAAAAAAAAAAAAAAACAATGTCCTAAAAGGGAGGTGGGGACCAAATTGCCACATTGTTTTTTTTTTTTTGTTTTTTGTTTTTGAAATAAAAACAATATGCTGAAGTCTAAACATTTCTTTTCCTAAACATTTCTTTTCGATTTAAAAATCTCCCTCATTTTTTTAAAGGAAGAAAAATACTAAACTTTGCTTTAACTATACTGTTAAGTGTGTTTCCTTTCCTCCTTTTTTATTTATTTTCTTTTGCTTTGACTCAAGTAGCTTAAGTCCAGCTTTGTACGGCCTCCTTAAGACTATAGCACATGGAAAATAACAGCGACAGCTCTGTTTTCTGTTAGGAGAGAGTTCTAACCGCTGCTCTGAAGAAAAGCTCTGGGGAAAATACCAAAAAAGCAAACAGGGTTTTTTTACATACCCGCATGATACTAGATGAAATTGAATTTATCTTAGCATCGATACATGAAATAAGCAGATAAATGAAATTTTATTTACTTAAACGATTCTTTAGATGTACTTAATTTTCCACGGATGAATGTTTACTGGAATGCATGCCTGCGCCACCACCACACGCACAATCAGTTTGTGGGAGAAACACTCAGATTGGAGTTACGGATGTGTAGGAGCTGGGAACTGAACCTGGGACCCCTGAAGAGCAGCAAGGGCTCTCAAGTGTTGAGCCACCCCTCTCCAGGTTCGTGAGCTCAGTTAGGAGGCCTGTTTTCTCGGACGGACGTGTACTGTGGTGTTAGGGATTTTGAGAGCTTGGCTTATTTTTGCTATGGTTTCTGTTGCCTTTAATGCTTTGCCTTGCCTGATGCTGTAAAATTGTTTTTGCTAATTTTCCCAAGTCAGGAAAAAGTAAGTCTTTCCCTGTTCCCGGAGCCCCCACCCCTCTGCCCTTACTTCTGTGCTGTCTGTGTAGGGTAGCCCAGGCAGCCTGTGTCACCCCTCCTGATACACAGCCCTTAGTTACTAGTGCACTGGGAATGTGGCTGGCCACGTCTGACTAGCAGGACTCCACCCCCTGAGGTGACTACTGATTAAAGAATTAAGAACTGCACCTCCAAGACTCAGCCTCCCCATCAGCGCTCTTGCCAGAACCTAGTAGCCAAGATTTAGCCAACGCTGGTTGACATGATAACACTTGACTTGCAGTTGAGAAGCACTCTACTATTTCAGTTTAGCACTAGTAATACTTAGTAAGATACCGCCTTCTGTAGTTTGAATTCCAGCGGTGGTGTAGGGCTTGGTGACAAACTGCCTCATTCAGTTAGGGAGTTGGAACCTCTGCCTTCTGGTGAAGTTAAAATTGACCTGACAGGGTCTCCGTGATAATTTCAGGTTTAAATATATTGAGAGAAAGTGACAGGAGTCCCGAGTATTGGAGAAGGTGGCTTGATCTCGTGATATATATGTCATATATGTATGTGTATGTATATATGTGTGTATATATATGTATATATGCATATATGTATATATGTATATGTGTATATATGTGTGTGTATAAGTGTGTGTGTATGTGTGTGTGTGTGTGTGTGTGTGTGTGTGTGTGTGTACAAGCCTCTTCATGGGGTATGTGTGTCATCTGCCCCCAAAGAAAAGGGACAGAATCAAACAGGTTCTAGTGAATAGTGTCCTCGTTTCTGTTTCTGTAAGCCATCAGCTTGTCAGGCGTCAAACTTATCAGTGTGCAACACTCCAAACAGGAACCGCAAGCCTGGTGCATTTTCAAGATGTCTTTCATGGTGGCCCGCAGCACACAGTAAAAAGTGTGATTGTTTATTCCATTCACTGCTTCACTTACTCTTCTTTGGTGTTTGTGGCAGGATATTAATTCCCAGAGGGCAGAGGGCATCTACTCTTTGTCTGAAGTGTAGCTAACCCCAAACAACTGTAGACTTTTGAGTCTAGAATAAATCACCTTTCTCTCGGTATGGTCTGTGTCCTCTGGCTTTTCATTAAGTCTGCCTTTGATTTGCATGTCAAAACCAGTAACTATCTGGAATAGTCTTTTCCCCGCTTGTTTTCCTCTCCTTCCTGCTCATGAAGAGGACTCCAACTCCTCATTCTGCAGGGAAAGAAAATGAGCCGAAGACAACAGCTGTCCCACCAGGGTCAGAAGTGTCACGGCTCAGGGACAATCCTGTAGTCACCCAGTGAGCACTGGGTGTAAGCAAGGCGCAATGAAAAACTCAACTGTAAGATATTTTGACATTTATTCATTCTAGAGGGCTTTTTTTTTTTTTTTTTTTTTTTTTTTTTTTTTACTCTGGCTAGCTCCCAAATAATTGAGACAGAGACCTGTTGATTTACTTAACTGGGCAAGTACAATTTATACTAGTTTTCTAAGCTAGTGTGGCTATTTCCTAGTCAAACGTCAGTATTGGTTCTGTGTGGGGGCATCTGCTCCATCAGGCCGCGTCCTTTCTCTCCATCTTCCTCCCCCTTCCCTCTCTCCTCTCTCCCTCATGGTCCCTAGCTGACACCCAAGCCCGGGAACCGAAGCCTCGCTTTCCCTCTCTTCATCCCAATTACAGGCTGTTCAGCCTTTCTTTATTAACCAATCAGAGATCATTGGAGAGCAGAGTTTACACACCATTGTTGGTGTTCATGAGAAGGCACATGTCTGGACTGCAACTAGGTCTTGGAGCCCAGAATTTAGCATCTGAATGCACAGAGCACTAAACCAACCCCTAACAAGAAGAAACCAAGGGGACACTGCTGTCCCCCACAGGAGCTTGTATGCTAATGGAGCATATGGGATGCGCTTATACACAGAATCCTACGGTAGAGTTGGGGCTGTCAGAGAATTCAGCACAGATAGATTGGTTCAGGGATTCAGGAAGGCTTCTTAAGGGGAACATTTCTTCAGAGCTTAACTAAGGACAGTTCCACTTTCAAAAGTTGGGCAAGAATATAGTATCCTTTGTTTCATTTCTCTCTTCCTCAGCTGCCCTTGTGTTGGTTGTGTGGCTGCGGACTCCCTCACTGGCCATAACCGTTTCCACCAACTTCTACCAGGGAGCCCCTTGTCACCTAGTCTAGGCGTGCACTGTAGTTCTTTCATGAAATTCTTGGGTATATTGAGGGATGTGACCAAGTCCCTTCCTATATCTTCCTCACACAGGCTGTAGTGTGCGTAAGTCCTAGAGTTCCTAAGAGCTCCAGGCTGGCTTTTCATCCATTGTGAGATTGTGAACTCCTTGAGGGTTTAATAAAAGCCTCGTGCTCAGGTGGGTCAGCTGGATCAGCTTTTAAGAAAGACACCTGCCACCAAGTGTGAATGACCCAAGTTCGATCCCCGGGACCCACATAGTGGAAGAAGAAAACTGACTCTGACCTTCTCATGAGCACAGTGTGGCATACATATGCCTACAGACATACGTTTAAAAAACAAAAACTAAACAAAGCAGCCCTGCCCCACCCCGCCCCCCAAGTTCTACATTTGATGAGAATTCTTAGAAACTCCCAAGTGTTATAACTTGTATGATTTCTGACCTGTTAAGTCCATCTGTAAGTCTTTTATTTCATTTATTCTATGTGCATTGTTGTTCTGACTGCACGTATATCTGCGTGACGGGTGTCGGATCCCCTGGAACAGGACTTACAGCTGTGAGCTGCCGTGTGGGTGCCAGGAATTGAACCTGGGTCCTCTGGAAGGGCAGCTGCTGCTCTTAATCACCATCTCTCCAGCCCCTTGTCTGTAAAGTCTTGATGCATAATTAGACGCCCTCAAGTTGTATGCCGATAAGCTGAGGATTCTCTCAGCCTAACTGCTTAGAGATTCTACAGAAGCACCAAGTGCCTGCGGCTTTTCACCCTTTAGGCTTGGTCTTCCCGTCACATCCTCAATGTGCCACACCATCACTCTTCTCCAGTGGCTCCGGGATACAGGTCCCCTCATTCTGTACCTACCGGGACCCAAAACAAACCCTGTCGCGATTTACCACCTCAGTAGCTCTTGACTGTGGGTCCTCTGCTTCCTTTTCTCTGGAGTGCTTTAACTGTTAACTGGTCTCTGCATCCGGTCTCGCAAAGATCTCTCTGTGAAGGCAGCCAGGCAGCTTTTCTGAACCAGATCTAATGATGCCACATCCCTGGACTGGAGTTGTAAGTCCTGCTGTGTTCCTTACTCTTAGTGGTGCCTCGGCCTTTCCCCTTGGCTTAACAGGCTTTGTCATGTGGCGTAAGCTCAGCCATCCAGGAGACTTGCTGCCACCTTCCTCAGCCAGCCTCTGCCTCTGCTTTGCTGGACTTTTGTGTTCCCAGTTGTCCCTGAGATCTGTCATTCTGGGATTTTTGCACTTACTCCATCCCCCTGCAGGAATTCTTAGTCTTCTTTTTCTGTCTCTGAAACGAGACTAACTTCTGCTTCTTTCCTCTCTCTGCCAGCCTCCCCTGGACTCCGTCACCAGCACAGACTCGGTGTGCAAGACTGTTGTGCTGTTGTGTCTTTAGCATAACGCTGGTTGTGTTTACTTATGTGGCTGTTCATTTTCCCCTCAGACTGCATGTGGTCTGGGCAGGTAGTAGACCATTCCGTTCCGTTATGTGTAGACTGCGGGTCTGTAACCTCAGCACTTGGGAAGGTAAAGCAGGGGGATTTCAAGTTTGAGAGCAGAGTGGGACTAGAGAAGTGAGTTCAAAGCTGGCCAGGGATGCAGAATGTGAAATCCTTTTGTCAGCAAAGCAAACCAGAAAATGAAAAATTAGGTAAAAGGTACTTACCTAAACCCTGAAGACGTCAGTTTGATAGGGAGGACCAGTTCTTGTAACTTGCGAACATGTATGAATGTACACAGATGGGGGAGGGAGGGGGAAAACAAAAAATTATATTTTGCAATATAAATACCTCCTAAGCTCAGTTTGGTAAAGAATCACGATCACCAAACACTGTTTCTTTTGTGTGCACTGAGTACACGGACTGTCCAGTCAACAGCAAGGCTTTGCAGATGAGGC
Organism: Acomys percivali; assembly: GCA_907169655.1. Lineage (NCBI taxonomy): Eukaryota > Metazoa > Chordata > Mammalia > Rodentia > Muridae > Acomys > Acomys percivali. The sequence continues at coordinate 43,736,092 of OU015753.1, forward strand.
CGACAGCCTGAGTCAGCTGGTGGAGCAGGACAAGGACAAGAGGATCACTTGGCTCTTCAGTTATGTGGCACTTTTGTAATCTCCCAGGTAGCCCACAGAAGCCGTCTTAAAATATCAGTGTCTAGTCCCTGGGAATAGAACAATTCTCAGAAAATTAGAAGGGTATACTTGGTTTTTGTTGTTGTTGTTGGGTTTTTTTTGTTTTTGTTTTTGTTTTGTTTTGTTTTTTGTTTTTTTGAGACAGGGTTTCTCTGTGTAGCCCTGGCTGTCCTGGACTCACTTTGTAGATCAGGCTGGCCTCGAACTCATGGCAGTCTGCCTGCCTGGGCCTCCCAAGTACTGGGATTAAAGATATGCGCCACCCCACCCGGCTGAGAAGGAGATGCTTAAAAACGTATGTTTACTACCTTGTATATAGTTAGGAGCAAGAATCATTGATGTTTATGATTTCAAAAACACGCTCCGCGAGCTGGCTTACTAGCAAGCTCATTTCTTGAGATGTTTCCACATAAAGAGATTTGTGTAGGGTTGGAGCACAGTTGCCCCTTGCTGGCAACACTTGGCTGTATCTGAAGACAGATTTCTGCTGCAGCCTTTGGAGGGAGGTGAGATCAGGACTGAACCACCTCCTGTGTCACACAGTCCAGTCCCACAACAAACCACCACCCAGCACCGGCTTGTCAGCATGCCATGGTGAGCTGACCATCCGGAAAGAAATCCACATGTTATCTGTTGGCTTTCTGTCCCTCTGATTCCACTGGAAGCTGCACTTTAGATGTAGAATTGTGTGGGGTCCCTGGAGTCAAAGCTTTTCTTTACTTGGGTCTAGTTGAAAAGAACAGTCATTTAAGAGGCTGGATTTTGAGCCCTGGAGGTTGTGAAAGGTCTTACTTGCTAGGCGGAGCCCCTCTCCATCTGCTGTCCTTGAATCATAGCCTGAATACCCACTTGCCTCACTCACGCAGCCAGGGCCCAGGCTATTGTTGGGGCGGGGGTGGGGGTGGGGGGGCGCGGTTAGGGGAATGCTGAGTCATTTATTCTTAGTTTTTATCACCTCTTGGCTGGAAGATCGCTGTTCATTGTTCCTAAACTGCCCAGCTTGTTTACTTTTTATAAATTACATGTAATCAAGCCCTCTTGCAGGTCTGGCTACTGTAATTGGCAGTCGCCACAGAGCCGGGCCAGCGAGTCTGCATTTGTGCTGATGTCTCATGTTGGGTGCGTGTTCTGCTCGCCCGCCCGAGCTTACTTGTCTAGCTTCCTCCACCTGTGCTGCAGGGAGGAGGGGAAAAAGACCTGCTCTGGCTGCTGTCGGATTAATGAGACACCTAGTGAGAGCCTGTTATTGTATTTGGGAGAAATGAAAGGTCTGAGGTAGTAGTGGTCCTCACATTTTCGTGTTTATGACCTCACCGGTGTCACTTCTAAAGTGAAGGCCTGCTGTTTTCATTTTCTTCCCCCATCTGGCAGCTTTAAGGATCGGTAAAGGCCCAGAAACTTTCTAAAAGCAAAACCAGAGACCAGTATTGTCCTGGAGCGATGGCTTAGCCAATCAGGAGATCTTGCTGCTCTTCCAGAAAACCTGGGTTTTGTTTCCAGTACCTACATCGGGTGGTTCATGCACTGCAGGTGGCATATACATACACAGACAAATACATGCATACACATAGAAAAATAACATTTTGAAAAAAGAAAAAAGCAAATACTTACATTTTGTGTATATCTCTGGGGTTTGCTGATATACGTATTTGTGTATGTGCACATATGAGTATACTGGTACACACAGAGCTCTCTAATTATCTAGACTGGCTGGTCCATAGGTCCCAGGAATCCCCCTGCCTCTGATTTTCCAGCATTAAAGTTACAGGTGTACAAAAATAAATAAATAAATAAATAAACAATAAAATAAAAAATAAAGTCACAGGTGTACACTGCCACACCTGGCTTTTTATTTATTTGTTTTATGTGGCTGCTAGAAGTCTGAGCTCAGGTACTCCATGCCAAGCATCTTACAACTGGGTCCCCTCCTCAGTCCTCATATTAAAAATTTGAACAACTGATGATTTGACGAAGGTGGAAAAAATAATTATCTTGGTGCAAAGGGAAAAAGAAGAAAGAAAAATCTAATAAAAGCAAATATTATTTACATTGGGATGGGTCAGTAGAACCAAAGCTCAAAAACATCCCTTTTCTTGTTCCTGGGAGGTGAGGGGAATATGAGAGCCTTGGAAATACAGGTGTTTAGTTTTGCCTCCCCTTCCCTCCTCTCCCCCCCCCCACTCGGGGTTGTGATTGACATCAGCTTATCCCTCCAAAAGGATGCGCTTAAAAGATGACAAATATAAAAGAGGATATTCAGAATGGTTAGACTATTAAAAAGTACCTAAGTATTGCTAAGACCAGGAAAGATGTGCAGTCAAAGAAGGTATTAAGTTGACATCCATCAGACAAGAATGTGTATCCATTCAAAGAGGATCCTGACTTGTGGATGGCTTAGAGACGAAGAGGAGAGATGACGGGGGATTAATTCTTCACCCCGAGTTCTGGTTATTCCGGTTATAGAAGCCGAAAGCGTATTATTAAAGTCAGATTTCCTGGAATAGTTCAAAATTCAAGTACTTCCCTCACTGCCTGTTGAAGGCACAACTGGCTTGTCCTACTTTTTGGTTTTCAGTTGTGATTGGCTTGGAAGGAACGCCAAACTGGTGGTACCGAATGACAGAAGTCGAACCTCTTTTCTTTTTTTCAACTATTTTTCATATATATATATATATATATATATATATATGTATAAGCCAAAGTCCACAGGCAAGAAGGAGAGTGCGAGAGACCCAGTCTAGTGTAGGAAGTCACCCAAGAAGTGGACCAGGCAAGAATGTGTGCTTAACCCTCGCAGACAGAGGAACGAGCATTTCACTCCCAACGTGGGCCTGGCGAACTCCCGGGAAGATGTTTTTTGTTGTTGCTGACACAGTGTTTCCTTCAGAGAACTTTCACGTTCTGTCCAGTTACCTCACACAGAGAGAGATTGACCAAAAATATTAATAATGACTTGGAAGATTTTTTAAATGTGATAGGTGTGACCCATGTTGATTAAGCCATCTCATAGCTTCACCCATTTGGCACCAACATCTTTGCTTTTCCGCTCACACTGCTCCTTAGAACTCCTAGCAGCACAGAGCCATGCTAACTGCTTTGCCCATCCTCCCCTCTCTTTTCCACCTTCCATCCTCCCTTTCTCCTTCACGCATTTCCTCGGGAACACTTCATCCTCCTAAGGACCCTGCCCATCTGCCTACAAGATCTCCGAGCATCTTCATATCTGCTTTGTAAGTATCGAGGATCATTACTGTCATTATGGGAAGTGGAGGCCACACCCGTGTGCTGCCCAGAGCCCCAGTGAGTTGGGTCAGTAGCTCCTCAGCTGCTGAAGCAAACGGGAGGGTGATCGCTGTGTGCTGGTGGTGACCCAGAGCCAACTTCTCCCACCGATGCTGGCAACCCAGGGAGACACCCACGAGCTCTGTGGCTGTCACCCTGCTGTAGGCGCTGAAGACGAGCACAGGGGCGTTTTCCTTTCCCAGGTGACTTCATACATTTGCTTTTGGGTGCTGCTGTGGTCATATGCTTGTTAGATGCTTCTTACTGGCCTTAATAATCCAAGTTTTATTTTTGGAGCCTACTTGAGTCCATATATATTAAACCTAGAGGTGGGGTTCCCAGTGATCCCTCCCCTTATGTTTGATTAGTGCTTGGGGGTAAAGAGCCTAATCAGAAAGTCATCCAAGCACAACTTAAAAGTGCCTATAAATTGACAGTGAAAGTATTGCCACTTTTCTTATTCTTTTAGGGGTGTAGCACATAGAAAAAAGGGCTATAAGATATTAAGTTAGTGGATTTATGATATTACAAGCTACTAAAGGGAATTCCCCCTGCCCCCCCCCCTTTAGACAGGGTCTCATGTAGCTCAGGGGGAAATGTTTCTTTGTTAGGCTTACTGTTGATCTATACTGTATTTATTCCTATAGTATGTCTGCGTTTCATAGCTACTTAATTTGGATAGACTATGTACACAGACTGATTTCCATTTATACTATGTTGGTATTTGATTTTAGGCAATATTATTATTAATTCTGAGACAGAGATCTGGTCTCACTGTGTAGCCTTGGCTGGCCTGGAACTCTGGGGTAGATCAGGTTAGCCACAAACTCAAACAAAGGTCTGCCTATTTGTGTCTCCCAAGTGCTGAGATTAAGGTATGCCATGCTTGGTTTAGGTCATAAATCTTAATATTCCCAGTATATTTAACCCTTTAAAAAATCTATCTCTATAACCCAGGGACTTTGGGTGATTTTTGGTTTTGTTTTGTTGCTCCCAAGGGCATTACTTTATTCAGTTGTGTTATCATCTGCCCGTCTGTATAAGAGTTAACTGAAATCACAGACTTTGTCTTGTGCTAGTCCAGGCCTGTGTCTATCTTGACTTAAGTTTGCATAAAATGGGTGTGAAACTGGGAAACAGCAGAGATGTCAAGTAACTTTTAAGCAACTAGAATGTATATACTCTGATTTTATTTATTTATTTATTTATTTATTTATTTATTTATTTATTTATTGTGTTAGCAAGTGAGTTTTGTTCCAACTTGGAAAGTTAGTTGTTTGGTGAAAAGCCTGAGCTTGAACCAAGGGTGGCGGGAGCTGGCTCTTTAAACACTTCTCATCTTTGAGGTTAAGTTCTTTTGTTGAACACAGCGCTGTCTGTTCTCACACAGGATTTCTTGGTTTTTTTAAACCACGTGTTTTCTAACTCTGAGGTGGTTATTGAAGCACTTAAGTGAAAGAAAGTGATCAGAGAAAGATATAAAGTGCAGGGAACAGGCGAAGGCGCAGCCGGCAAAGGGCCTTCAAGCAGGAGGCCCTCCTTAGGGCTGTGTAAAGGTTGCCTACGCTGGTGCATGCTTGTAATCCCAACACAGAGGCGGCAGCGCCTCATGGCTCCCTAGGGCTTGCTGGCCAGCCAGCCTGCTTACTATGCTGCTCCAGGCCAGTGAGGCAGTGAGGCAGTGTCTCAGGAAACAAGATGGATGGTGACTGAAGAATGACACTTGAAGTTGTCCGTATGCACGCCCGCCCGCGTACACACACACACACACACACACACACACACACACACACACACACACA
>OU015753.1:43741725-43781009 GCA_907169655.1 Acomys percivali
TTCTTTCTTTCTTTCTTTCTTTCTTTCTTTCTTTCTTTCTTTCTTTCTTTCTTTCTTTCTTTCTGTATTTGAGACTGAACCTTGGGCCTTGCATTTCAAGACTTTACCACTCATTCCCAGCTCCCCCCTTCCTGTTCATTATGAGAAAAATGAGGCCTATAGGAATTGTGAGCCTAAGAAACACTCTGACTACATGACCACTTTGTTCAAGCAGTCAGTTGGACTAGAACTTGGCTTCCAGGCCAGGTGCACTCAGCCTTCTAGACAGCTCGAGGCTCCTCCCAACCTGCATATTCGTCCATCTGCAGAAATTGCTCACTGCTAATCTTTACACACCAGAAAAAGCCTCTTAGGGGCCCCCAATGCAGTGGCAATATCATACGTTAGTCCAGTTCGCCTCTTTTTATTTGTTAAATGTGGCTAAAAATAACCAACCACCAGATAGCGCAGACCATAAAATAGACCGTTTTATATATTTTTGTTTTGAGACAGGCTCTCCTGTAGCCCAGGCCTCCAGCTCTTGGTTGTTTAACGTAGCTCATGATAGCCTGGACTGTTGATCTCGCAGTTGCCTCCTCCCCTGGGCTGGGATTGCAGGAGTGTGCTACCACACTTGGGTTTCGGCCACTTAGTGGTTAGTAAAGTTAGTGCTCCTTGTTGCTCTGCAGCCCATCCTGGTATCTCCAGCCAGCCTCCCGCAGGCAGCACACAGCGCTTCCCCAGGGGTCCCATACAAACACCTTTCAGGAAGATGTGCGCCTCCGTGGTGTTCGTGCTCTCACAGGAGCAGGAAGTTAAACGTATGTGGGATTTGCCCAGCTGACCCACGCAGATGATCTTACTGTATGCTTTTGGAAGTCCCACACACCTTTCTGCCCCTGAGGAAAAAATTCTCCTGATGCTGGATTCAGGGCCGTGTTTAATCTTGAGCATATGAGAATGAGTCACCTTAGAGAAGTGAGTGACTGCAGTCAGACCTTCCACCTTCTCTTTAGTTTCTGAAGCTGAACACCTTGGTGTGTGAATAAGGTCGGACTTGAAGACTGCTGTCAAGCCTGAGAACGATGGTGTAACTGACTTCCTCCCTCTTCCCTCTCCTTCTCTCTGTCTCTCTCCTTTTCTCTCTCTCTCTCTCTCTCTCTCTCTCTCTCTCTCTCTCTCTCTCTCTCTCTCTCTCTCACCCGTGCTTTTTAGTTCTGCAAATGAAACTGCATAGCTTGAGCTCGGAAATGCAGGCTGTGACTGGAATGTCTGTTCAAACAAGAAAGCAAATGTTTTCCTGAGGAGGCAGGGAAAAGGTGGATGGACAGTTTTAGGACAGGCTGCGTTAATTGGGCTCAGGGACTTGTCGTTTTGTGATTTCACTGGGCTCCCTGAAGACAGACTTTCTGGGCTCAGGAGACACTGTAGAATGTGTGTGTCACTGTCAGAGTGACAGTCCTGCCATCATTACACAGCATGAGACATCTACTTCCATTCATCATTTGTAGAATGCATCTCCTTTCAGTGGACATCAGTGCGGTCCTTGTCAGGGCCCTTGAAATCTCTAGAGTAACTTCAAAGAATGTAAATCATTAATGATCCTTTTTTTTTTTTTTTTAACACCAGTAGAGCAAAGTTGAAGGCCAGTGACTGATCCCCAGAAGAAAAACCTGAGCTGGTCCCCCTAAGAGCTTGTCTTAAACTGGCAGTGTCCAGCCAGTGTTGGCCACGCCTATTTTAACCTGCACAGGTTCACGTCCCACAAAGCAAAGGAGGAGGCATGTATGATGCGGGCCCTGGGTTAGCCTTATTAACATAGTTTGAATAACTGTATTGGAATGTGTGCCAGCTTTGCCAGGCATTTGGAGACATGCCAGACAGCAGTGGGCGTTTCTGACAGGAGTGTAGAGATGTGAGCCTGCAATCTCTCTTCCTTTTTGTTCTTGGAAGGGAAAGATTTTAGAGCATGCCACTAAGGCTATTGTCCTCACTCTCCTAACAACCTGTTTCTCTTCTTGTTTTGTTTTGTTTTAATTCTGTGTAGATTTGGATCTTCTCTTTCTACCACTCTTTTTTTTTTTTTTTTTTTTTTTTTTTTTAAGATGAGGTATCACTGTGTAACTGGGACTGGCTTGCAATTCATTGTGTAGACCAACCTAGACTTGAACTTTTGAGTGATTCACCTGTTCTGCTTCCTCCCAAGTGCTGGGATTACAGGTGTAAATGACCACACCCAGATTTTTAATTTAATTTTAAGACAGTATTATGGGAGATATTTGGTAATCTGACCATTGTCCAGCAGGTTTGGTGCTTTTTCTGGGAGGAAGACCTTCTTCTGTGAGGTTTTTTCTGCCCCCTTGGTTTTTGTTTGTTTGTGTGCATATGAAACCATAAATGCTTGTACCAGGACAGACAGGATAAACTAGGCTCCCTGGAGTGTGATGTTCACATCATAAAGACGCTAGGTCTGAGGCCTGGGATCTGTGTCTTCCTAGACACTTAACATTTCCTTACACATGATCAAGACCCAAACTTTGGGTTCCAATATTAGGCAATTAAAAGAGGAGGCTTTTCGATATCTTCATTTTCAGTGCTTTTTTTTTTTTGGGGGGGGGGGGGGGGGGATGAGATGGGACACAGGCACTCGGTTCCCATCTCTGGAGGCAGGTTCTGAGGAGCACTGCTGACCAGAGAGCCTCTCAAAGCCCATTCATTTTGGTTTTTTTTTTTTCCACATTTATTTATAGTGAAGGGTGTGTGGGGTGACTCTGTGATGAGGCACCTTTTAATCTGTACCCCAGTGTGGTGGTTGCTGTAGTTACGTACTCACTCCTACTGCTTTTATTTTGTGGGTGCGTGAGAGCATGAGTGCGTGTGTGCGTGTTGTCTGTCCAGTGCTGGGTATTGCCCCCAGGGTTTCACGCCTGTGAGACAGGCGTTGTGTGTCTGGGTGGCATTGCCGGCTCCTCCTGCTCTTTGGAATGCAGTGTTCCTGATTAGAGGTAGCAACTCTGACCTATCAAGGACCATGAAATGAATCTGGGTGCCTGTAAGGCCAGCCCATAGGCTGGGGAGGCAGGAGGATTGGGAGTTTGAGAATTAGCTTACACTGTCTAGACAGACCTTGTCGATGATGATGATGATGATGATGATGATGATGATGATGATGATGATAAGGAATGTACATTTAGTAGGCTCACGGGGGGGGGGGGGGGGAGCGGTTGCCTAGTGGTTAAGAGCACTTGTTGCTCCTGCAGAGGAGCCTGGGTTCAATTCCCAGGACCCACATGGTGGTTCACAACTATCTAATCCAGGAGATCTGATGCCCTCTTCTGAGCTCTAAGACTCCATGTGTGTTGCACATACATGTAGGAAGAAACACTCAAACACATAAAAAAAAAATCTGAAAAATAATTAAAAAATCAGCTCGCCAGAAATGGGGTCCACTACCCATTTGGAGGGGCTTTACTTTTTCTCTTATCTCTTCAAAACTGGTTTTTAATACTTGTGGTCCAGGATGGCCTTGAACTCCTCATTCTCCGGCCTTGGCCTCCTACTTTGTCTTGTGTATGCCTCTACAAGACTTAATTTTTTTTTCAATCATGTAACATGGGGTGTCGGAAATAAGGAAAAACAGATTTGGTTATTGCTATTTTAAAAAGCCTTTTAAAGGAGGGATCACCTTAGTTGGGGTTCAGTTTATCAGATTATCCTGCAGAAAGCCCTGAGTTAAGTCCCTAGCCCCCTATAGATTGAACATGATGGTACATACATATAATCCTAGCACTTGGGATATTGAGGTGTAAAGATCCACAAACTTGGGGTTATCCTCATCTACCTAGGGAGTTTAAACTTAGCCTGGGCTTCATGAGACCCCATCCCCAACTTCTCCAAAAAATCCTTTTAGAATTCAGTAGTTTAGGGAAGAACTCTGGCCCATTAAACTAAACTGTACCTCTGTTTATTTATGTATTTTGAAAGCGGGGACTAGAAATTGGAAAACTATGTATCCTGGGCTAATATACCACTCCATAGTAGCCCAGGATAGCCTCAAACTCTGACATTCTTCCTCTCACTTCCCAAATGGTGGGATCACAGATGCCAGCCACTGTGCCCGGAAGCCTGACAGTTTTAATAGATATTTTAATGAGCCACATGTACTTATATTTCAATCCTATTTGTATCTAATAAGCCTTTATGTTTCTAGATTGAAATTACTATATGCCAGGCTCTCTTCTGTTGAACTTCAGTGCTTGACTTATAATTCTGTCAATATTGCCCGTGATTCACCCTTGGGTTTATATGACCAATGTACAATGTACAATTTAGAGGGTGAACAAAACTCTGGTTTTTCCTAACTTTTTACCAGTTGATTTATAGCAGACTGTTAAAACAAACAACAAACAAACACACACACACAAAAACCCACAAACCATTGTGATCCCTATGAAGTGATGTGAGTTGGTGAACGCCTTTGACTGTCATGTCAGAAAGTCTTTCTCCTCTTGGTGTGGTGCGTTGTTATTTTGTTTGTGGAGCTTCCTCGCATTGTGCAGGGATCTTTACGAAGCATTACCAGTCCCACTGCTTTGCTGGCCTCTACAACACCCATGAAGGTGGTAGCTGCACAGTCTCCTTTTCAACAAGTACATGCACGAAACTAAAACGGTTCACTCGGGTCATAAAACAACACTAGTGAAACTGGAGCTCTGGCTCCCAGCCTGCGTTTAAGCTGATAGCACGCTCCTGAGGGAAAGAAGAAACGAAGCACTGACCATCTCTTCAGAATGCCTAACCTCTATCAGACCCAAGTAAGAGTCTGTTTAGGGGTCTGCCAGATTTTGCAGACCCAGCTGAAATGCTTTGTTGTTTTCCTTACATGAGCGTTGCTGGCTTGCAACAGCTTTGCTGATGCTTGTGGACACGCACGCAGCCTTTTGGTTGGCGTTTGGCTCTCCACGGCTGGGTTGTAGAAGCATCTCCAGGACACAAGTGAATCCGTAGGGAGACCATCTCCAGGTGTTGTGAGCTTTAACTCATTTGGCCCTTGTTCTGACTTGTCCAACCCACGGGCAGCTGGCTCCCCGGTATATTGTATAATTCAGACTGGCTCGTCCTGTTTGGTTGGTTGGTTATAAACTGCAGAGCTGAGTAAATATGTGATAACATTTTAAATGGTAGTAGAAGTTAAACAGTACTTTGAATAGTGACGCACTACAGGGCAGTGTGGCCAGGTGCCCAGGGACTGACTGCCTCCTTTGGGTCAGTTTCTGTCTTCTCTGAGTTCCAGGAAGTAAGTGGGAAAACTGTAGTGAAGGAACCCCAGTTGGATGACTGCATCTTCCACAGGAGACAGGCAGCGTGTCATGTCTGATACTGCGAATGCCTGGGGGCTGACAGCAGATCAATAATTATGCTGCCTCATGTGTTGCACCCAGGCAGCAGCATTTCCCACTGGCAGGAGAAGGTTGGATGCGGCCTGCTGTGTAGGAGACTATTTAGTGACGGCCATTTCTGTGCGGCACTGTGCTCCCTCAGTTGGAAGGTTACTTCAGGGTCTCCCAGAACAACACGGTCCCTGTTAACTTCATGAAGGTCGTGTCTTGTCTGATGGGCGAGCCTCTAAGCTCTCTGTAGGACAGCGAGTCCTGCCAGTGTTTTCTGTGTGCTTTCCTAGAGCGTCTCTGTCTTCCATAAGATGATCTCTCTAGGATCCAGAGTGGAAGTCTCATGGTGACCCTCCCTGACAGGCTCAACTCTCCTCCGTTCAGAGACAAGGGAACTCTTAGAAGGTCTCAATTTAGCAACACCTGTGTCCCCGCCCCCAGTGAGTCACTCTTAGTTTGAAATACCCTAAAAGAGTGTCTCATTTCGGTAGATCTGACAGGTTGCAACTTGCCCACCTGCTTCCTATGGTTGGTGCTGAGTGATCGGAGAAACAGAGGAGGAAGTGGCCAACCCTGTGTGGCCTTGTGCTGATGAGCTAACTGTAAGTCTGGCTTGCAGACAGGCTAGGCCTTTGTGTGGAGAGGTTTCCCCACTCCATCCTACTCCTAAATAGCGAGGAGATGATAAGCCTGTGTGGGTTACATCTAAAACAAAATGAAAACAAACAGAAAAACCAGTTCTGGAATTGGCAGTTTTTTCAAACCAACTGTTTTTCTGATTCTGTTTAAAAAAACAAACAAACAAAAAACCAAACAAAACAAACAAAACCAAACCCCCCCCATTTTCCTGTTTTATATTTGCTTCCATTATTTAAGATTGAGAAGCTATTCCTGTACTCCCCACCTCACCCCACCCCCCACCCCCCACCACACCAGGGTGGCCTCAAACAATAGTTATTACTCTTTGAAAGTTTTCTGTTTGTGCACTTTTTAAACACCTGTGCGTGTGTGTACGTGTGTGCGCGTGCTGGCTGGCATGCATGCAGGATAACTTGTGGGAGTCAGTCCTCTCTTTACGTCATGCGGGTTCCTCAGGCCTAGTGGCAAGCGCCTTTACCCACTGAGCTATCCGTCCTCCTGGCCCTACTTTGCTCTTTCTGTGTTCATGAGCTGAGGGTTGGAGAATCTCCATTCATACAGCGGCCCCTTTTCAGTGGCCACCTGCGGAGGACAAAGTGGGGAATGAGATGAGGGTTAGGGTAGGGCGTTCTCCTGGGACACTTACAAAGCGCGAGGGATAGCTGGCTGCACGGACTGCTTCTACTCCTAAGTCCCTTCCCCAAACCCTTTCTCTCTCTCGTGCTTTAAAAAAAAAAAAGTTTTCTTACAAGCTGCTTTTTCTCAGAATCCTGATGTTTGCTTTCAGAGGAAATTTTTTTCATGTGCCAAAGTTTTGTTTTTCATGTGACTTCTTGTAGCAACTTGGGGGAAATGTGTTGGTAATAAGCCAAAAGGAAAAATGTAATAAGACAATTTTACACAATCTAGCTGGGGTGACTAGGAGACTAACACGCCGTCCACAGTTATTAAGATGAGGATAACTCAGTTGTAGCTAAAGGTAACATCCGCGCTTCAACTTGGAGCTGCCCGAGCTGCCGCAAAGCTTCTTGTAGTTGCTGTTGTAGCTTTTTTTTTCCTTCAGGCTGCCTCTGGCCTCCACTCCTTACTGACCCAGTTCGATGGCGTAGCACCATGGCTTTCAACAAGAAAACAAGTTTCAGCTCTGAGACTGGGCACGTAGCTCTATGGTAGACTAGAGTGTGTGAGCCCCAGATCAAAACCCAGCCGTACCAAAACCAAAGGAAAAAAGACGGCTTTAGATGGGGTAGGGTTTTGGTATAATAAACTGTCAAATGCACAAGAATGCTCTTTTAGAAACTATTTTTATTTTATGTGTATGTGTGTCTCCTTGTGAATGTATGTATGGCAATTGTGTGCAGGGGCCTACAGAGGCCAGAAAAGGGATCAAACCTCCCCAGAACTCAAGTTGCAGGTTAGGTATGGATGCTGGGAACTGAAACTCAGATGGTCTGTGAGAGCAGCAAGTGCTGAGCCATCCCTTAGCCACAGATGCTTTTGGAAGAGAGAACATCTGCATCTTGCATCTCTCCACCTGATTGGTTAAACACAATTTATTTTTTATTTTTGTTTTAGTTTTTGCTACTGGGTTTTGTGTTTGTAACCGAGGCTAGCAATGAAGTCTGGCCTCCAACTCTGCATCCTCCTGCCTCAGCCTGACCCATGTCATAGCTTCTCACCCTAAAAACACTACGGCAATAGCTTCATCCCTTCATTCATGTGGAGAAACCATTCAGAGATGCCAACAACCTCTTGCTCAGCAAGTTACGGACTCTGACTAAGATGATTCATTGCATGTGATGTGTTTGCTCTGAAAGCTTAACAGTGGCTTTGACCAAAACAGTAAGCTGTTGCCTGCTGTGGTGTATCAGTTAAGAGTTGCAGTTGTAAGCAACATAAATCTCTGCTTTCGTCAGAAAGGGAGGTTCTTTCTTCTTTCTCTCTCCCTTTCTTCCTTCCTCCATCCCCCCTCACCCTCACCCCTCCCTCCCTCTTTCCTTCCTTCCTTTTTTTCTTTGGGGGGCAGGTATTAGGTATCTCATAGTCTTTCTGAGAAATCTGAGGACCTGCCTTGGAACCTTTTTATCTAGGAACAACATGGCGAGACTAGTCCAGGGAATATAGGTCCCACATCTTACATTGCTGCACCAGTGACATGTGACAGTGAGGGCCACCACTGCTGCCCTCCCGCCCCGACCCTGACAAAGAGTTTTATGTAGTTCTCACTGATGGCTTCTTACTTCAAGTAACTTTTAAATGTACATTTATGTATTGTACGGTATGTCTGTTGTAGGCACGCCACAGTGTGTGTGTGGAGGCAAGCTAGCAGGCAACTTTTGGGATCTCAGTTCTCTCCTGTTTTTGCCGTGTGACCTGGGGATTGAACTCAGGTCATCAGGCTTGGTGGCAGTCACCTTTACTCAACAAGGTGTCTCTGGGGCCCCATTCTTGCTCCTTGAAATGATTCAAAAGCCGGAGTGGATTTGCTGGGTAGAACCAGTATACGGATCTTGTCCATTTTAGGTTAGCGTGGTGGTTCTAAGCCTGTGGGTTTTGACCCCTTTGGCAAACCTCTGTCTCCAAAAATATTTATGTTATAATTATTCATAACAGCAGCAAAATTACTGTTATGAAGTAGCAACAAAAATACTTTTGTGAGGTGGGGGTGGGGGAGTCACTACAACATGAGGAAGTATATTAAAGGGTCGCAGCACTACGGAGGCTGAGAACCACTGGGTCAGAGAGTCCAGGAGAAAATGATTATCTGAGGTTTTCAGTTGTATGGTGTTAATGATTTTCTGGCATAGGAGGGGGAGTTCAGACAGTGGCTAACCAAAAAGCATAAACCCTATCATGTGTGGCATGTTGGTGGCAGGTATCAGATAACACCAAGGAATCACGTCTCTACTATGTGTGGTATGTGGCTGCAAGTAGGAAAAAAAAAAGATGAGATACAGTCTTATGATACTTTAACTATGAAGTAGTAACTGGAGCCAGTGAGATTGTCCAGGAAGTAAAGGGGCTTGCTGTGAAGCCAGGGACCTGAGTTCAATACCCGAAACTCACGTGGCAGAAGGAGAACTATTTCCTGCAAGTTGTCCTCTGACCTTTGCCGACCTCACATGTCACCCCACACACAAAACAATTATTTAATTTGAAAAACATAAGACTGTTTTATAGTTACAATAATAGTAACTATAAATAGTTAATATTTATAGTTATAACTATATTATAAATAATATATTATGTAATATAATATATATTATAATATATAATATATAACTATATTATAAAAATAACTATAACTGTTAATAGTAACGAGAGGAACAGTAAAACCAATAGTTTTCAATGTTCTCATAATAGCAGCCACAAACACAAAAGTGGACACTTGGTTTAATGAATAGCTATTGTGTGGCGGACAGCTGTGAGACTTGTGGACTCAGTGGTCTTAGGTGGCGGCTCTCCTGTGCTCCTCAGCCCCTCCGCTTCCTCTGGGTGGAATGCATGTCCTCACGCACTTATGTGACCCTTGAACACCAGTGGGCACCAAGCTGTATAGCACCCAGACTGTGCCCTGCTGGAGCTCAGAAGGTTCCTCGAGCGATGTGCCTGAACTTTAACACCAGCTGAGCTTCGGCTTCCTTACTTCCTCAATCACTCTATCACTCTGCAGCCCTTCTGAGACCTGTAGCCTTGGGGTAGTGCAGAACCAGGGTGGCCCAGTGACTCCCCACTGGGAAGTCCTCCACAGAGACCAGGTTGTTTTTTCATTGTTGTTTTTGTTTGGCCTTTTCTGGAGTCTGTTAAAAAAAAAAAGACACCATCACTCTCTTCTGTACACAAAAGGGAACTGATACTCAGAATAGGTCCCCAAGCTACACAGCTGGAATGTGGTGACAGATTCAAAGACACATGTGTCTGCTCGAAAAACTTGCTCTGGCCTTTGGACAGGTTTTCTCCTCACAGAAATATTTTAGAGGAGTACAGAGATCTCCCTGGCATAGAGACAGTTTCCAGTGTGTCTGCTTGACAGCCCTTAATCCATGATGAGTCGAAAAGACCCAGCCAGTCCCCAGAAAGTGGCAGGGGGCCACCACTGCAGATACTGGAGTGATAGGCTGAAAAGAGTGTTCCTGTGCTTTGGGTCTAGAGGAGCTTTCACAAGAGGAATTCCAGACAGAAATGCAGGCTCAGAGGCACCACAGAGATGGAGGGACCATCAAAATGCCAGGCAGTGGTGGCACACGCCTGTAATCCCAGCACGTGGGAGGCAGAGGCAGACGGATCTCTGTGAGTTTGAGGCCAGCCTGGTCAGCAAAGTGAGTTCACGATGGTCAGGACTACACAGAGAAACCTTGTCTGGAAAACAAAAACCAAAAAAACCAAAAACAAAAACAAAAAACCCCCAAAACCATTGTTTCTAACTTGGCAGGAGGAGAGCCGTGACAGAGCAGGCTTCTAAAAGGCAAGAGCCAGGTGCTCAGGAGAAGGTGGGGTGAACTGGCCAAGCAGGAAATTTTACTGATGTTGTGTAATTTGCAGTCGTATTCTTGCTGACCTTCCCTGTCTAAATCAGCCAAAAGGATCAGTGATTTAAAAAAAAAAAAAAAAAGAAAGAAAGAAAGAAAGAAAGAAAGAAAGAAAGAAAGAAAAAGACCTACCCTATCCTGGTAGAGAGATGCAGTTTTGTGCCTCTGGTTTTTTTGTAGTTGTTTTCCAGTATGACCACTTTTCGTCCCCTTTGGCCCTGGGGGCTGACTCTCTGACTGCTCTAGCTGATGACCTAGGGTGTTTTCCCCTACTGCATGCTGGCGCCACATCTGTTGCTGTAGGCGCGCCTCCCTTAAGAGTAGCTGCTCTCTTCAACTTCGAGGCTAGCCTGCCACCTCCCTTCCAGCTAGCAAGGTAGCAGCTTCCATCCTGGTCTGGTCTGCTTGCTTTTCTTCCCTGATGCTACCTTGCAGGGTCCTTGCAATTCACTTCACAAAGGACTATGATTTAAATGTAGCTCCTGGGCTGGAGCCACGAATGCCTCAGGGGGTTAAGAGCACTGGCTGCTGCTCCTTCCAGAGGACCAGGTTTGGCTCCCCAGCCCCCACATGGAAGCTCACAACCATCTGTAACTTCAGCCCTTTTCTGCCTTCCAGGGCCACCAGCCAAGTGCACACGGTACACATACAGACATGCAGGTGAGACAACCAAACACAGAAAACCAAAAAAGTAATTAATTTTTTAAAATGTGGACAAGTGTGGTAGTGCATGCTTGTCATCCTAGCACTTGGGAGGCAGAAGCAGGTGGATCGCTGTGAGTTCCAGGCCAGCCTGGTTTACAAAGCGAGTCCAGGATAGCCAGAGCTACCCAGAGAAACTCTGTCTCAAAAAAAATAAAATAAAATAAATAAAAAAACAATGTCTCTAGAGTAGTCTAACCATCCTTCTAGAGAGAACTGTATGGTGTTTGGGCATTCAATAAAAATACCCGTACTCATGGCTCCTATACTTGTTGGATTCATGTAATCATAAGTAGAAAATACTTGGAAAACTTTCATCTATACTATAAATGCACAAGTTCTGGTACTTCATAAAATATTTACATTTATTAGTGCCTAGAAGGAGCATAGAGATGATTTAGGCAGTTTGGGAGGATGTGGGTGGGGTTTATGCAGATACTGTGGCGCTCGCGCGCACGCGCGCACACACACACACACACACACACACACCTGCACTATGCAGTCATAGTGCAGGAAAGAATAAGTATATCCTTGAAAACCATGGGAGCAGCTGCATCTTTGATGGAGCATCCTTGGTGCCTACTGTAAGGTTAAGTGTTCACAGTGGCGCTTTCTCAGCTGGGCTAGGTAGGTGTGGCGTCTTCTTCCCGGTTTTAGATGCAGCCTCAGCTTGTTCCAGCCCTACTTCTCTCTAGGGTCATTGCTCTAGGGTCGCGGGGAACTCTCCTTCAAATCAAGCGGCAGCTTCCACGTTGGCTTGTCCTCTGCCCCGCCCCGCATCTGTGCATCTGTGCCAGTCGTTACTTCTCTATGTCATGAAGGTCTGTCAAAAGAGATGGAAGATGGAAAGAGACTCGGGCATAAAACCTCTCCCCACGTCTCCTCTTGATGGTCTGTTTCTGTTCCCCATCTCCCTTCACTCCATCACTGGGGTGAACAGAAATGGAGAAGAGGGAAGGGGAAGCGGTAGCTGACTTTTCTGATTCCCCGTTCTCTCTCCCCTGGGTTCCTTTCCCAACACCACCAGTAAGTGCGTAAGTAAGTAATCTGCCTTGGTGAGTGAGCAAGGAGCAGATTTGGAGCAGTGAGCCATTTCTCTCTGTCCTCACCCACATGTTCCCCAGGCTCTAACCTGAAGGACTCTTTCCTGGAGAGTGCAGGACATTGTTCCCACCACGCTGGGCGTTCAGTAGTTTCTGTGTGGAACATCTGCATATGTGTGTGTGGTGTTTAGTGTCTCTCGGCTGCTGGTGACACGGTGGCAAACCGTGGCAGACATTGTTTCTATGAGAATGTGTATTCTGGGTTTGGTGAATTCATTGCGTCCGAGCTGTGTGGATGCGAACAGTGGGCACCTCCTCGCGAGCCAGCTGTTCAGCGCTTTAGCCACTTCTCATATAAATGAGCAACGGCCGTTTCTTTGACCCCTCATCCTCTGAGAATATAAATGGTGACGTAAATGAATTTCCTTCATCCACCAAACATGGGTAGTTATCTCAAATATGTTTGTAGTGTGCCTAGCACATGCTGGATGGTGGTGTGTGAAGGGCTCACACGTGAACAAAGCAGGCTGTGTGTGCCCTGTAGAGGGCATAGCAGTTTTCACTTAAATAATGGAGTTGAACTCATAGCACAGAAGGTCATTTCCAGATGTGACTTGGTGATTCTTGGTGACTTTTGAACTGCTTTATCTATTTGCTTGTTTTCCTTGACTTAGGTGGTTCTGTTACAAAATCTTTTTACATGACAAGACAAAAGTGTAGGGACATTCTCAAGTGGCCCGTAGCAGTGTCACCCTTTTCAGACCTAAAACTGTTCCTACTGCCAATA
Source organism: Acomys percivali (assembly GCA_907169655.1). NCBI lineage: Eukaryota > Metazoa > Chordata > Mammalia > Rodentia > Muridae > Acomys > Acomys percivali. The sequence goes on from OU015753.1 coordinate 43,754,795, forward strand.
TGTAAAACCTAGAAGCTAACAGTATTTTTGTGTTATTTTGTAATATAACCAATTATTAACTTCAAAGTTGTTTGGCACTCTTAATTTATTGTATTATATTTTATTTACTTTGTGTGTGTATATATGGATGTGTATGTGTATATGTGTGCATGCATGTATGTATGTGCATGCATGCATGACTGTGGGTGTGGTATGTATATGCATGTGTGTGCATGTGAGTGCATGTGTATGTATTTATGTATATGTAGACATGCATGTGTATGTGTGTATGTATGTTTCAATGTGTGTATGTATGCATGCATGTGTATGTGCGTGCTCATGCGTGTGTGTATACATCCATGTGAGTGTGTGTGTGTGTGTATACTCATGTGAATGTGTGTAGGTCAGAGGACAGTTTTTGAGAGTCCTTTATCTCCATCCACAACATGGGTCCTTGTAGTCAATCACAGGCTGTGAGGCTCAGGTGCTGTTACACGCTGAGGCATCCCTGACCTATACAGATGGTTTTTAATTCTAGCTCTTTTTTTTAAATCATAAAAAGAATAAAGACACGTCAAGAAAATGACATAAAAGTAGACTGATAAAGACTTAAAGTCCAGATATTTTCATTTTTAAAATCTATGTGATGCCAGGCATGGTGGCTTATGCCTTTAATCCCAGCACTCAGGAGGCAGAGGCAGGTGGATCTCTGAGTTTAAAGCCAGCCTGGTCTACAAAGTTCTAGGAAAGCCAAGACTACACAGAGAAACCCTGTCTCAAAAACCAAAAATTAGGGGCTAGAGAGATGGCTCAGCAGTTAAAAGAACTATGTGGTCTTCCAGTGTTCCTGTGTTCAATTCCCAGCACCCACATGGTGGCTCATAACCATCTGCCATGTGAGCTGATGCCCTCTTCCGGCATCCAAAATGTATATGCAGGCAGAGCACTATATACCTAATAAACAAATAAATCTTTAAAAAAAGAAAGAAAAAACAAAACAAAATAAAATAAATAGTTAAAAGAAAGAAAAAAAAGTCTATATGGTATTCCACAAGGATAATCTGTGCATGTTACGAATATTTTTGTCTGTTTTTTAGTTTTCTTGTATCTGTGTACAGACTACAACTGTATTATTCTTTCATGTCCACCATCGCATGCGCACACTCACACATGCACCATGTCACTCTCCCATGTCCACCATCTCGTGCGCACACTCACTCGTGCACACAGCAGAGTACCTGCTCAGATTCAGACTCACTGCAGTGCCTTAGGCTTCTCCAGGTCAGGCACCCTGAGTCTCCTACACCCCTGGGCATCTCTGTAATCTGGAGCTGGGGTGTGAGCATCTGTATTTTCATGGGGAAAGCTCTGCCACTGTGTATAAAATATACTTAAATTTCCCTGAAACAAATTTATATTGATCTTTTTTACTTTTCTTTTCTGAGCTTTCTGAATTGTGACTTCGTATTTTCCCCTTCAAACTTGAGAGTCAAGTTATCTGGTTGGTAAGTGCAAATTCTTCCTACTCCCCGCCCCCCCCCCCCCCCCACCTTTTTTCTACACTTCCCCCCCCCCCCGTGACTTCTCCCCCCCCCCCTAGTGTGGTGGATTCCATCTCTGGACACCAGGCCCCTTATTGGTTTATATCTTTATGTTTAATAAAGCCTATAACTCAAGTAGCACGCTGGTTGCTGGCAGGCGAGTTGCCTGCTTCCTCTCAGCACCTATCTCCAGCGTAGAACATTTCCCTCATCCAGTGGTCAGCGTCTGCACATACAAATTCCCAGATGAGTACATAGCTTGAGTTTGCATCTCTGAGTCTTGAGGGCACATATGTATCTGCTTTCTGTGTTTCCCTGGGGCTGCGTACTTTTGCAGCGGTTGTGTAGTATTTCCACCATCGTGTCCTCATGTCCACTGATGCACATGGCTCCGTGTTAGAGTGCTTTGTACTCCTCTGCAAGTACTGATAAACGGTGCGTTTTGTCTCATCCAACATCCAACATCCAACGAGTGGTTTCTTTTAATATGAAGCTTGATCTTTGGAACCTGGTTCCCATAATTATGAGAAATGGACACCTCACACATGAGGGATTAGTTCTGCTTGAGGAAAGAAACAACCCATCGGCTATGTATAGTAACTTGAGGCTGACAACATCGGAAGCACCGGGGTTCCAGGCAGACGCTGCCGTGCTGCTAGAGATGGAACTCAGGCCCCGACGCTTGCACTGCCTGGCGCTTCATTGACTGAGCCACCTCCACAGCTGTAAAGGTCCTCCCCTCCCCCTGCACTGTAACTGGTGCATAATAGCCACACAGTAAAGTAAATAGTTTCACTGATGGACAAGAAGCTCAACACCCAGATTTAGGAAATTAAGACTATTTAACAGAAACTGACACCTGCAAATGTGCTGGTCTCTTTCTTACTGCAGCAAAGGCACCGTAGGGCGGAGGCAGTCCCTGCTGCCCGTTAGCCTGATATGTGGGGAGAGTGTTATTTTTACACTAAGAACACTTATCCAGATGTTAATCTTCCTGTTAACTTTTGTTAATGTAAATTTTTTTTCCCCCAAGACAGAGTTTCTCAGCGTAGCCTTGGCTGGCCTGGAAATCACTCTGTAGACCAGGCTGGCCTCGAACTCACAGAGATCCACCTGCCTCTGCCTCCCAAGTGCTGGGATTAAAGGCGTGCGCCACCACCACCCAGCGTAACATTTATTTTTTAATGTCCAAAGTGAAGTTGATACAGGAACTTAAAAGACACTAAATTCATTTTTTTTTCTGGTTTTTTTTTTGTTTTTTGTTTTTTTTTTTTTTTTTTAGGGCAATCTATCTTAAACACTTAAAGCTTTCCCACTTTTACATTCTTCACTCTGCACCCTGTACTCTCCACACTTGTAGTAGTTTTTGAGTGCAAGGAGGGAGAACCGGCTTTTATGTCAGCTAGCATTTTCTGGTCATATCCACAGGTTTTCCCCCTTAGGGGAGAGAAATAAGATGGTTTGCTCTAGTTTTGAAGAAAACAAGAAAAAGGGGCGGGGTGGGGGGCGGGGCTCTTCCTGTCAGCATGGCGAAGCAGTTCTTGTGTTTCAGCACTCAATTGCTTTCTGTGGTCAGACGTGCGTGCGGGAAGAGGAGTCCGAGCACAGGGCCACAGCCCAGTTTGGAAAGAAGGGAGAAAGCTGACTCTCTTGGGGTTCTCTTAGTTTTTGTTTTCCTCATAGCTGACGGCAAGTTTCTCGGACTCTGACATTCTTGGAGAAGATGTTGGTTGTGGTTGTTTAAAGCTTGGGCAGTGAGGTAACTATAGAAAGGGCCACTTTGCAGGAGCTCTTTTAAGCCAAACCTTAAGACCGTATGGGCATGTGCTGGGAGCCAGCCCCCCCCCAGCCTCAGCCTCCAGGAGCCAGCCCTCCTCCCCGCCCTCAGCCTCCGGGAGCCAGCCCCCCCTCCCTAGCTTCAGCCTCTGGGAGCCAGCCCCCCTCCCTAGCTTCAGCCTCTGGGAGCCAGCCCCCCCCTCCCTGGCCTCAGCCTCAGGGAGCCAGCCCCCCTCCCTGCCCTCAGCCAGCCCCCCTCCCCGCCCTCAGCCTCCAGGAGCCAGCCTCCCTCCCCCAGCCTCATCCTCCGGGAGCCTCCTTTCCTCATCCTCCACCATTACTGCTTCCAGACCTATCTCGTCTACTGAGAACCTTGTTACTTTGGCCTTCTTGGTCTGAGAACAGGATAGGACTTGAGGCAGCATGGGCTGAAGCGAGAGTGGAAACTGTCTAGCCCAGGTAGATGACTTCTCGAGTGGGGCAGCCCTGCCTTCCGCACTGATATCACAGATGCTGAAGTTACCCTGTCCAGTATCCTAAAACCGTGTCTACTCAACGTCCAGCTTAGTACGCTCAGTTAAAGGGAGGTAAGCTTGTGCTCCAGGGGGCATTCCTGAGTAATCTCTGTAAGAAAGAGTTTTCTCTGTACTGACTTCTGCGTTTCCTAACCTGTTTGTCCTTGGTGTAGGGGAGGGTGGCATGTGCTACAGTGTGCAGTCCGTGCACTCCTGTGGAGCTCAGAGACTGTCTTGTGGGAGACAGTTCTTCCTTCCCTCACACAGAATCCGAGGATCCAGTTCAGGTTATGAGCCCTGTCACCAAGCACCGTCATCCCCTGACCCGTCACACCTGGCCACTTGTTTCTCTCTCCTTTTTGGGACTGCACAGGACAAGGCTACTTCCTTGCATTTGTCTTCTCTATCTGTACAGCGTCTGTGTTTTTTTTTTTTGTTTTTTTTTTTTGGTTTTTTTTGAGACAGGGTTTCTCTGTGTAGCCTTGGCTGTCCTGGACTCCCTTTGTAGACCAGGCTGGCTTCGAACTCACAGTGATCCGCCTGCCTCTGCCTCCCGAGTGCTGGGATTAAAGGCGTGTGCCACCACAGCCCGACATGTCTGTGTTATTTCTTTACTGGCCATTTACTCAGCTCACACAGACTGAGCAGCTAGCGTGGGCATGATTGGTTCTTAGTGCCCAGTGTCAAACCAAGGCGTCTTCGAGGGTGAAGACTGACATGGAGCCAATAGATAGGAAACATGGCTGTCTGTCGGCGTTAACGGTGGAGGCAAAGCAGTTAACCCTGGTCACAAGAGAAAACTGTGGTGTAAATTAGGTTTCAATTCATTCTGACTCAACCAGGTGATATGATACTGTTGGCAAGAAGCTGGGCCTCGGCTGTGTTATCATCCTGCCATGCATGTGAAGAGGGCCTGCTCGCTTGCTTCCTGCCAAGCAATACTCGCGTGCTGGACGTTTCAGAGAGACAGCAACCAAGTACCATGTGTTTAGGAGGTCTTTCCATTGAAGGCTTTAAGTCGCTGAAGAAGCCGTCATGTCTGCGGCTCCTGCAGGGTGCTGTGGGCCTCGCCCCCTTTCCGTTCTGATCAAGTTCCTCACACGTCATGGTTTTGGTCCCGTAGAAGACTGCTCTGGTTGAGTGTCAATGCACTGTCAGGCCACTTGCCTGGCATTTTCTGTCTCCACATTTATTCACGTGTGCAGTATAGTAACCTGTATTTCTCTGTCATAGAATGTGTTCGTTGCTGTCCATGTTTTATTCTCTGCCAAGATCCTGGGGAGCGGGGTGCTCTGGGAAATGCAGAGCGGGGCCTCCAGCTTTGGAAAGGACCGGAAACCATACAGCCTATTGTCCTGCAGGGCACTTTTCCCTACCCCGACTCTGAATTTTATTTTTAATTTTTTATTAATTTATTCACATTACATCTCAATGGTTATCCCCTCCCTTGTATCCTCCCATTCCTCCCTCCCTCCCATTTTCCCCTTACTACCCTCCCCTATGACTGTGACTGAGGGGGACTTCCTCCCCCTGTATATGCTCATAGGGTATCAAGTCTCTTCTTGGCCTCTATCTGCATACTAGCCCAAGGGGCATGTCCCATGAAAGTCTTCACTAACCAGGAAACTGAGACAGAGAGGAGGACATCCTATTGGGACTCTAGATGAGAGAAGCATGGGAGAATGGTAAAGTTGAAGGATCCATGAAGGATACATGAATTTTTTTTAAATGCGTGTGTGTGTGTGTGTGTGTGTGTGTGTGTGTGTGTTAAAACCAGGTTGCCGCTGTCTGATTATTGGGTTCACATATATTTACATAATGTGTGGGAATCCTGGCAGATGTGTGGGGGTCAGAGGACAATTTGTGGGAGCTGATTCTCTCCTTCCACCATGTGGGGCCCAAGGATCCAACTCCGGATATCAAGTTTGTTGGTAAAACACTCTTGCCTGCTGAGCTGTCTCACCAGCCATAAAAAGTACAAGCTTATATAGACTTATTAATATCCCAGGAAAACTAGTGTCTAGACCTGTTATTCTTTAATGCAAGATACATAGTAAGCATTTCCTGAGTTTAAATGAACTGATCAAACTCACCTCAAACTGGGTTCTGGCGTAGCCCTGTGGAACTGTATACACTACCCCCCACCCATGAAACCCAGCTTAGTTTTTCTTTCTTGAAAATTGAGATGAGGCTTTTAGCGTAGAAGCATGTGCTGTGCGTGACTCCTACCGAGGCTTGTTATGTTTTATAAGGGCATTTTGTGTCTTACTAGGTTTTTTCACACGAAGGTAAGAACACCAAATTAAATATTAGCTGCTTGTGGTTATTTTAAGACTCCTTTCAATAACCGAGGGGATTTGGTTCTCACACTTTGTACTTTCTGATTACAAACAGCTCTTAAATGGGGTTATGTTGTTTTTTTTTTTTTCCTTCGGAACTTAGAGAGGCCCGGCAGCCGGGGACGAGACGCTTTGGGACTGACATGAAGCAATTCGGAGTTCCTCTTGCGTGTCGGCTCTTTCTGCTTTGATCTCGATCGTTCTTTTTTTTCTCTGTCTTTCCAAAGATCTGCTTGGACGGCCTTTCTTTAGGGAGATCACAGGAGAACATGGCTATGCCATGGGATGCGCATCCAACCGACGTTTGAGGTAGAGTAAAATCCAGCCGACGCTCGGGGCCTTTGGGGTGGCCCGTGTTCTACTTAGATTGAGTCGGATGGTTCTTTCTTCTGTTTGGTTTCGTGTGGACAGTAGACAGTTCCACCTAGACATAACAAAACCGTTTCTGAGAAGATGTGGATAAATGTCTTTATATATCAGGGAAGGTTTCGGGACAGTGGCTAGCTGACTTTCTTCTGCTCTTCTCACTGCTTTATAGACTCACAGTCACAACCAGGCCCTGGGTCCTCTTTTTCATAACCTCTTTTAAATATTAAACTGGTTATAATCTCTCTGGAAAAACTTTTGGCTATGTATGTTGGTGCTTTATTTGCTCAAAATTAATAACTACAAAGCCTGCCTCCTTGCATTTTGTATCTGAAATCTCTTAGCAGGGAGACATTTTTTTTTCTCAGAACAAATCTTTTGGCAGACATCAAGAAGTTAATTATTCCTACAAGAAATGCCACTTGGAACTTTTTGGAACATTGGAGTATCTATGCTGATCTAGCTTTAAAAAAAAAAAATGGATTCTGGGTTGGATAACTGCAGAGTCCTGGCAGACATGACCATGTCAGATGTCTTGGCTCAGCCTCAGGACCGAGGGACTTTCCCACTTCTTTTTGTAATCTCCCATCTTAGTATGTGGGAGTTTTTGTGAAGGTTCTTGTGTTTCAGTGAAACACTCAGCTCTCCGTGCTGTGCCTGCTGTGAACACTGGGTCTGTGTGTGTCTGCACATGCTCAGAGGACGTGAAAAGAGACAGTGGAGAAAGGCTTCGCTTTGCAACCGTGGTCATTGTTAAGGTCTGGTCATGTGATCAAGTGGTCCTTAACTCTGTCGTTGGTTGCTGAGAAGGTGAAATGGAGCTCTCCGTAGAAACAGTCCATCATGTGTGGTGGTGAAGTTTGCAGTCAGGCCCTCGGTTTATTTTTGTTTTTTTTGTTTTGGTTTTTCGAGACAGGCTTTCCCTGTGTAGCCCTAGCTGTCCTAGACTTGCTTTGTAGACCAGGCTAGCCTTGAACTTACAGCGATCCACCTGCTTCTGCCTCCCGAGTGCTGGGATGAAAGGCATGTGCCACCACGCCTGGCCCTGGCTCTCAGTTTGTAATGCATCCTCTCTTAATATACATTGTTGTTCAGGCCAGCAATATGTACATTCAAACAGGGTTCAGTGGTAACTTGCCACAGAACTTTGCACCCAGAAGTCAAAATGGAAAACACAGTTAAAAACAAATGAAGTCTGTTTCTTGGAAAAGGTGGCTTTTAGGGATGAACAGCCCCAGCCTCCGAGTGCGTCTTTCTCCATCACCTCCTGTTTTGGGTTCAGGCCTCACGTTCCCAGCCCTGGTCTCTCTCTGACCTGGTGCCTTTGGCCTCAGAGAGCTCCACACCACCAGACCCTGGTGCCCAGGGGGAAGTCAGAAGAAGGGTTACAGACAGTTGCGAAGCCACCATGTGGGTTCTGGGAACAGAAGCTGGGTCTTCTGCAAGAACAGTGCTCCTAATCACTCCAGCCCGCAAATCTTTATTTGAAAAGAAGTCATTCAAATATTGATGTTGTGTCAAGGCTTTAAAATTCAAGAAGCAGACAGAATGGCAGTATTTAGTGACTAGAAGGTACAGTTTTGCTTTTTTCATTGTGGAGTGAAAGGCCCTCCCACTTGCCAACCTTGAGTCAGTTCAGAGGACATCAGGGTCTTGTACACCTTCTGTCCACTGTAAGATCAGCACTGACTTTACACAACTAAAGTATTGAGATCCTCGGCTAGGTATGAAGCCAGAGGTGGTCTAACTCTCCCCCCGGGTCTTCTGACCACAGGGACAGTTAGCAGTGTTTACTAAACAGGACACTTAATAAGAAGTAACATTGTCAAGCAGAACACAGCTCCTTTTTCTTCACAGTTTACATTACAGTGTCATGCTAATGTTAGAGGGCTTGTGTTCAGGACCCTGTGTGGAAGTAGACAACATTCTAGTGGATCTAGTGTTTCTTTTACTGACTCCAGTTAAGACTTAGAAAACATCAGTTAACTCCTGGACTTCAATTCTCAGCTCCCCATCCATCCTGAGCCCCATGTGTTCATATATCATGTTTACTCTATCTATCTATCTATCTATCTATCTATCTATCTATCTCTATCCATCTATCTATCTATCTATCCATCTATCTATCTCTATATATCCATCTATCTATCATCTTATCATCTACCTAATATCTATGTATCATCTATTTATTTATCATCTATCATCATCTATCTATCATCTTATCTATCTAATATCTATCATCTACCTATCTGTCATCTACCTATCTATCTATCTATCTATCTATCTATCTATCTATCTATCTATCTACCTAACACCTAACTATCTTGAGCCTGCTCCCCCTCTTAATCCCTTCTGCCTCTGTTCTCACCCCTCACTCTTACTATTAGTCCCTGGCCTTCCTTCTCCACCCTATAAGAAGATTAAATCTTGAAGTCCTCTTACCTGTGAGTCACAGGCTCGCTATGCTGTTATAATTACAATCATCAGGCTTTTGATGCCTCCTCTTTTTAGTTCAAGATAGTCTTAGCCAAGCTGTGAAACGCAGATTAATTTATATGCTGTCATGTTAGGCAATTTAGCCATCAAAAGAAATGTAGACAGAGAGGCAGAACTGTAGAGTGGCCCATTCTGCTAGTTTAAGGCAAACCTACCTAGCAAGCGCATGTAAAATTTGGGTGATTATATATTATACCTTAAGAGATCTGTGTAAAATAGACTATCACTGCTTCTTAGAATTTAAGGAATAAGAAACTTAGGTTATTATAAAAAGAAATGCTGCTTTTACAAAGGAATTTAACTTCAGAATTCATTATAGCAGCAAGTGTCTCCACTACCTTTAAAATGTCTAAATGAATTGCTTCTGAGCATTGTGGCAAAGGTCAAGTGTGAAACGTACTATTACTTTAGATGTTTCGCGTGCCATATGACAGACATGCGTAGTCCTGAGCAGCACTGCTCAGCATGAAGGAGTTTCGAGGCATGCAGGGCTTGAGGGTTTGTGTTGTATTGGAGTTAGCTGGCATCTACTTCCCGTCTCCCGTGTCCCTGCCCGCAGCCGAAGAAGTGTCCATTAAAATATGGGAGACTGACCTCCGCTGCTGACTGAGGGAACCACCCCTTTGGAGAGTTAACCTTTCTGTAGAGATAGGAACATGGCTTTAGACAAGATGGTTTTAGACGAGAGACTTGACTCCCCAGAATCTTAATTTTGACCCGTTGCCTGAGCATCAGCATCAGAGGTCCTCCTGTGTCCTTAGGAAGCCAGAGGGGTGTGCTGTATCCCCAGGAGCAGCAGGAGTTCCAGGGAGTTTTGCTTGGGTCCTGGAGAGTGAATGTGCGTTGTCTACTGGGAGAGCAGAAAGCAGTCTTAACTGCAGAGCTCTCTCTCCAGCCCTGCACCCCCTGCATCTGTTGTTTCTAAAGGGGCTGTGCTAGTTTGGTTTTTGTAACCAGGGTTATTTGGGAAGAGGTAACCTCGGCTGAGAAAATGCCTCCCTTAGATTGTCTTGAAGGCAAGTCTGTGGGGGCGTTTTCTTGATTGACGATTGATGTGGAGGCGTCCAGCCCACTGTGGGAGGCGCCATCCCTGAGCAGGTAGGGGGTGGGTTGTGTAAGTGAGCAAGCCGAGCTAGCCATGGAGATTGAGCCAATAAGCAGAGTGCCTCCCTCTCCGTGCCCAACTCCCTTCACGATGGGTTGCGATTAGATGTGTAAGCCAAGCGCATGCTTTCCGGACCCAGATTGCTTTGGATCATGGTCTTTATGACAGCAATAGAAAGCCAATTGGGACAGGATCTGACACAAAGTGGGCACTCAGCTTCCTGCCCTTCTTCTGTGTGGGCAGACAGTACCATCTGACCTGCAATGTCTCCAGCCCCACAAGGGTTGGGCTGTGAGTGTCAGGAGCACTCACTCTGTGAGAGCTGGGTACAGTGGGCGCTTCCTTTAGCCCCTGGAGCCGGACAACCTTCATTCCTGCTCGCGAGGACTAACTTCACGCCATTAGTGCCTCACTTTCCTCATCTGTAAACTGAGGCCAAACCCGATCGGGCTTTTGGGCAGTCCGGCAGCCTCTAAGCTGTGTAGAGTGCACAGAGCACGCCTACAGTGCTGTACTGTGAAGATCTTTGTGTTATAGCTTGGTGTGGACCAGGCTTGAAAGTCGCATGGGCCAACAGTAGGCTTTTAAGCAGCTAATAGCTCATTGGAGCAAACCCTTGCTTCCGAACACTTGGGCCTTGGCGGCCTCTTTAACAAGAGGTAGCTGTCTTCTTAGGAGCTGCCCGGCCTTTCATCTCTTCCCTTCTCTGTGCATCCACTCTGGCTGCCTTTTGTTATTAATGTGGAGCGGTTGAAGTCATTGACTTGGGTGAAGGCCAGGCAGCATTAGTGAAGTCATATATTACTTTGCTGGGCTGATCATGAGCAGGATGGTGGAAATCAAGGGGCCAGGGCAGCTGCCTCTCTAGGCAGCCCACATGAAAGGTGTGTTTGTTTTCTTCATCATGTTTGAGTGAATAAGTCTGAATCCTTCCCTGGTCGGTCGCTGTCTGTATAGCTTCCCTACCCCCCAGCCCCCACCCTCACACGCTGGGCTACCCTTTTCTTCTCTGTTTAGGCCAGCTACTGCTGTGTTTGTCACGCATCTTTCTTTGTCATTTGGTATTTCATTGCAGAAAAGTCCTGTCAGTTTAATGCAGGTAGTATTGTTCGGTGAGACTGGCGGTTTCTGTGGGGGCTTCGTAACAGGCTCCGTCAGGTGGGGATTATTGGGTCTGCGTTATTGGTGTTGGCTTTTGTTTTTTTCCTCTGTGATGAGATAATGCTGTGGAGAGAGTGCTCGTTGAAAGAGCCAGTAAGAGCCTTCCTCTGAGAAGAATGGTTGGAGCACACACTTGTTTTCCTAGTCTGCTATGGTATTTGTGGCTTGGGAAATTGTGCTTTGGGAAAAGGCAACCAAGTTAAATTAGCCGTTTTCCTGAACTTTCTACCTGCTCTTTCCTGGACTGCTCCTTGTTTGGCTCTGGAGAGGTTCCAGGCTTTGAAGAGCACAGACGCTCAGGGGACCAAGGCAGTTTTGATGATCTGTTGGCGTCCTGAAAGGAGATATTGTTTGCCTGCCGGGGAAGATAGTCTGGGAAAGAGCGCTTGAGGATCATGTGACCCTCAGAGTGGGGCAGGACCAGGGTGCTCGCCTGAGCGGTTGGTTGAGCTTTTAAGAAATTGTTTTTAGTTATTAATGTCTGAAAATAACTATGTGGCCTCAGATTCTTTTGTTTGGGTGGGAATGGGAGAGATAACATTAACCAGACTTTAACTTTCTTTTATGTTCCTAAATGATTGGGGGGAGGGGTTCCCCTATGAAAGAAAAACCGATTTGTACTTGACATGAGGCAGTGCTAAATTGCGATACACGTGCACTTCATTAGTACTTCAGCAGGGTTTTCTTTTTTCTTTTTGTTTTTTTGTTTTGTTTTTTCAATTCAAAAACAATAATTGCTAATCATAGCTCCTGGGAAAATTCTGCTCCCATAATGACCACAGATACACGAAAGCTACACACACCGCCTCTGTTTTTGCTGTGAATTTCATAAAAGGTGGATGCAACACTGGTGTGCTCTGGTGGGTGTCTATATTTTGACGTGTTGTGGCACCTGCTTGTTTTTCCTGAGACTACCCCTTGAATCCTCACTTGATGTTTAAATTGTGAACTTTCCAGCTCCAATGACTCCGAGAGATGAGCTTGTACTAGCTCGCCTCCATCTCCATCCTTGATCCTAACACAGTGGAAGGAGAACCCTATTCTTTTAGTGCTGTGGCATTTTAAATACCTTGTTCTTGTAGAAAAAATCTCTCCCTCTCTCTCTCTCTCTCTCTCTGTGTGTGTGTGTGTGTGTGTGTGTGTGTGTGTGTGTGTGTGTTAGTGAGAGAGAGAGAGATAGAGAGAGACAGAGACACAGAGAGACAGAGACAGACACAGAGAGACAGAGAGGCCGCAGGGTGGGGGAAGGGCTGGGTGTGTAACTAGATAAACCACTAGAATGGCCCTGAGTTAAACTCCATACGTACAAAGTAAATACTAAAACCATATTATTATGATGATGTATTATAGAAAAACTCAAATTCTTCAGTTATAAAGAGGAAAAAAAAAACATTATTGAACCAGTCATAGACACCTTGCTGTTAAAATGTAGAGGTAGTTACTTTCATGTTAATTTTATATGCATATACACTTTTTCCTGGCTTTTTGAGGCAGGACCGCAGGCAGACTTGAATGTTGACTTCTCCTGTCTCCATCACTGTGTGCACTAGCAGCCCTGGTCATTTTCTTTGTAAAAAATAACTTTGAAACTGTTTGGAAATCTAGGTTTCTAAAATATAATATGTGAGCATATTTCCCACATCCAAGACTATTCTTGGCAAATACTATTTAAATAGCTGCATAGTTTTGTATCTGATATTTTTTTCCTTGTAAAGAGTTAGAGAAAAATATGCACTAAAATTAAAAAGCACAGTTTGAAGATGTCTCTCTTCCTCTCTTTTCTTTTTAAACTATTTTGTTTGTGCGTGTGCTCATGCGTTGGTGCATCAGAGGCTGATGTGGGTACTTCCTCAGTTGCCGTCCATCTCAGCTTTTTGAGAGAATCTTTCATTGAACCTGAAAGTCAGAGATTCATCACTGGCTGGCCAGGAAACCCACCCCCATCCCCACCCCCACCCCCACCTCACCCCACCCCCACCCCCATCCCCACCTCACCCCACCCCCACCCTTGTTCTGTCCCTACCTCTGTCAGCTGTGTGGTTACAGATGTAACCTGGGTGCTGGGAATCGAACTCGCATCTTCTTACTTGCGTAAGTAAGTAAGTAAGTAAGATTTTACTGACTGTACCATCTCCCCAATACCCCTGCACCTTTTAAATAAAAATGTTAAGGCATTGTCTCATGCAACACAGGCTGCCCCTGAGCTCCTTGTTACCTACCTGCACCTCCCTAATGATTGCTGTGTGGGTGCTTTTGTCACTTTGACACAAGCTATAGTCATTTTGGAAGAGGGAGCCTCAGTTGAGTAAAAATCCTCACTACATTGGCCAGTTGGTTTGGTTTGGTTTGGTTTGGTTTGGTTTGGTTTGGTTTTTTTCCCCTGATAATTGATGTAGGAGTATCTAGTGCACTTTGAATGGTGCCACCCCTGGGCTGGTGGTCCTGTGTGCTATAAAGAAAAGGCAGGCTGGGAGGATCTGGACCCAGCGAGGCCAGCCCGATACTGTACCAACCAAGGACAATGCATGCAGTCAATCTAGACCCCCTATCCAGATCTAGCCAATGGACAGAGCATTTCCCACATTTATGTGGAGAGCAGGGACTGACTCTGACATGAACTCTGGTGCCCCCTTTTTGACCATTTCCCTTTGGTGGGGAGGCCTGGTGGCACTCAGAGGAAGGGGAAGCAGGCTACCAAGATGAGACCTGATAGGCTGTGGTCATATGGTGGGGAGGAGGTCCTCTTCTGTCACAGACCTAGGGGAGGCAATAAGATGAAAGTGGGAGAGGGAGCTGAGTTCCCGTCCAGACTTCCTTGGACATGAACTATGATGTGGACGTGGAAGTGAAGTAACCCTTTCCTCCCCAAGTTGCTCTGCAGCATGGTGTTTCGTTACAGCATTACAGCAGTAGTCACCCTAACTAGGACACTGGGATTCATTCCTCACTTAGAAAAATCACACTTACCTGCTTATTCTTTCCTGATTTTAAAAATAATTAGTTTCAGAATTTAATTGAGAACATGCAGATTTAATGTTTACACACAGAAGACTTACTCTTTGCAAAATTTCTGTAACAAAATGATATATATATATATATCAGAAATTCTTTATACAGTAACAATTAATTAGAATAATTTTATTTGGTTATTATTCATAGCTATTAAATCAGTAGAATTTTTAAACAATCAACTTTTATCCCCATAAAAACAACCAAAACAAAACAAAAAGCCTCTGAAAGCAATCTTCCCTTTAAATTTGAAGTAACGTTAGCTGGTTTTGCACCCGACTTTTGAGGTTATCTACTTGTGAGGTATTCTCAGGGTGTACTTGACTGTCCTTGATCCTCCCGGGCTGTATTGGACAAGAAAGGCCAGGAATGGCAGTCAAGGAAAAGGAGCCAGATGGTCCCCGTTAAGGGAGCCAAACCTCCAGCCAAGATGGATGCCACACCACACAGACAGGGCAGGAAAATCACTTCAGTTCTGTAGTGGATTTTGCTGCTGCTTTGCAGGTTCCGCTCAACCTGGTGCAGCAAGCACCCAAACTGTTAATGTCCACTGGGCATGCAAGGGAGAGGTAATGGCACCAGCCAGGACGTTGGGGGGTGGGGGGATCGGGGGTATGTGGGAGTGGGGTGGGGGAGCAGTCCTTGGGGCTGTCTGATGAAATCCACTGTTCAGCATTCTCATAGTCTTTCAAAGGAATCTGGGTAAATTATTTAACCTTGTGTTACTGGTTTAGTTGGCTCTTAAAGGAGAGTCATAATCAAACCAGCTCCTCCTGCCAGTGCATCTTAGTGATGCTGCTGTTCAGTTTGAAAATTAAAACCCAGAGTCACAAAGCATCGCATTGCAATCGAGTAAATATTACTCAGGTTTGTTTTTCACCCAGCGGAGTTGATTTGGGCAAAAGAATGTGGTTAGGAACTCTATGTCTCCAAGACATCTGGGCAACTACTGAGTTTCTTTTCTGAAAGTGACAACAGTAATAGTTTTAAAGGTAAGAGGGAGGTTGCATATAAGAGCCAGGCACTGACTTAGCCTTTGCAGGTATCAGATGTTTCCATGTTAGAAGACTGCAGTGAGTCACTATATGCCGCCATGTGGGTATGTGGTTGGATGATTGGGTTTTTGTTGAATAAAGTTGGTTTTCCTTTCTGAATCAGTTACAATCTTGTTCCCTGAACTAAGCTTGGAAATGTAATCTCTTTTTTGCGTTTTGTTTTGTTTCGAGACAGGGTTTCTCTCTGTAGCCCTGGCTGTCCTGGACTCACTTTGTAGACCAGGCTGGCCTCGAACTCACAGTGATCCTCCTGCCTCTGCCTCCCGAGTGCTGGGATTAAAGGTGTGCGGCACCACTGTGTGGCTGGAAATGCAAATCTTCATTAAAAGATCCCCAAAGTCCATTGAACTAACAACAACAACAAGAACCCTCCCTCTGTCTTCCCTCCTTCCGTGGCCCTCCCCCTCCCTCCCCTTCTTCCTCCAACCCAGGTGATTCCACCAACTTGTTTCTCTGTTTCCTGAAAGCTGCTCCTACCTTCCCAGTCAAAGGTAGTTTCTCACAATTTCATTTCCGCTCAAGAAAAGGGGGATGATCTAGATTTGCATGGGCCATTTTCACTCACATCCATTTACCCAGAACAATCATTTGACCATTTTTATGTTTAATATATAAGATATAAGGCAATAGGATAAGGTACAGGCCGCAGATATTAGATATAGGGAAGTTTATTAAATGAGCATGGGGGAAAAGGAACGGGGAGGGGTGCCCCAGAGAGAGAGGAGGAGATAAAAGGGGGAGGGGTAAGAGGAAGAAGAAAAGAAAGAGGGAGGGGCAAGGTAGGACTGTCGTTTATATAGCCCTGGGCAGGGCCACGCCCCCACTGCAGGTAGGCGATGACGTCACAGATAGGCAGACTGAAGCAGAACCCCAGCAACCATAGCTAGCTGCAAAGGAGGCTGTGAGACACACACACTTTACCACACATGTTCTGTTACCACAGAACAGTGATAAGGAATCAGTGGGAGCTAATGGTGTCAAACCAGCCTGTCACCTGCACTTGTAAATAAAGTTATGTTGGGGCACAGCTGTGCCCGTTGGCCTGCGGATGGCCTGAGGAGTTCCCTGAGACCATGTAGACTTCAAATCATAACATATTTTTACTCTCTTGCTGACATCTGCTAAGGAAAAAAAAAAAAAATGGAGAAATGAAATTGTAGGAGTAGCCACTAGTTTGCGGCCCGTTGGCAGCATGGTAAACTGTGAGTCATTGCCTTGAAAAGGCACCCCAGGGACCTTGTGCTGCGGAAGACTGGCAGCTGACAGAGAGGAGAGCTGATGTGCAGGTAATGGTGGAAGAAGTGTCCAGGGTTAATTTTTGGAGCAAAGGCAGGAAGAAGGTGAAGAAAGATGGTGCAAAAAGGTTGCTTTTGGGGCTAGAGAGATAAGTACTTTCTCCAGAGCAGTGAGTTTACTTCCCAGTACCTACACCAGGCAGCTCACAACTGCTATAACTCATCTTCTGGGAATCCAATGCCTTTCTCTAGCCACTGTGAGTACACACTCACACACACACACAGACACACACACACACACACACTCACATGATCTCCTTTTTAAAGTTGCTCCTCATGGCAACTACTTTCAAGGTGACATGCCATATTTCAGGGCGGTCCCCATCCCCCGCACCTCACAGATAGCTGTGTGGTTTTCTCTTGCTTTTTTTCATGATTGAGGCAGAAGAGGGTGGTGCTGGCATGTGAATGGATCCAGGGGAGGATATAGAAGGTATACCTTCCCTCTGCAGCTGGGTCCGTTCACTTCCCCCAACTTAAGGCTGGGCCAGAGAGAGCCATAAGGAGGAACATAAAGGCAGAGTTCCCTGTGAGTGAGGGAATGCTGTCCAGGCCACTTGGGAGTACAGCAGGCTGCCAGGGACCTTACTCACAGCTGGTGTCACAGTCCCTTCATCTCTCCATCTCTCCACAGCCACTAATCAAGGGTAGGGGGAGCTTCTCTTTTGATGGAAATGACAGACCCTGTGGAGGAGCCAGTCCACTTTCCTCCTTAGTCCTTGTAACCAAACGTATTAGGAGGAGACTAATAAAAATAATGAAGTGCTTGTTCATGCTGGCAAAGAACCCCAATCATTCACTCATCTCGTATTAATTAAAACCTGGTGAGCTTGGCGACAGCACTGGAAAAGCAGGTGGGTCCCTACGAGATCATCAGGAAAGATAGTTCCCTGGGTGGTGGTGGGGCTTCCAGGCCCCTGTTGACAGAGGGGTGCCTCTCACTAAAGGGAGAAAAGCGAAGGGATCTTGGTCCTTGTGCTGTAGTGAAGAAGGAAAGAAAATTAGTGGAGAAGGGGTTTTTTTGTTTGTTTGTTTTTTGTTTTTTCTCAAGCTTAAGTTAGGATAACCACCGTGACGGATGTATGAAGGTTTCTGGTTTGTCTTCTCGGTCCGTCTGCTGATGTGTATCCAGCAACTGTGGAACAGTCAGGAAGCAGTAAGTGCTCAGTGTTTGTCAAGTGAATAAATTAGGTGGATTTAGGCGCTTAATTATCGGAGCTTTCTGTAAGATGAAAGGATTTCAAAAAGAAGAATGGTTTTTTTTTTTTTAAAGAGGAAAAGGCAAAAGGCTGTTACCTTCCAGGCACCCCTCCTACGCCCTGTCATCCTCCAGATGTTCATGTCCCTCTGGCCTTTAGAAGTTTGGGAGAGTTAAGGCCCGCAGCTGGCCAGAGAGCCCCTGTGCCTCTTGTTCTAGACACGGATGGCAGAAGGAGTTCATTTTTAACAATCTAGTGTTTTACGGCACTGAACTGTGATGCAGAGCTTGGCCTTCCATGAGACAGAGAATGAATTGAGCGAGTGATTGATTGATTGGTTGATTTTTCCAGACCTGGTTTCTCTGCATTAGTCCTGGCTGTCCAGGAACGCTCTTTGTAGACCAGGCTGGCCTCAAGCTCACACAGATCCACCTGCCTCTGCCTCCCGAGTGCTGAGATTACAGGATACCACCACCATAGAACTTATAAACAGTAAAACATTTCCTCCAGAAGCTGTTTCTAGTTGGGCTGCTTCTTTCAAGGTTTTTAGTGTTACGTAAATCTGGACCTTAATAGTAAATTATGGGAGCTGCTGAAATGGCTTAGCAGATAAAGGTGCTTGCCACCACATGAACTATGGAACACACGTCCCCCCCTTATAATGTAATAAAAAAATAAACAGTATGCTAAGTGTATTTGTGAAGAAATCAAATATAAATCTCTTGGTTCTGAACTACAGCTTCTAGCCCAGATATGTGAGAGTCCACAGAGGGAAAATCTGAGAGAAACTTGTGTGGTAGGGAGCTTTCCCTGGGGACATACATTTGTAGTAGTTAGCTGTTTGCGCGTGGCGCCACGCAGACCTGCAGTTGATCACTGTACCAGCCTGCACTAACCTCTGTCTTTGGGGGAAAAAAAAACCCAAACCACCAGATATCCAGCCTGCCATGTCTATTTCTTTATTTCAAAGCAAGGAATAATAGCAGGATTTGTGC
The DNA here is from genome assembly GCA_907169655.1 of Acomys percivali. NCBI lineage: Eukaryota > Metazoa > Chordata > Mammalia > Rodentia > Muridae > Acomys > Acomys percivali. Next base: position 43,773,626 of record OU015753.1, read on the forward strand.
TGAAAATGCATGAGTGAGCTAGTCCATGGGTAACACCTGGAACCCATGATGTGTAGTAAGTGCTGCTACAAACCATGACACCTGCTGCCTGAGCTGTTAGAGACCTCAGCATCTGTGAACCAAAGGGACTAACACTGCCCCAGCTGTTGCCCTGGCAGGGAGGACATTGCTGTAGTGCAACGCAGCTTGCCCTTTGCAGAACTTAATTCCGAGGATTCCCGTTCTTTCTACCTGTTGCTCTACCTCCCAGCCTCCATCTCCATGGTAGGATCTAGAATGCTCTATGCCTGTGTCCCAGCTGGGGAGCAGAGAGAGGACTGGGAAGTCAGACTGCCCACTGACAGAAGGCCTGGACCTAGAAAAGGTACATTTTGCCAAGCTGTGTCTGTTAGAGAGGCTCAAATCACCTGTCCACAACTGACTGCCCAGAGGCTGGGAAGTGGTATTTCCAGCTGGGTTTCTATGTGACCACTTACTGCGTATTCACAGTGCAGGCAATATTTATTAAAACACTATTTCAATATGGATCTAAATGTCGGGGCGAGGTATCTCCTGTGAGATAGAGCCTTTAAATATTGAATTTAAACTGTGAGTAAACCTTGGATTGAGAGAGGAGGGAGGGAGACAGACAGACAGACAGACAGACAGACAGACAGACAGACAGACAGAGACCATTCAGTAGAAAGATGCTTGCCGCAGCGACTCAGCATGACTCAGCCTGCCTGTAATCCGAGAACATGGGAGCAAGGAGATCAAAAGTTTAAGGTCAGCCCCAACTGCCTATGGAGTTGAAGGCCAGCCTGGCCTACATGAGAGCATGCTTCAAAATGGACCAAACCCAGCCGGAATTAGAGTGGCAAGGTGAGCACAGTGACCAGTGTGGGTCAGCCAAGCCCTTCCTCCCTCTCACCCCGTCCACTACCCTGACTGACAAGAAGGCCTGCTTCTCCTTGTGTTGTGTTTGGAGCCCTCCAGATCCTCTTCAAAAGGTCACCTGTGAAATATTTCATAGCTGTTATAGCCCACATCTCCTCCACTCTGCTGTGGAATTCTAGAACTTACTAATTCTCTCTGGCTGTGGTTGGCTGCTAGCTGTTGGTCAGTGCCCCTAGCCTCTGTCACCGGTGTATGTGTCACACAGACCCTTTAGCATCTCCGTGTAAGAGAGGACCTGTGGCACTTGCCTTTCTATGTCTGACTAATTAGACTTAACGTAGTGTCTTCCAGTGCCATCAATTTTGGTGCCTATCACAGGATATCATCTTAATGGATGAATAATATTCCATTGCATCAGTGGTATATCAGTTAAAATCATACCAATTTTTAAAAATCTAGATTGATTCCACATCTTGTGAATTGTGCTGCTGTAAACACAAAGTAATGACAAGGATGGCAACATTAATTAGCCCTGATTGTGTGTGTGTGTGTGTGTGTGTGTGCGCGTCTGTGTGTGTATTATTCATGTGTTGAAACATTGCACTGTGCCCTCCACATGCATGTGATTATTACATTAATTGAAAAAATGTAATTCCTACAGAGTACATGCTTACCACTAATGAGTTGATCATTGCACACTGTCTCCGGCTATCAAATCGTAGCTCCCAAGTACATAGAATTAACTCAATAACTAGGAGAATGAAAGCACTTAGGAAGGCCCTGCTCCCAAGTAAGCCCAATCCCTTATCTGACCTGGCAAGGGCAAAGTACATTGGCTTCTAAAGAAACTTCCCAGACTCGGTGCAGTTACTTCAGAGCACTGGAGGGAAGGTGAGGAGCGGGCAAAGTGTGAGGCTGATGGTCTTGATTTTTTTTGTTGTTGTTAAGATTGGCGCTGTTGTATGAAAGGAGAACATTGTGCACGTGTTTACTGTGGTTTTCTTTCCCTTGTCACTGTCCCCCAGGAGAATGGGAGTTGATGACACAGGTTTCTGCATTTACAAGGAAGGAATTCAGGTTAGATGTTAAGTAGAAAAGTTAAGCGGCTTGCCTCATGAGAGACAGGCAAATTGTGCGTGGAGGGCTGCCGGCAGATACTGTCAGATGCCAGGAAAGACCTCTGGTTCCTTCCTCTTCCGTGCTGAGAAACTGCTGAAAACAGTCAGAAGGAGTGGAAGGAAAAAAAAGATGTCTTGTCCTACTGTGTGGAGATTTTAAAACAATCTCTACTACCTGGGAGCTTTGTGTGTACGTGAAGCCCCTGCATGGTTAAGGGGCGATGTTGAAGAAAGAGCTGGCTGTTTCTGGGTTGTTTTTGTTTTAAGTGCCCTCTTGTCTAACTGCTAAAAATAACTGCCGTTACTTTAAACAGATGGCCTCAGTTTAATAGGAAAGAAAGTAGAAGTGAGATAGTTTCTTAGTGTCCATGCCCCACCACCAGCTAAAATTAGCCAAGTTTTATATAAATACGTACTTACGGGGAGCAACTTCTAAGGGTGGGCTTTGTAGATGGAGCTGTGTATCCTGGTAGATTGAAAGCCAGTGTAAGTGACTTAGTTCAAAACAGAACTTTGCATCTTTGGGTTTAAAACCACCATTATCATTTTGAGGTGAGGGCGGGAACATGTGCAGAGATGGGAGGACAACTTTGAAGTGAGTTCTCCCCTCCCAGTGTCATAATGGGCTCCTCAGGTCACCAGCTGTGTGTGGCAAGCGAGTGTCTTTAACTACTGAGTTGTGTACTAAGCCACCTTGCTGGTCCAGGACTTCTGGCTTTTAAAAGACATTTAAATTGTGGTAAAATACCTGTAACCTAAAAAATTAATGCCAAAGAGTGTGATGCATTGAGACGGCGAGAGAGCACGCCGAGGTTACTATTTTATGTAAGTACATCCTCTCAGATGACCAGGCAGACCTCAAGTTGATGGCATTCACACTCGGGAGCACAGAGATAGTTGTGACATTGAAGATAATCTTTGGAGCTGGGCATGGTGGCGCACACCTTTAATCCCAGCACTCGGGAGGTGAGGAGGCAGAGGCAGGCGGATCACTGTTCATTCTAGGCCAGCCTGGTCTGCAAAGTGAGTCCAGGACAGCTACGATTATACAGAAAAACCTTGTCTCAAAGGAAAAAAAAAAAAAAAAAAAAAGGAAGGAAGAAAATCTTTTGATAAGGGAACAACAAAGTCATAAGTCATAAAGACTGATTCTTCAGTGTGCAAATATGTCAGCAAGTGATGTTATATGTCAGCGAGTAACCCCAACAACAGTATTAAGGCAGAGACATTAAGTCTTATCACAAAACTCAAGGTGGTTATTTTTTTTCTTTTCTTCTTTTATAATTTATTTTTATTTTATGTGCATTTATGTTTTCCCTGTGTGCACGTCTGTGTGAGGGTGTCATATCCCCTGGAATTGGTAGATGTGAGCTGCTATGTGGGTGCTGGGAATTGAACCCAGGTCCTCTAGAAGAGCAGCCTATACCTTTAACCACTAAGCCATCTCTCCAGCCCTACCCACCCCCACCCCCAAGGTCATGGGTTTTTATTATCATTCTTTCTCTCATTTGTGGCTGTTTCATCTGGTTCTTATCTGGGGGTGGTTTGGCCTGTGTGCATCCACAGAACACAGATGGTGTTTGCATTTTAGATGCTTGCATTTCTTTACCTGTTCTGTGCCTGCTAGGTTGGGAGCTCTTGGGTTCCAGGGGTGTGGACTATAAGACTGCCTGGAATCTCATGTAAACTTGCTTCTGCCTGAACTTGTCTCTGTGAAAAGGAGTAGACTGGCCCATAGGAAATAGTAAAACTGGGGCTGAGGAGATGGCGTCCTCTGTAAGGTGTCAGCTGCACAGACCTGAGGACCTGACTTTGGACGCCCAGGATGCTTGTAAAAAGCCCAGGCTTTGCTGAGGGATCTGGGGACCCTGGGGGTTGGGGGAGGCGGGAAGGGATGGAGGTAGATTGGATCGCTGAACCTCCTTGGTCTGCTCTTATCTCTCCAACTCATGAGCCTCCGTGTTAGTGACTGGTACACCCTGTCTCAGAAAGTAAAGGAGAGCAGAGGAGGAAACCAGCCAACTTCTGGCCTCCGTATGCACCAGCACGTGCACACACTCACATTAACAGGTGCTCACACTAGGGATACACACAGCCATCACCACCACACAAGTATATGCCTATACAGAAACACACACAAATAATAAAATTGTAGACCAGCGGTCAGCAACATGGATGGCTGAGCTGGTTTTTATCTAAGAAAGCTGCTCATTTGTCTTGAAAGGGCCATTAAAAAATAAAAAAATAAAAAAATAAAAAACTCCAAAAAGATGTTCATGGTAGTTGTTAGCCTTAACGAAAACATTTGCTGCTCCTCGGAGTCAGGATGCGTGGGGTCAGAGGCGTAGGCTCCGGGCCTGCCGCTGGTTCCGATCTCGGTTTTACCATTTCCAGTTTGACTTGGCCAAATTGCTTAATCTCTCTGTGACTTGTTTTCACATCTGTAATTGGGAATAATTACTCCCTGTCTCATAGGGTTGTGGTGAGGATTAACGTAATGTATAAAGTGCTTAGAACAATGTCTGGGATTAATGAGTGCTCAATAAATGTTAATCGGTGTTCCTGTGATGGAAAACATCGTAAAAGAGCTTCTGCATTCGTTCTTGGGTTCAGCTGGTACATGCCCAAACCATCCAACCGTTTTGCATTTTCTGCATTGATAAGGGAAGGCTGCTTTTGTTTGCATTGGTTTTAAAATAGTGAATGCTTTACTTAAAAAACAAAACAACAACAAACAAAAATGTAAATCAACTTGAATCTACACTCAAATGTGAAAAAAATGCTTGAAAAAAAAAAAAAAGGAGACGTAAACAGAGATACCTTCCAAGTGAAGGGAGGTCAAAGGTCATTTGTGCCTGTCATGTTAACACACACATGGCCGGTTATCTCAGGACTCTGGATGTTGAGGCAAGAGATTGATGCATTCCAGGCCAGCCTTGCCTGCATAGTAGAGACCCTGCCTCAGAAAAGGCAAACAGAAAAGTCCTCCGATGTGCTTCGGTAAAGCGGAAGAAGACATGATGTGAAAACTCGAGCTATAGATGAGAAAAGAATGGGAGAAGGAGAGGGAGGGGGGATGAGAAGGGGGAGGGGGAGACACACTCAGGGGAAGACAGAGGCTTCTCAGGGGTGTCCAGTGTCCACGTCCACATGGACCATTCAGGGTCCAGTTTACTCACTCTGCTTCCAAGGAATGTGTGGCTCCTGTTTGATTCTTTTCTGTCGAAAAGGTAAATTTTCAGCACCAAGTCAAGTAACCATATGCTGTAAATGTCACCTCAGGAATCCCCGCCCCCCCCCCCATGCATACATAACCATCATGCTTTATTTAGTTCTCAAGACACCTGGCTGGCCACTCACAGTTGCTGGCTTTGTTTTGGATTTATCGAGACAGGGTTTCTCTGTGTGACAGCCCTGGCTGTCCTGCAACTGGCTCTGTGGACCAGGCTGGCCTCGAACTCACAGAGATCCGCCTGCCTCTTCCTCACACAGAGTGCTGGGATTAAAGGCGTGTGCTACAGTTGCTATCATCATTTGATAAACTTTTGAGCGCCTTTGTCCCCTCTGATACCTCTGTGTCCTCACGTGGGCTTTCTAGTAGGAAAGGGACAAATGGTTATTTACAAGACTAGAAAATGTTCTTTAAAACTTAATGAAATAGCGCTCTCGCTCTCTCTCTCTCTCCCTCCCTCGCTCTCCCCCCCCCTCTCTCTCTCTCTCTCTCTCTCCCCCCTCTCCCTCCCTTCTTCCCTCCTTCCCTCTCTCTCCCTCCCCTCTCCCTCCCCCTTCTCTTCTTCTCTTCACTCTTGCTGTGCATTCTGTCTGTGGATATGGGCCTGGAGTGAGGAGTGGCCAAGGATGGGTATTCGGTGCTGTCAGGGGACTGCAGTAATGGCCTCGCATGAGGATTGCGCAGTGAAGCGCACATTGATTACCTCATCTTATTAGCTGATGGAGATGTTCGAGAGGACAGGCTTGCAGAGCTTTTAAGCCTGTGTAGCTCCCAGGATCTGAGCCTAAGAGCTTTGTTAATTGTTGTCCCCCAGAGGGAACATGGCAAGGGTAGTGGTGGGTTGCTCTGAGGGACCCTGTTAGGGCACATCCCCCTGTCCTTGGGATGGTTTAAGAAAGGCTAGGACCTACAGATCAACTTGAGTTTTCTTTTGTTGCAGTTGTAGGCTTTTTTTTTTTTTTTTTAATCACGTTTATTTTTTTTTGTTTTTGTCCTCCTCTACTAGAATTTGAGTTTGCTGAGGCAGACTGTGCTAGTTCATTAAAGTGCCACCCTTCCAGCTATGACAGAAGGGGCACTTGTCAGTACTCAATAAATATATTTGGAATGGAGTCAACAGATGAATGGATTAAATAAACATAACCACTATTCCCAATAAAATGCCTCTCCCAGATGGAGGCAGGTTGCCAGTGGCATTATTTTAGATCCGTTTTTGCTAAGAAGAATGTTGTCAATTTTGAATGCTCTCCGTAGAACAGATACACAGTTGGCTGTGCCAAAGGGAAACTCAACTCAGGCTTTTGAGCGTTCGTGATTTTGCAGGGCAAATGGCGACTGACAGGACGGCTAGGGCAGCAACCCAGACAGGGAAGGCTTCAGTCAGAACCCGTAACCCCTAAGAATGTCTGAGCGGACTCTGGAAAGTTTGCCGTTTTCTTTGTTGTAGGATGATAATGCAGCAAGAGCTAAAAGTCTTTAACCTTTACAAAACACATTGAACCATTATGTCGTGTGTCGTTTTTTGTTTGTTTGTTTTTAAAGATTTATTTATTACTTATACGGTATTCTACCCACCACAAGAAGGCACCAGATCTCATTACAGGTGGCTGTGAGCCACCATGTGGTTGCTGGGAATTGAACTCGGGACCTTTGGAAGAACAGACGGTGCTCTTAACCTCTGAGCCATCACTCCAGCCCGTCATGTGTCGTTTAAGGCCTGACTTCCACACACTTTCTTAGAGCCTGGATAGAACAAGATGAGCATACTGAGGAGGGAGGCAGGATGCAGGGGTTTGCTGGCTCCTGTGTCGGGGTTATTAGCTCCCATTCCTGAGTGGAGAAGAAGGGGACAAAGGGTTGATTCCAGCAGGACCTACCTGTATAGAATGCCTAAGTAAGTGCGTGGCGGGGGGCATGGGGGGGCGAGTATTAGTTTTCTGTTGCTGCCGTAAATGACCTGTTGCTATCATAAAATGCTACAGTTGGCAGGGGAAAGGCTTATTTCTGTTTATGGTTCTAAAGGGATGGCGTCCCTCATGGCAGAGAAGACTTGGTTCCTGGTGGGAACACCAAGAAACTGAGTGATCACATTGCGTCTTCACTTAGGAAGCAGAGAGAGAGAGAGAGAGAGAGAGAGAGAGAGAGAGAGAGAGAGAGA
>OU015753.1:43781019-43800137 GCA_907169655.1 Acomys percivali
AGAGAGAGAGAGAGAGAGAGAGAGAGAGAGAGAGAGAGAGAGAGAGAACGGGAAGTCAGGTCAGAATAGACCGCGGCGAAGCGACCCACTTCCTCCAGCAAGACTTTGACTCCTGAAGGTTCCATAACCTCCCCAACAGCGCCACCTTTCTGGGCACCAAGTGTTCAAACACATGCGCCCATGGGGGACATTTCCTCTTCAAACCACAACAGCTTTGGAAAGGCAACTAATTGGTGAGGTTTAAAAAAAAAACAAAAACAGACTTCCATCAGAGCCTGACTCTGAGAGCATTCGCTGTTGAGTGACATGAGGAAGGTGACAAGGACACTAGGCTAGCAGAGAAGCAAATATAAATCCTAGACTTTCTTGGGATGTAGGGAATGTGCATCTATAGTCACAGAGCTGTGACTGCTTTGTTGATTTAAAGTTGATGCAAACTTTAAAATTCAAGGGGAAAATTAAAGGGCGATTAAAAGTCTAGATCCAGCCGGATAAGTGGCACACGCACTCAGGGAGTGTGGATCGCTGTGAGTTCGAGGCCAGCGTGGTCTACAAAATCCAGGGCAGCCAAGGCTACACAGAGAAATCCTGTCTCGAGATAGGGGAGAATAAAAAGGTCTAGAGCAGATAGAACTCAGAAGGGCACGAGGAGCCACAGAGAGAGCAGAGAGAAGTAATATTACCAGAGAGTTAGTTGGCGTAAGACTGAGCAAATAAGGCGCAGGTTAAGGGTATGACTTGAAGTTCACCAATGGAGGGAAAACCATATCAGGAGAAGGGCAAAATGAGATACAACACAGGTCAAACGTGATAGGTTACATGTGAGCATGCTGTTTTTCTTGTAAACACATACTTTCTTTCTTTTAAGCATATTCACCATAAACTGACTTTTCCCCCAGATGTTTCACATCTACCTTTGGTTTAGGTGAGTTGAGGGGCGCAGGAAAGAAGAATGCAAACAATAAATGCCACTTTTGAAAACTTCTCTCAAGTCCAGTGGGCAACAGAACGCCGCCGGGAGAACCAGCATTGAGAAGCACTTCCGGTGACACAGGCAGCCGCTTTTGGAAGGAAGGGAGGTAGTGTGTCCTCCCCTCCCCAGACACAGAGAGGCAGAGGATGAGGTGAGGTGAAGAGAAGAGAGGGGAGATCCAGGCTTAACCAGACAGGGAGACGGCGGGTACCTCTGAAGAGAAACCAAAGCGTAGGCTTACTTCTGCCTTGTGTAGAACTGGGGTGCAGGACAGACACCTGGGACAGCCTGGGACAGCCCGGAACGGCGATGGCGACGTTGCCTCGGAAGCCGCTTCATGCTTTGACTCTGCTCGTGTATAGGTTTAATAGAACAATTTAAGGCAAACATTCGCATTCGGTGAGTTTTATTTAACGTTCTAGGAGCTTGTTAGACAGTACAGACTCAGGCAGTGCCCTCAGTTTGTTTACAAATTGTGATTTGAGAAGAGAAGTTTAATTCAGAACCTATAAGAACACTAACCCTGTGTTTAAAAAAGAAAAAAAAAATGTATTGGAGTCAGGGAAGTGATAACCCGAATTTGATTCCTGGAACTCACATAAAAAGCTGGATGTGTCCGTGCATATTTGTAATTCCAGCGTTCTCTCTGTGAGATGGAGACAGGAGAATCTCCAGGCTCTGGAGCCAGCTAGCCTGGGGGCAGCATCCTAACAGAAACAAGAGACCCTGTCTCAAAAACAAGGAGGAAGGTGGGAACAGACCCCTGAAAGTTGCCCTCTGACTGCCACACATGTGCATGAGCACATTTCTAAAGATTCATTCTTGAATAGATGATTTGTGTAGTTTTTTTTTTTTTCTTCCCCAATACAGCTACTAGGGAGTAGCTTCGGTTCTTCCCTGCGTAGCCCAGTCTGCTGTTACACTATAAATACATCACTTGCTGCCAATCAGATGTCCAAATGCAACAGCTGCCTCTTCTGTGTTTTGTTCTTTGTTACTCATTTTAATGAATAATTTGAACTGACTCCAAAACATGAACTTACACATATAAGCATGCTTTGAGGCTTGTATCATGTGTTTCAAACTGAGTGATGACATCATTCTCTAAATATAGTGAATTTTAAGAGAGTGAATTATTTGATCTGTTTTCCCCACCATAAATAATTTGGCAGGAAGACAGAGAGAAGAAGAGACCAGGGATAAAACAACTCAAGGAGCTACGTCTGAGAATAGAGAGCCGGGGAGACTCGCATACCTCCTTCTTCCTGACGCATACCTTTTGGGAGGTCTTGGCTGAGATTGGCTTTTCTGGTAGAGAGCCCAGGCAGTGACATGCGTGTCCTTCTGTCTTCTATAGTATGTCTTGGTGCTAAAGGGTTTAGATTCAAAGGGGAAGGAGAGCTGAACAGGGAGGCTAGTGGCCTCAGCCTTCTCCGTCCCCATCCGTCTTTCGTGGCACAATAGTTGAAAGGCAGGAAAATCCAGCCTTCATCATCCTAGCATTTGCTTGATAAATATAAGCTCTGTGTGCCCTGTCTGCCCTGATTTCAGCTGCTGTCCCCTCACTTCCTTCAGAGAAGCTGGCAAGCGTCTTCCAAGCTGATGCTGCATCCTTGCAAGGTGTGGCAAGGCGTGGTCGCAAGTCACGGAGGCTCATCCACTGTGGAACCGGCCAAAGGGCTAGTGCCACTGTGCTTCTGTAGAAGGTGATACGTTGCTTCGATGGGAATATTTTTGTATGACTTTTCTCACTTGACTGTTGTACAGTTCTGAGAAGCAGAACTCCTACTGGTGCCGGAGGAGTTTTCTGCGCCCTTAAATATATGGGAGGAAAATCTAGGATCGCCTCTGGAGACGAGAGTGAGGATGCATTCTGGTTTCTTAGGAACAAAGACATTGAACGACCCATCATTTAAGGCCCGACATTATATCTAGTACGTGGGCCTCACCTTCAGCCATCGTTTCTCTGTGTTTTGTTCCGCACATGCGCCTCTCGTATAGCTGTGCCTGTCTGTCTTGGGAACCTGTGTCACTAGTCCCCAGGGGTTAGGAGTCTCCAGATGGGCCCTGTATGCCAGCCAGCAGCCCTCTCTGTCGTCCCGTCCATCAGGAACTGCATGTGTATTGGTGGGGATCTCTAATATAAAAGGAGCTGCTGGTTTCAAAAGGCAGCTGTGGTGGAGGATGAGGTCATAGGCAAACCATGCAACCCCTTCTCCACAGAAAGATCCCCCACAGAGATAAATGTGCTTCTGGAAGAGCCACACCACCTCGCCTGCTGCTGTCCCCAGCTTGCTTCACTTTGCCTGTACCTGTGGAGAGCTATCCTGTGACTTCCAGAGCCTGCTTATGGACATGTTTTTAGTTTACTTATTCATGTCTAGGACATACAAAAACCAAAAATGAGGGGCCAGGCTATTTCGGCCTGGATACTAACAAGCCGGTGAATTATCGTCTTATCTCTGGAGAAATCCACATAGAAACTAGACACAATCTAGAGATGAGGGCTTTTCCTTATAAGATAAGGATCACCGGCCAAAGGTGCTCAAGGAAGCAGCTCGCCCAAGGTGTAGACACCGGGCAGTCACTGGGTCAGAGGTGCTTACCAGAAACGCCAGTCTTCTTCCTGAGCTGTAGAAGATGGAACCAACCTTCGAGTTTATGTTTTGTTTTCTGCCACTGTCCTGTTTGTTTTTCAGATTTGTTTGGTTTGGATTTTTTGCGGTGCAGCCTATTTTAAGCAGTCCCTGCGTACGCTCCACTAGGGGGCAGACATGTCTTCATTCCTTGTGCCCCAGACACTTGGGGCAAATATTTCTACATAGTTAGGTTTCATATAATGATTTTTAGTTTGCTTTTCCTATATTTAAGGTCTATTCATATCTATACAAGTTCAACGGCCATTGCTCAGTTCGTTAGTACATGATGGTACAGCCATCATGAAGCCACTTAACAATCACTTATCGGCGACTGTCTTGATGCTTAGCGTTCATCTGTACATGGGGACATTAATTCACTCATTCACGCTCCATTTTGTTGGGTTATCGTGGGTTGGGTTTTGAGAGTAGAACAGCAATGAGGAAGGGCAAGATGTGGGAAGCCTGGAAGCCATTTGGTGAGAGGACTACGAAGTGAGAAAAGAGGTGGGGGGAGGGGGATGGAGGTTCACAATAACAACGGCCTTGTAAAGTTTCTAATTTTGATTATTCTCTACAAACTACTCAGAAGAACCAGCCTGCTTGTGCACCTACATCTCAGTGCTCAGGAAGCTAAGACAGGAGGATTGGGGGTTCGAAGCCAGCTTGCATTACTTAGTGGAACGCTGTCTCAAAAGACTAAGGGCTGGGATTGCAGCTTGGTGTGGGATACCTGCCTGTCATATATATGTGTGTTTATATTATTCTTTATATTCACCCGCTAACTTTTCAGTTTTACTATTCTTCAAAGTGAGCTTGATAACGAAAACAATACCGCTTGCATAACGTTAGTTTGGAATGCTTGCCCGAAACACTGGACAACCTTCAGAAAAGAAAGCTCCACCCCAGTCATGTAAGAGATGCGGACATTAGTAGGTTATCACTTCCAAGTAAAGGGCTGAGGTGTGACAAAAAGATTTTCCTTCTCTAATTTTTTTTTAATTGCTAAATTTTTAAGATTTCTTAAAATTACAGAGGAATAAAAGTCAACAGTATCTGAACGTTTATCTCATAGTAGCACACTGAAAAGATGTTCCGCTGCACCTGCCGGGGCCTTGGTGAGACTTGTCTTGAGATACCATGTTGGGCAGCGTTAGGGCTTTTATTGGGAGTATTTTCCCTGCTTTGATTGAAAACACCCTGCTTCTCAAGAACAGAATTAGAAGCTTGGTGCGGCGGTGCACACCTTTGGTCCCAGCACTCAGGAGACAGAGGCAGGGGGATCCCAGTGTGAGCCCAGCCTGCCAGGCCTAAATAATAAGCCCTGTCTAGAAAAGCAAAAGCAAGCAAACAAAAACACAGGATTAGAATTTGAGTGGCCATCTTGCATATGCCTACACCGTTGTGCCAGATGGCATGTGGGGACTTTTCATGTGTCTGTTCTCCATGGCTTATCCGTGTGAAGAATGAGGCCAGGGAAAGGGGCAGAGAGCCCTGGGGCGGAGAGTAGGTGTGCTGAGTGGAAAAACACAAGCGGGATATCCTGGGGCTCAGGCCCCTCCATCACATACTGGGGCAGGGGGTTGTTGTAATTTGGAGCATTCTAGTTAAAGGGAGGCAACGTGTCATTCTTGTTCTTTCCTGTTTGCCTTCCCTCACCCCTAACCGGCTCCTCCTTCATTCTAGTTAAACATCGGCGATTGCATATTTAATGTAAAAGAGCAAAACATGAGTGTCAGTGGTGTCCTGGGGGATGTCCGGGAGACATCTCCGCAAGCCCAAAGCCCAGCCCTGCGGTCTGAACTCGGGGGCTATATTTAGACAACTGTGTGGATCCTGTATTTTTTTTTTTTAATGCTGTAAACATGTTGATGTGGTTATTTTTAGCTTTCACAGACTCTAGTGAACTTCTGAGTTGGCCAGTAGACAGAGGCAGTTGTGGCTGTCGCCCGCACCTCAGATACTCCACTTTGTCAATAGCTCTGACTGTCCCAGTCCGTTAACGATGCATTCAGAGCGTGTTAGCCTGTAGGCTGTCTGGCATTAACTGCACAGTAGGGCTGCATGCAGGGGACCGCACATCTGTCTGGTGGGGCATGTTTAGTGTCTATGAACTGTGTGACTTTGGCCATGGTTTTGACTCGAGTTGAAGATGCATCAGGTGCCGCCACTTGGCGGAAGCCTCTAACCCATTTCTCATCACACCAGCCATGCCGTGGTCCTCCAACAGTGCCGTGTGCCTACAGATCCTTGCTCTTGTTTTTATTATCTTCAGCCCACTGGACTAATTCCTGTCGGCCAAAGGTTACAAGGCGTCTGTGTGGTGAAGAGGGTCATGGAAAGCTGACAGGAAACAGGAAGATGAGGCTTGGTTTGGATCCGCAGCATTGAATGGGCGTAATACTCGCATGTTTTCCAAAGAGTCAATAATAGTCAAAGGCTTTTCTCGTGTGACAGGAACGGGAATCATTTTCTTTGAAGAGTCATGCCTGGACGCCTGGCATCAGTCATCACTTGAGCTGGGTCTGCCATGTTTGCGTTAGAGAACCCACTTCCTTCTCTATGGAGGGACTGTTGTCTCGAGTTCCACTTTGTATGCAGTGCTTGTCTGTGGATAAGGCCAGATGTCTTGTATGTTGTATGTACTGTGTCTGAATGGGTGACTCAGGTGCATGACTTATCTCATTGAAGTATTTTCCCCGGGGAAACTCACAATTGCTTCATACCTTTTCGCCCGGAAGCCTTAAACCGAGTTGTACGTTGAGAAGAAAACGGTAATAGGCATCGTCCAGGCTTACTTCAGATTAATAGCATTATGACGGTTTGAAATTTGTTTTGCTAATACTTTCAGTGATTCATGTCAAAGTGCTGTTTTTGGAACTGTGACTCAATTTTTTTTGTTGTTGTTTTTGTTTTTTCGAGACAGCCTTTCTCTGTGTAGCCTTGGCTGTCCTAGACTCACTTTGTAGACCAGGCCAACCTCGAACTCACAGCATTCCACCTGCCTCTGCCTCCTGAGTGCTGGGATTAAAGGCGTGCACCACCATGCCCAGTGTGACCCAATTAAAAAAAAAATCATTTATGTATTACTTGTTTGTATGGATATGTATGTGTGCCTAGTGTATGTATGCCTACCACTTGTGCAGGATCCCTTGGTGTTTAAAAGAGGGCATCTTGAGCCAGGCTTGGTGGCGCACATCTGTAATCCCAGCACTTGGGGAGGCAGAGGCAGAGGCAGGTAGATCGCTGTGAGTCCGAGGCCAGCCTGGTCTACAAAGTAAGTCCAGGACAGCCAAGGCTACACAGAGAAACCCTGTCTTGAAAAAAAATACCGTTCAGCCCAGAAAGCTACTAACCATGGACGGAAGATGTGGTCTCCCCAAGTCTAGCAGGGTGAACCAGTATGGTAAAAGGATTCCTTAAAGGGGCATGGGCAGTTTGCAAGCACCGGAGCCACTATGTCACTGATGACAGTGTCTCTCTTCCTCCCAGAAGTGTTAACTGTCAGTCAGTCTTTGATGAGGGGTAGGTCCCATGAGCCCTTGCCTTCCTCTGTGATACAGTGTCACAGGCCAGTCTTGTGTAGAAGTCTATAGAAGTCACAATTGCCATGCCTAGGGGACAGCATTCCAGAACAGTAGAGCACAACCTTGAACTTGAGGTGCCTCTGTTTCCACCTCCCAGATGCTAAGAGCACATGCGTGAGTCAACATGCCAGGTTTTATATGGTGCTGGGTATCCAACTCAGGCTTCCATGCACGGTAGGCAATAGTGGTTAATGCTCTGGTCCTGTCACCACCATCTCTTTTGGTGTGTTTGAGGCTCATGATGATGCTTGTGCCCTCCGGCTCTGTTCAGCTAGATGGGTTGGGTCTCTCTACCTGGGCATTTAATCCACCTCTGCCTTTCCAGGAAGAGGAGTCTTATTACATACTTGCTCTTCATTGGCTGCAAACTCATGCTGGCTCTCAACTGGCTGGATTGCATTGAACCTGCAGCTGCCTCTTGCCTAGAACTGCAGCAGGCTGAGTGTTGCTCTCCAGACACGGAGTGGATGTGCTAGCCCCACCTGTGTCTTCATCCCAGCGTGGAGGACGGCGAGAAAGAGACGATAACTGTGAACCCAAGGCAGGCTGGCTCTCTTCTTCTCTGTGTCCTTGAGCTACGCTGCTGCCCAGATCTCATCCACTTCACATAGAAAGAGGCATGGTTATCTTTTCCCAGCGCCATCTTGGTCAGAGTAAGAAAGCCTGTAGACATGTGCCGACCGATCAGAAATGCAACTAGATGCAAGCAGGAGTTAGTGTTCACTGGTAAGAGAACACCCCAAAAAGGTCCCCCAAAGTGCTCTGGTGAGAATTAGCGCTAGGAGATGACTGGCTTGGCATGTTGGTAACTCCGTTTCCCTGCTAGGAGGCCAAAGCAGAGCAGCCTCCTCACGAACTGTAGTCTGTAGTAAGCAGTAGGGAAGTGAAGACCTGCTTAGTGTAGTCTGTGCCTATCACTCCTTAGCCTGTCCTTCCCCCTGCTATCCCGCCACCCCCACTCCCACCATCATCCCTACCCCCCACTGCCATCCCTACCCGGCCCCAACACCACCCCTACCCCTCAGGAAAAACTCTGCTTGCTTTCATCAAATTCTCAAAGCCAGTTCATATCTCACAGGGGAAAAAAAAAGTTTTAAGTACAACTTTTTATATTAAACACCAAGACATTTCTGTCGTGGCTGTGCCTACTTGTTATACTGTAGAATTTATACTCCGGCCTTCAGAGACACAGCAATTTAGCAACTGTGTCCAGAGAGGAAACTGTCCACACAAGACTTGCTCAAGCTCTCTCTAGCTGCTGCGCAGTTTGGTTTGGTGGTGGCTGTTGTCCTCCGGTAGAGACCTCACGCTTTCCACAGGTGGCAAACCCGCTTTCATCCAGACGAAGCACGTGACCCCTCATATTTAGAAGTTCACCCGACAGTTCAGGAGCTGGAACGAGCCGTCGTGCTGCAGTTTTGTTTTTTGTTTTTTTTTTTTCCAGCATGTTCTTCTGTTTATATTACTAAGCTAAAGTTAGCACAAATAGGGCAAGGCTAGAAAATGGTGACCGTGGTTTGAAAACAGGAAATTTTAGGCTTCTGTGTGTGTGTGGAACAGACGGTGGAAGTTCCCACGAAGCCAGCTTTTTCCTAATTTAGCTCTAAGGGAGAAGATAATGCTTCCTGGAAAACAACGGAGCGTTTTCAAGCACACAGCTTTCTTTTGTCCCTGTCCATGGGTAGTTTGTTTTTCTTGATTTCACTTACACTTGGAGCAGTATTTTGGAAATTGAGTAATTTTGGTGGAGAAAGCAAATCCCTAGGCTCGAACTTTATGTTTTTAGGTATTTAAGCATTTGAGTGTGTGACCTCTGGCTGGCATGGCTTTTGAAGCTGATGAGAATATTATGGACGTTAGGTGGGGGAAGGGGAGCAGTGCACTCATCTATTTTAGGCGTTCGCAGCTTTGCTTGTTTGTTTGTTTTTAACCCTTGAATCCAGTCCTCAAAACCAAGTCTCTGTCTAAGCCGTTTCCTGACTGGGCTGCTTCCAGATGTGTCCTGGCATTCTATGTCTGAGAGAAACGTGAAATTTGTTCACTAATTGCAGACGGACGAGAAAATGGCATTTCCAGGCAACACACACTTTTCGTTTTCCGTATACCGTTCCTAGATTTTTTTTAAAAGTTATTTTCTTTTTCAAAGCCTTTTTAGGCATAAACTCAAAATATATAACATTTGGAGTTATAAAAGTAATAAATGGAAAGCCATTGAGAAGATCAGATTTACTAAAATATATAAAACACATGCAGCTTGTAGGAACCTCTCACCTGTGGCACAGAGTCATCACAGTTAACAGTGGGATCTTTTCTCTAAACTTGTGTATGTGCAAACGTAACTATTTCAGACAAATAGAGCCACACCTCATGTACAGCTGTGCAGCTTTTGTTTTGTTGTTTGAGACAAGGTCTCAACAGTCTAGGCCGGCCTATAATCAATCCACTGTATAGCAACCCCATCTGACTGTATTCATGGCCATCCTCCTGCCTCAGCTTTTCTCAGGTGCTCAACTTACAGGCAGACATGAACCAAGCAACTTTCCCCTCCCATGTAACAGTTATGTTGGTGGTATTTTTCATGTGTGTTCTATATTTTTTAAAAACCATTTAATGTATTTATTGTACAGGTGCCACACAATTTGACCATTTTCCTGCCCTTCAACTTTAGTCTAACACCTATCATTAAAAAATTCAGTGTTCTCAGACAAATGTGATGGCACATGATGTTAATCCCAGCACTCAGGGAACAGAGGCAGGTGGATCCGTGAGTTCAAGGCCAGCCTGGTGTACAGAGCAGGTTCCAAGGCATCCAAGGTTACACAGAAAACCCTGTCTTGGAAAAAACAAAAATTAATGAAGATAAGATTCAGTGTTCTCGCTAGCCTCCGTGGCCAACAGTCCAATCCCATCACTTGGGAGGCAGAACCAGGACCCAGCCTTTACTGCATAGCAAGTTAGAGGCCACCCTGAGCTACATGAAACTTAACAGTCTAAGACAAAACAACAAGGTCTTTATTATCTTCATGGCAAATATACAGACTTCTGAGATCACATGTAAAGTTTGTACTCTGTCCATCAAAGAACTCTCAAGTCATAGTCGCCCCCCTCCCCAAAATATCAAGTGTGTCGTACTTTTTCTTTTCTTTTTCTTTTTTTGGTTTTCCAAGACAGGGCTTCTCTGTGTAACCTTGGCTGTCCTGGATTCCCTTTGTAGACCAGGCTGGCCTCAAACTCACAGCCATCTGCCAGCTTCTGCCTCCCAAGGGCTGGGATTACAGGTGTGCTCCACCACACCCAGCTCGTGTGTCATACTCTTAGTAGACTTTCTCCCCGACACCTTCTCAGGAGAATGTGGGCTAATGAGATGTCTGTGACAATTTGTATCTCATCCCTAGAATCTTTGTTAGGCCTCAGCAACCACCGAGGGTCCTGGTGAATTCTCCTTAGCTTCCCTAAGCAAGTAGGGCTGTGGGTGCTGTCTCCCAGGAACACAGCGGATCAGCAAACAGCAGGTGCTTTTGTCAGGGAGGGAGTTGGTGGGCTTGTTTCGTTTTGTTTTGAGACAGGGTTTCTTTGTGTAGCCCTGGCTGTTCTAGACTAGCTTTGTGTAGACCAAGCTGGCCTCGAACTCACAGAGATCCGCCTGCCTCTTCCTCCTGAGTGCTGGGATTAAAGAGATGCACTGCTGCCGTAGCCACCACCAGCACCACCACAACAACAGCAACAGCATGTTGAGTTGGGGGCTTTTAAAGTGGGTTTTGAAGGAAGTTCACTACTGGGTAAGAGATACTGGTCTGTCAGGGTACAAACAGAAAGAAAATGAAGCCTGGTGGCGTGGAAGGGAGCGCTTGGGACACAACCTCGTTTGGAAGATGTGCCCTCATGGGCCATTGTGTAGCAGACACTTGGACTACTACAGTAACTTCATACTTCAGGTTTCTTGCTCTGAGATCTTTTCACTAAGTTCACTGGCCTCTGTGGTGGTTTTGGGGGGCAGAGAATACTAGATCATCTTATCAAGGCTTTCAAGACCCTAACAACTTGAGAATTGTTATTGCTGATACAAAACAAAACAACAACAACAAAAAAAACAACAACAACAACAAAAAAAAAAACAAATAAAAGAATGGGCTGAGTCTGGTTGGGGAAGCAGCTCAGAAGCATTCAGATGACGTGCCAAGCATTTGCAGGCCGGCTGCCCTGTGAACACCACGCATACACCTCGATGGATCTGATGTGTTGGTACTGTCACCCTAGTAGCTTAGAAGCCTATTTTCAGATCTCACTAAAGTATGACAGGTCTGCCTTCAGCTTAGCATAGCCAGAGCCTAAATGTAGAAAGTGCTTATACGGGCAGTGGGGTTTTTTTTTTTTTTCTTCTTCTGTTTTTAAAGAATTATTTATTATATCTGAGTGCTCTTTCTGCATGTACACCTGCAGACCAGAAGAGAGCATCAGATCCCAGTATAGATGGTGTGAGCCACCGTGTGGTTGCTGGGAATTGAACTCAGAGCCTCTGGAAGAGCAGACAAAGCTCTTAACCACTCAGCCACCTCTCCAGCCCCAACAGGCAGTGCTTTTCAACTGAAGCTCATAGACATTTTTTGAATGTTTAGAGGTTGAAAGCAGATTAGTTGAATATTTATGCACCACTATCCTCTCCTGACAGTTCTTGAAAAGGCCAGGCAGATTGTACCCAGACCGGTATCCCCGGCCTGTGTCGCCTGTGGATGATACGGAGAAGAGGGCTGAGCGAAGTCCTGGGTGGATCCTGCGCCGAGGAACAGCACGTGTTAGGGTCAGAGAGAGAAAAGGAGGCCCCAAGAGGATGGCAAGCCATCGAGGTGTGGCCGGACGCTGGGAGGATACGGGTCGGGCTAGTATGCCCTATCAGAGAATTTGGGCTCTCTCTTGTAGAAAGTGGGCAACCCAGGAAGCAGAGGGAATTGGTATATGAGTACAGTACATCTAAAATTTCATTAATATACAGATCCACTCGTGTGGGTACTACATTGTCTATTCCGCTTGAAACTGGAGTAATTATTGTATGTAAGAAACGATAGCGACACCGTTAAGTTGTTGCCTTATGGATGCAGTTTCATTGTGAAAGTCTAATAGTTAAAATGGTTTTCTCACAAGACTTTTCTCTCAAGTTGATCTGAGCGTTTGCTTTTGAAGGTTTCAAGAAAACTTATCTGCTTGGTCTGTTACTCAAGCAAGCCTGGAAGGCAATATACAGCTGTCTCTGGGGCTACCGAGACAGCGGGATAAAAATAGGACAAACATTAAGAATCCCAGATATTTTCAGATAACAAAGACGGATTTGTGCGGGCCTGTTTTGCGCTGGGACAAAACAGAGAGGCCTTTGTGCTGGGATTAGCCAGCGTGCTGATGTCAGATCTCCTGTCAAGCATCGAGCTTTATTCTAACTAAATTGTGCTTTGTCCCACCATCCAGAGAACCTTCGTATCGGCCTCGTTAAAGTGTGAGTTTATGTAATTGCTTTTGTTTTCCCCGTTTCATTGGTGCCAGAGTCAGTGAGAGTGGCTCATTTTGTGACTGAGACAAACATTCACATTTGGACCATGTTAAAAATAAAATAAAATAAATAAATAAATAAATAAATAAATAAATAAATAAATAAATAAATAAATAAGAAGCAGGTGCTGCCTGGCGCGGTTCTGCGTTTCAGGGCTGCAGTTTCCTGTCTTAAGAGTCCATGTCTCAGAGGGTATCTACTCAGCCCAGAGTCTCTGGCCCGCTGTGGCCCCTGCAGTTTCTAAAGGCCTTCTGGGTGCTGCTGATGGAAAGGACCAAATGAGGAAAACTGGTTCAGCAGGTCTCAGAAAGGGATACTTCAGGCATCTCGAAGACACACAGGAAGACTACAAACCCATTCTCTTCTGAGTTTGTAGTTTCCCCACCACCTTAGCAGTGTTCTGGGGCAGCTATTTACACGTGTTTTTCACGTGTATGTCCCGTTCAGGGCCTCTTTTTCTCACATAGAGAGGAAGTTTGGGAAGGTCTGATCTCATTTTAATGAGGCCATAAATTGCATTTCATATTCCACCAAACTGTACAACTTGATTTCCTTTAGGAATTCTGCAGGTGGCCAAGGAAGGAAAGGCCTAGAAGGTTGGGGAAGAAAGTAGTAGACTTTCAGGAAGAGAATAGACAAATTTTGGCCTCAAAGACAGAAGACAGACATGATAGTTAATAAGATGTAAGGGAGAAGAAAGGTTAGAAACAACAGTTAAAAGATTGTAGATGAGGCCAAGGGGACGCTCAGCTGAGAAAGTACATACGTGCAAGCATTAGGACCTGATGCGTTGGTTCCCCCATAACGAAACCCATGCAAAAAACAAAAAACAAAAAAACCGGGGCGTGGAGGTAGGGGTGCCTATAAGCCCATCCCTGGAAAGGTAAAAAGAAGCAGATGACTGGGGCTCAGAGGCCAGCCAGCCCAGCCTCCTTGGCAAGCTCCAGACCAGTGAGAGACAAATCTAAAAAAACCAAAACAAGATCTGCAGTGACTGAGGATGACATTCAAGGCTGATCTCCACTCTTTACATGCTCACGTGGGCACACACACACACACACCCACACACACACACACACACACACACACACACACTTAAAAAAACATAGGGGACCCATGCAGACCCAGCAGTGGACTTGTTCAGTGTGGGCCTGGTGGCCTTCCACAGCCCAGCAGCCTCCTCGGCCCTCGCTGACATGCAGTTT
Source organism: Acomys percivali (assembly GCA_907169655.1). NCBI lineage: Eukaryota > Metazoa > Chordata > Mammalia > Rodentia > Muridae > Acomys > Acomys percivali. The sequence goes on from OU015753.1 coordinate 43,794,960, forward strand.
AGAAGCGGATCCCTGTACTGCTCAGCCTGAGCCATTGGGGAATGGATGAATTATGTTCAATGAATTATGTAGTAAGGCATTTCAGAAAGATTTCCTTGCGAGCCATTAAAATTTTAAAAGTCGTTTCTGTATTTAAAGATGGAGCCTCTTCAATCTGGAAAAATAAAAATCCCTACCCAGAGAGAGGCTCCTGTGGTGGACTTGAACAAACAATCCTGTTTTCTTCTTTTTTCTCCACTGCTGTATCGGGCTTAGTGGCTATGGAGCTCTTTATAGGGCTGGCGCAGAGTCTTGCAGAGTCTCATTGCGCTACCACAGCCGCAAAAGGTGAGAATTTTACAAGAGTGGCCGTTGTTTATTTGAATTAAATAAATGGGTTTTTGTAGTCCAGTGCTACATTTGTGTGTACCTGTCACCTTAAGATTTCACTTGTAATGTCCACAGCACTCTATGCGTCCTTCTTCTGGCCACTTTCTGTACTTCCTTGAGAAGTATCAATAGCTGAAATATTGATGTGAGCAGCAGGGATATGTAGCTTAGTTGATAAGAGTGCTTGCCTAAGCATGCAGGAAGCCCTGGGCTTGGTCCTCAGCTCCCCATAAAGCAAGTGTTTACATGCTCATAATCTCAGAACACAGGCAGATCAAGGCTAGCCTGAGCTACATGAAACCCTGCACACACGCACGCATGCACACACCTTAAGCTTTGCACGTGAGTGTTTTTCAGTTTTACATAGTTTTGTAAAGATGAATGCCTGACCTTGTATCACTGTTTCTACAAGGTGTCCTGCCAGCATTGCTGTGTCCTGGAGTGTGTGCATGGATGTGAAATGTTTCCTGCACTGTTGGCAGCTGATACACTCCTTGAGGTTTGCAGATCCAAGGAGCTTACTTTTCTTCTCACGAGTACCTGGTGCAGTATTTTTGGAATATTCAAGAACTCGTTGACTGGTTAACTCCTAGATTTTTTTTCCTTAAGTCACCTAATTGATATCATTTAAAGTATTTTTTAAATTGTATGATATAATTTAAAATATCTACCGTATGAAGCCTAAAGTTATCACCCAAGCTAATCCATGTGTGGGAATTATTGGAGACTGGCATGGAGGTCGCCTGGGCCCCCTCTGTCACCACATTAGACCCTGTTGTGTTTATCTAGCACCTTCATCCAAATTTATTATAATATTTGGCTAACGCAGAGGCTAAACCCAAAATACCTGCTAGAGAAATGGATATCATATTAGTCATTAGCCCTTTTTGTCAATCATTTTCAGAATCAACCGAAGCTGTTTTTAAGTTGGTATACTACAACGCCTTTTAGTTATAAACTTGCCACATTTGTGTTGCACAGAAGACGCAGCGCACTTGTCATTTTGCTTTTCGTGGTGGTTGTAAGCAATAGATGCTTTCTGATGAGCACACATCCTTGGGTGTTAATGAAGACACAGGAGTTCTTGAGTTGGGGACCGACTTCCGTTAGCAGCACCAACACGAAGCTCATCTTGTTCTGATGAGACCATAGAAAACCAAACTCCTATCAGGTGACGGTTGGACTCTGAAAACAGTGTGCACACGGGGCCAACTTTATCCCTGCTCATTACTGGAAGAAAGTGCGCCATGGACGGGTACCGTTTACTAAAACTAAGCCCCTGATGCGCTGTGACACTGAGCAGAGCAAACCATGGGCACACATCACGCCTCTGCAGTCGCAGGAGGGATGCATGCCTCGGTCCTCCAAGCTCTCAGAGGTCCATCTTTGGGGCAGCCTTGTCTTTAGTGTTCATCCTGGGAGTTGATGCATCTTAGAAGATGACTGAGACATCCCGCATCTGTCTATGCCAGAGGAAAAGACTCAAAAAGCAGCAAGGCTTAGTTTGAGATCCAGGGCCAGATTTGGAGAAGGGCGGGGGGGGGGGGGGGGGGGGGGGGAGGGGCAAGGTGACAAGCCTGTCAGCCACCTAGTCCTGCTTTACCTAATGAGTACAGGCTTTAGGGGAGGTAGTGGTTAAGAGTTATACCCTCCTCTAAAAAAATTATTTCTAGATTTAGTTATTTACTTATATGCGTTGCATGATTGTGCATCTTATGTGACCTGTTGCATTTGGAGGTCTTATGATGGGTTGGATCCCCTGAAACTGGCGTTACAGATGGTTGTGAGCTGCCATGTGGGTGCTGGACACTGGACCTGGGTCCTCTGGAGGAAGAGCACACAGTGCTGTTAATTACTGAGTTCCCTTTAGGGTGATTCATCCCCAGCCTTCTTTAGGATTGGTATTGAAGATGTAGAGGGGAGGGAGGACATAGTGAGTATAGATCTGGATTATGTGCGCATGTGCATGTGCGGTGCACGCACTAGGAAGGGAAGAAGGACAGTTCAGGAATATAGGTCTCTATGGTTTGAACAACAGAGTGGCCATTAGAACGACAGCTCGTTGCCAGCATCCCATGGGAGCAAACCAGGAAAACATCCAAGCCTATTTCCCCACCTCCCCATTGTCTCACTCCTGAGAAAACAGAGAACTCTGTGGTTTAAAATCTGTTGGAGTCTGATGAAGACCCACCATCAGTGTTCTGTTGTGTGTAGGGGCGGGGGACAGTGTGCGTGTGTGTCAGCTCATGGAGGCTCACAGAGGACATCAGTTGACCTGCTCTGTCGCTCTCCACCTTACCCCTCATACAAGGTCTCTCGCTGAACACAGAGCTTGGCTGGTGGCCAGAAAGGCACCAGGGCATAGAGATGCACACACAGCCACAGCCAGCTTTCTGTATGGGTGTTGGGGACCTGAACTCAGGTCCCCATGCTTAATAATAGACTCTTCCCTATCTTCTTTGACATATTAAGATATAGAAAACCATTTTTTAATGGTAAAATAACAGGCAAATTTACTATTTTCAACTAATTTTAAGTAACCAGTTCAGTGTTCTTAAATACATTTCACATTGTTATACACTTTGACTCCTTTTCTAGCATTTTTCTCTTCTTCTGCTCCAGCGTCACAACCACGATTCTGTGTTCTGTGTGAGGATTTAACACTGTAAACGTGTCACATAGCTGGACCGCAGCACTTGCCCTTTGTGTGTGGCTTCTTTCACTTATCATGGTGTCTGGCCCCGTTCTTTTGATAGATACCATTCCCGTACCCCACCCTCACCCCCACCGCCCCATACCCCCCACCCCCCCACCCACCCCCACGCCACATCATTCGTCGGAACAGTTTTATATTTGGCTTTATTTGCTGTGTCGTAGGAGAACTGAGGCAAAATACTACAACTTGTTTCTTTTCCCACACAGTGCATTTATAAAATTAGCTTGATAACTGTGCTTCTCCAACAGAAGGTTTGGTTCTGACAGCAAGCGGTGTTTTGCTTGTTCCTAGGCGTGGAAGAGAAGGTGGTTTGTGCTGCGCAGCGGCCGTTTGACCGGAGACCCTGACGTCCTGGAGTATTACAAAAATGACCATGCCAAGAAACCTATCCGGATTATTGATTTAAATTTATGTCAACAAGTTGACGCTGGGTTGACATTCAACAAAAAGGAATTTGAGAACAGCTACATCTTTGACATCAACACCATCGACCGGATTTTCTACTTGGTGGCAGACAGCGAGGAGGACATGAACAAGTGGGTCCGCTGCATCTGTGACATCTGTGGGTTCAATCCCACGGAAGAAGGTAGGTCCAAGGGTTCGCTCTGTTAAACTTATTAAAAGGAGTGTTTTGCCTGCATGTTATGTCTGTGCACCGCATTCTAGCAGTACCTGTGGCAGCCAGAAGAGGGCATCGGATGCCCTGGGACTAGAGCTACAGATGGTTTTGAGTGATCATGTGGGAACTGGGAATTGAACCTAGAGCAATAGCCAGGGTTCTTCACCAGTGATCCATCTCTCCAGACCCAGAGTTTTTAAGTTTTGTTGTTCAGTTTGAGCAGTCTCCACCACCACCACCCCTGTGCCCTTTTTTTTTGGCTCTAGTTTTAGAAATGTTACAAAATTCTTGGTTATTTCAATTATATGTACCAACATTTTGTTTTCACAGTAGGAGTGACACTTAGAGCAGGCACTGGACCCTTCAGGCAGTCCAAGGAGAAGTTCTACAGGGTTTGAGAGACTTAACTGATAGGGACCAATATCTAAGTAGTTGTCCTCATAAAGAAGATGATGATAAAAAGTTATAAATTTTTGAGTTTTATTAATTTGGGGTGTGGGGAGCATGTGCATTCCATAGTGTGAGTGAAGAGGTCAAAGGACAACTTGTTGAAGTCTGTTTTCTCCTCCCACCATGTGAATGGGCCCTGGAGACTGAATTCAGGTCATCAGTCTTGATGGCCACGGCTTTGACCTATTAAGCCACCTTACTGGCTTGAGAATAGTTAATTAATTTTTTGTTAGAATACAAAGAAACAGGTTCCATGTGTCATCAGTTGTCATTATGACATATGTGTGATATATGTACCATGATGCTTTCTTTGTTCCTGTTGCCCCCCAACCCTTCCCTACCCTCACCCTTTGACTTCTACAGGATGTCCTTCATGTGCATTCCATCGCCCACATTTGCTCCCCCTCCCTCTGACCCCCCCCAGCTGTACCCCTTCCTGCTTTTATGAAAAGAACACATTTTAAATGACTGTGTGCTAAGTGGTTTTCCTCCCTATATTTAGTGAAATTTTCTTTTGTTTTGTTTTGTTTTTGTTTTTCGAGACAGAGTTTCTCTGTGTAGCTTTGGCTGTCCAGGACTTGCTTTGTAGACCAGGCTGGCCTCAAACTTACAGGGATCTGGCTGCCTCACCTTCCCGAGTGCTGGGATTAAAGACATGCACCACTGCACCCTTGATCTTTAGATGTCAAAATTGGTTGGTTACAGTGTCAGCTTTTGCTTTAGAAACTAGCTTAACAGCAGCATTTGGAGATAAAACCTGAAAGCTGCAGCCACCTTTTTAGTAGCAGAACTCTGAGGTCCTTAAAAATTGGTTACCAAGGAGGCTGGAGAGATGGCTCAGCCGTTAAGAGCACTGACTGTTCTTCCAAAGGACCTAGGTACAAGTCCCAGCACCCACATGGCAGCTCACAACGGTCTATAAATCCAAGAGCTGGCACCCTCACACAGACATGCATGCAGGCAAAATACCAGTGCACATAAAATAAAATAAAATAAAATAAAATAAAATAAAATAAAATAAAAT
>OU015753.1:43800147-43812224 GCA_907169655.1 Acomys percivali
ATAAAATAAAATAAAATAAAATAAAATAAAATAAAATAAAATAAAATAAGAGAAAAGTAAATACTGGTTGCCCATATATTTGGGATGAGTAAAAGTTTGAAGTTACAGACTTTGTGTCTTTCTAATCATGTGAGAAGGGTAGAAGACTAAGTTAATTTATAAAATCATTATTCAGAAGTGGAATGTGTGGTTTATGAGCTAGATACCAAAACAACTTTGCTAATCACAAATTGCTTGTGTTTGTTCGCTCAAACAGTCACCCCCCACACACCATGATTTCAATTTCCCATACTTCCTACAGTTCACGAACCATATCTAAGTAGAATGGAAATTATATTTAAGATGTGATTATTTCAAAAGTTTCACAACTCCTTTCTAGCTGTCTTCCCCACATAGTTACTGTTAGAAATGTATTGATATACTGTATTGATGTATAAGATGAATCCATAGAAAATGATTGATTATCCTGTCCTATTAGTTAAAGAGTCAGAAAAAGCAATGCACTCTGTCATTTTGCTTTTTGATACATCGTAAAACTGCAAAAAGGCTTTAAAACCAGCCACTCCACGTCCCCACGCATTTGTGGTGTGTAACTTCACTGTATCTAAAGAGTTATATTGAATTCTAAACAACAGCAGAGCTTTGTAGCTCTGCTCACCTTTTCATATGACAGAGTAAAAACTGGCATGTCTGCGTTCCCCCATTAACTTCACCAGCATTAAAAAAAAAAAATGTGTGTGTGTGTGTTGTTTCTTGTATGTATAAGGGTGTTTTTCCTGCATGTATGTATTTGCCATGTGTGTTCCTCACCAGCAGAGGCCAGAAGAAGGTATCAGAACCCATGGAACTGGAATCACAGACTGGTTTTTTTTTTTTGAGGGGGGCGGGGGGCGAGGAGTTATTTGTTTTTTTATTTTTTATTTTTTTAATGTGTATTAGTACTTTGCCTGTGTGTATTACTGTGTGTTCACATACATGTCTGGTACATGAAAGAGCCAGAAGAGGATGTTGGGTCCTCTAGGACTAGAGTGACAGACACCTGTGAGCTGGGTATTGAACCAGGGTCCTTTGGAAGAACAGCCAGTGTTCTTAACTCCTGGGCCATCTCTCCAGCTCCTCTACCACCAATTTTATATGCTCTTGTTTCCAACCATACCTCAAAATAGATACTTTCGCCTTAAGTCTGTCCCTAAGCCCTGTGCTTTCCATTTCAAAGGCTGAATATGCACTGTTCTTGTCTCAAACGTTGGCTGATACCTCGAGACGCTTTTTTGACTCTGTGAGTTTCAAGCCAGATATAGGAAGAAAGAGACTATGCCTGGACAGCACTGTCTGAGAAAAATAAGTCTCCTGATCCCTGTGAGAATAACTAATTTTCCCCTCAAAACAAAAGGAAAGGGAAAAAAAATCTGACCTGTGTTTTGATTCCAGGAACCTCTCAAAATATCATTGCCATGTTATTTCCGCTCCCCAGGTGACCACTGCTATTATTGTATACCAGAACGCTGGCAGCCCGTCCTGTTTTTAAATTCTAGCTTGCCGAACTGTGTACGGTTCCTACTAAGGCTTTTTTTTTTTTTTTTTGGAGTTGAGGATAGAAACTGGGTTCTTTTGTTTTTCTTGGAAAGGTGCAGATTGGCTGGGGTTTTTTGTTGTTGTTTGGGTGCACCAAGGTGGAAGCTGTTAAATTTGCTAAACAGGCACTGGGAAGTCCAACCAGGGCTGCAGGGAGCTCTCTGGCATCTAGCAAAACCTTCGGGGCTAATTATAGGGTATGAGCTTAGGAAAGCTGCCTGAATTGCTTTTCTCAAAGAGGCCAGATCATAGCAGTTTAATTTTAAAAACACAATTCTCAGTTTGATATGTTTCTCTTTAGTAAGAACAGATAACTGACATTTAAGGGGGAAAAAAAAAAAATATATATATATATATGGACCGAGAATGTACATCTGTTAGACGGCTCTGGGCGTGGTCTGTGGATCAGAACAGTGTGAACGTGACGTGGTGGTGTGTGCCTGTAAATGCCAGCACTTGAGAGGTCGAAGCAGGAGGATCAGAAGTTCAAGGTCATTTTTGGCTACACAGACATAGAAGACCATTTCTCAGAGATAAAAGAAAGTGTGTGGGGCAGTAGTATATGGGTGTCTCCTTTTCTGTTTAAGGATTTCTAACTTTCTTTTTACTGAATCTGAAGAGGACCCAGGTTCAATTCCCAGCCCCAACATCATGTCACACAACTGTCTAAATAATTCCAGTTCTGGGGACCCAGTAACCTCTTCTGACTTCTGCAGACACCAGGCAGGCGAGTAGTACACAGACATACATACAAGCAAATGCCCTACAGGTTTTAAACTCAGATATTCTTTTGCCTTTGCCTCCGGGATGACATAATTTAAGGTATACATCACCACACCCAGCTTTCTTTTTACTGTTTTTATTCTTTGGTGGAGGTGGGGGTGTCATGGTTTTTGCTTTTTCAAGGCAAAGTTTCTCTACGTAGTCTTGCCTATCCTGGACTCGCTTTGTAGATCAGGTTGGCCTCGAGCTCACAGAGATCTGCCTCTGCCTCCTGAGTGCGGGGATTACCACCATGCCCTGTTTTTACTGTTTTTATTAAAGCATTATTTATTATTACTATTATATAGGCATAGGTTGTCGGTGCATTGCTTAGGGGCTTTATATGTCCACATCTGCACAAGTATATCCATAAATGTCCTCTAAAGCTCTAGCTCAGAAGAATTATTTCAGGATTCACGTTCTACCAGAGAATCCTTTTTCTAGAGAACTCCCCACCTCAAAGTAGATTTGGGATACTTTCAACATCTTCCACCATTCATTAATTTTGCTTGTCCAAACTCCACATAAGCAGGACCTTCCGTCTTCCAACAGTAAGTCCATAGGCGTCGCCATGTGGCACCCCCTTATCCCGAGCGGCATTCCGTCCTGTGACTGTGTCACACGATAAGGATCTGTTTAAATGTCGGTAGAGGCACGTCTCAATTGTTCTACGAAGGTATGGACATTCTTATGTGCCTTTAAAGAGATGCTTTTTTTATCATTTGTTGTGAGCATGCAGGGGCCAGGGAGGCCAGGAGAGGACGCCGTGTCTCTTGTGGAGGTAGGGTTCCTGCTAGGTCATTGGCAGCTGCCTAGTGTGGGTGTCAGGAATCGAACTCAGCTCTTCTGCAGGGGCAGGTCATGCTTGTACCAGCAGCGCAGTCTCCCCATCCCATTGTGTGGTGTGTGCCTTTTGATAGACATGAGCCTTTAGCTCTTTAGGACACATGCCTGTGAGGAGAACTGCCACATCATAAGATATCTGCAATTTAGCATTTGTAAAATTCACAGCTTCGTGTCTTCCTACCAGCAGTGTGTGACAAAATTCAGTAAGCCCATACTGTTAGTGACATTTGATATTAGCCAGGGGTGCATCTTGGCCTTCCCAGTGGCTATGTGCTGGCAACAATGACTGCATTTGTTAGCATCCCCTAAGGATTAAAAGGCTGCAAGAAGGTTTTTGAAGTGTGTGTGGGATAGAGGCTTGGAAAGTTAAGAGACATTTTGTACTTAAAGCACAGTCAACAAGTTGTAAAGTAAGAGGCCCCGGGTCTTGCTAGTTGATGACACTGAGTTTTGCTTCACTGACAGTGGTTACTTTTGTAGCACCTCTTGCTTGTGTGGAGGGCACAGGACAACCCGCAGGAGCTGTTTCTCTCTTTCCACCATGTGGGGGGTCCTGGGGACTGGCCTTAGGTAGGGGAACTTGGCAGCAAACTCCTTTACCATTGAGCCATCTCATTGGACCATTAAAATTATATGTTATTTATAATAGGTTCTATATAACATTTTCATATGTGTCCTTTTGATCATATTCAACACCACACATCCCTTCTCTCTTGCCCCCCAATATTCTTGGGTGTTTTTTTTTCTTTTTTTTTAATATCATTTTTAAAATTCATTCATTCATTCATATTATATCTCAATTGTTATCCCATCCCTTGTATCCTCCAATTCCTCCCTCCCTCCCATTTTCCCCTTACTCCCCTCCCCTATGACTGTGACTGAGGGGGACCTCCTCCCCCTGTATATGCTCATAGGGTATCAAGTCTCTTCTTGGTAGCCTGCTATCCTTCCTCTGAGTGCCACCAGGCCTCCCCATCCAGGGGACATGGTCAAATATGGTGTACCCGAGTTCGTATGAAAGTCAGACCCCACTCTCCACTCAACTGTGAAGACTGTCCTGGTTTGGGGTTCGAAGTTTACTGCACGTATTGTCCTTGACTGGTGCCATAGTTTGAGCAGGACCCCTGGGCCCAAATCTGCCCATCATAATGTTCTTCTTGTAGGTTTCTAGGACCCTCTGGATCCTTCTATTTCCCCATTTTCCCATGCTTCTCTCATCTAGAGTCCCAGTAAAATGTCCTCCCTTCTATCCCACTTTCCTGATAAGAGAAGACTTTCATGGGACATGCCTCTTGGGCTAGTGTCCAGATATAAGTGAGTATACACCATTTGAGTCTTTCTGCTTCTGGGTTAACTCACTCATTTTGGTCATTTCTAGTTCAATCCATTTGTCCACAAATTTCAGGAATTCCTTGTTTTTAATAGCTGAGTAGTATTCCATAGTGTAAATGTACCACAGGTTCTTTATCCATTCTTCTACTGAGGGACACTTAGGCTGTTTCCAGGTTCTGGCTATTATGAATAAGGCCGCTATGAACATGGTTGAGCAAATGTTCTTGTTGTGTGCTGGAGCATCTTCTGGGTATATTCCAAGGAGTGGAATAGCTGGGTCTTGAGGAAGCCCTATTCCCAGTTTTCTGAGAAAGTGCTAGATAGATTTCCAAGGTGGTTGTACCAGTTTGCATTCCCACCAGCAATGAAGGAGTGTTCCTCTCTCCCCACATCCTCTCACTTGAGTTTTTGTTCTTAGCCATTCTGATGGGTGTAAGATAGAATCTCAGAGTCGTTTTGACTTGCATTTCTCTTATGACTAAAGACGTTGAGCATTTCTTTAAGTGTTTCTCAGCCATTCAATACTCCTCTGTTAAGAATTCTGTTTAATTCTGAGCCCCATTTCTCAATTGGTTTGTTTAGTTTTGTGGTGTTTAATTTCTTGAGTTCTTTATATATTTTGGATATCAGACCTTTGTCAGATGTAGGGTTGGTGAAGATCTTTTCCCAGTCTGTAGGCTGTCATTTTGTCCTGTTGACAGTGTCTCCTGCCTTACAGAAACTTCTCAGCCTCAAGAGGTCCCATTTATTAATTGTTGACCTTAAGGCCTGGGCTGTTGGAGTTCTGTTCAGTAAGTTGTCTCCTGTGCCAGGTAATTAACCCTTCAACACAAAGCATGATGCCCTAAATAGTGTAAACCAATACATAGGGGGTGAAGGGTCATGTAAGCCAGTCCATTCTTTGTGGATCTACTCAAATCACAGCCTCTCACTCTACACTGAAGGCTTGCTTGCCGGGAGGCCTTGCCTTAGCTTTCTAGGTAAATTTCAATTAGGAGTTTGCTCCAGTGGCTTATTAGGGCCTTAATGGATACTAATTATACTCTTGATGCATTCTGAGTTAAGAAATGGCAAGTGACTATACATGTGTCCGCGAACCTTGAACCAGCATTTGTTTCTTAGATACATAGGGAGAGAGCACTACATCAGAAATCAAAACAAGGCAGAGAGCAGAATGGTCTATCCCACCCAGAATAGACAGAAAGTCACATGCCTGTAAGGCCAAACAAACATCTTTATTTGGACCAGTATTGACTCTAGCAGAAATCTTAAGAGGCTATTTAGGTACAGTTAAGGTTTTTTGCTTTGGTTTGTTTTAGTTTATTGAGGCAGGGTCTCTCTGTGTAGCCTTGGCTGTCCTGGACTTGCTTTGTAGACCAAGCTGGCCTCGAACTCACAGCGCTCCGTCTGCCTCTGCCTCCCAAGAGCTGGGATCAAAGGGGTGTGCCACCACCGCCCAACTACAATCCAGAAATTTTAAATTTACATAATTTATTTGCATGTGTGTGTGTTCATGTATGAACAATATGGGCTTCTCCCCACCGTGTAGCTCCTGAGGTTGAACTCAAGTGGTCAGACACTGTGGCACACGCCCTTACCTGCCAAGTTATCTCATTAGCTCTGCACAATACAATTTTTATACCCAAACATGCAGTGCCAGGTAGATGGTCAACTCAAGACCAAGTAGAATGGCCCAAGAGCGCAGAATGTTGAAGATGGTGCATTTTTTCTGCTGTAATGCGATGGTGTCATCTCTGCCCGTTTAAAGCCACTGTGTGCCACTGTTGTTGGGGAGTGTGGGGAACTGCTTATGTCTCCCCCTTCATGAGTTTGCCTCTCGGAGACACAGGTAAGTCCTGGCATGCTGTTCAGCAAGGCATTTTTTGAAACCGACAGTTCTGAGTCCCGAGCCTGTTTTCAAGAGATTCCGTGACCCTTCTCACTCATAGGTAGGAACCAAAGGCCAGAAAAGGTTGGTCCAATTGTAACCATAAAACATGGTCAGGTGAGTGTGATTCTCTGCCAAGGTCATTTTCCTTTTCCCACAAGAGTCTCTTAAGTTTATTTACTGTATGGCTACCAAATCTTTAAAAACAAAACAAAACAAAACACTAGAAGAAAAGTGTGTCTGTGAAAACCATCATCCCCTGGAAGTGTTAGAAGGAGGTGTGTGGCATGCTACAGTTCATGTGCCTTCATGGGGTGAACTATTGCTTGACTGACTTTCACTTCGTTTCAATCGGAACTTAACACCTAGCTAGGTCATGCCGTGCCTGTACCGGAGACCTGACAAGAAGAAAGGATAACCTACTTGGAAGACAGCCTGAAGGATGTATTGACCGCTTCCTTGTTTTTCCCCTAAAGTCCAGAAGGACTTATTTCAGTCATTACTTAATCTTCAGCATTTGAAATTCCCTTGAATTAAATCTCTGTGTTTGCAACTGAATCGAGAGTGAAACACACAGCACGACTACAAGTTACCTCACTCTATAATCAACTCCCTTAGACACAGCAACAAGAGCTTAAGAGATTATGTGGTATAAATGTTCCCAAATGTATTTTCTGCTTTCATCTCTCATAAATAAGAACTAACTCTTGGCAAAAGGTGTTAGATTGTGTTAGACAAGTCATTAAAAAAAAAAAAGTTTCATTAGCTGGCATGGTGGCACACGCCTTTAATCCCAGCACTCAGGAGGCAGAGGCGGCAGATCTCTGTGAGTTCGAGGCCATCCTGGTTTACAAAGTGAGTCCAGGCCAGCCAAGGCTACACAGAGAAGCACTGTCTCCAAAAACCAAACCAACCAAATAATAACAACAACAACAAAAAAAAAACCAAAAACAAAACAAAACACCATTTCATGGAAAATCATAAATTAAAAGTTAGAACTCCTCTCAGTTTATTCAGGCCAGGTTGTCTACATGAAAGAACTTCTCAGACCTCACTAACATCACTCAGGGCGCAGAGAGTTCTCCAGGAACCAACCCCAGGCTGCAGATGTAGGCAGATGTGTGGTGTGGACTTGGAGGGGCCCCTGGCTCTTTACAACTCCCTTTCAGTCAGATAGAAAGCAAGTGTGGCTGAGACGTCTCCCTGGCCCGCAGCCTCTGCTACACGTGCAAGAGACGCCAGAGAACTCAGGCTTTGACGTTAAGATATGCCCTGGCATGCCAAGAGGAAGCGTTGTAGATGCCGCTATGGTGCATGCATGAGGATTATAATTAAATACACAAAAGTGTGTGCACCACTCTAAGAATACAGCGAAGACAGGTGGCACTAGCCTTCCTCTGACAAGTTAGCAGGACAAATGACGTGCATTCCATCAGAGGTGACGGAACACTGACCTCCTTAACGCTTTTTTAGCACGGTTTACATATTTTTTTAAAGGCTGAGTTTTACCAGGCCTTCTGTTTGTTCACATCTGGATATTTGCCTTTTCCTCTGTTACTTACGGCCTTATATCTCTAGGCAGATTAACAGATCATGGTCAGTCAGGGTCCTTAAAATTATAACTTTATGTCAGGAGCTACAGAGGGGTTTTTATCTCTAGCCGCACAACTTATTTTCTAGTTCTGTCATTCCGCACACTTCAGCTGTTTTCATTTATCCTTTCGGAACACGGTAGAGGGATTTGTGAATTGCTTCTTCCCTCGCTGACCACCTCTTCCTGAATTATGTGCACGCTGGCAGGTATAGTTATGAGCAGGGGAGGCAGGTGGCTCTGCTGCTGAAGATGAGTGCATCTTCACTAGGCTCTGAGTTAGAGAGCCCTTCCCCAAGCCTAGTGAGACCTGGGTACAGCGAGAAGAGCAGACCCAGGACCTCCCTGCAGCGGTGTGGCCATCAAGGCTGCCAGAGTGCGTGTGTCTTCCTGCAAGGCTGGTGTGACCTAGGAAATGCTTCCGCATCATGAGGGGAAAAAATCCAAAACAAAAAGCCTGTCTCTCGAGGTTGCAGAGGTGGTTCCGTGGTTAAGAGTACTGGCTGTTCTTGCATAAGACCCAGAGCTGGAGAGATGGCTTAGAGGTTAAGAGCCCTGGATGTTCTTCTGAAGGTCCTGAGTTCAATACCCAGGAACCACATGGTAGCTCGTGTACAGGTGTACACGTAGGCAGAACACTGTATACATAATCAATCAATCTTGGGGGGGGGGGGCCAGATTCTATTCCCTGCCCCTATGTGGTAGCTCTTGACCATCTGTAACTCCAGTTCCAGGAGGTCTAGTGTCCTCTCCTGGCCTCCAAGGGCACCAGGCATGCATACAGTATAAGGATTTACATACAGGTAAAATACCTTTGCACATTAAATTACATTAACATTAAAAATGTTTTCTACTAAGATCATGGGACATTTTTATTTTAAGTAGTTTCAAAACTAAGTCTTTTTCAAGTTTTCATTAGTGTGGCCTCACTGAGAATGGGTATCGGTACATGTGTATGCGTGTGCACACGTGTGTGCATGTGTGTAGAGGCCAGAAGTTTATGTCAGGTGTCTTTCTGTCTGTTTTGAGTTGTCATCTCTCAGTGTGGCTGGCTTAGGTGGGCAGTGGGCTTTAGGGGTCTGCTTGGCTTTTTGTGTGAGCTTTGAGGACCTCAGCTTAGTTCCTCAGGCTTGCATGGCAGGCAGTTTACCAATTAAGCATCTCCTCACGCCCCACTGAGACTTCTTTCAGGCCCTGGACTAAAGGAAAGGTGGTCCTTCTTCAGGTGTCTTTGACAAGAATTAGTTATTGTCTGGGTGTGGTGGCTCATGCCTTTAATGCCAGCACTCGGGAGGCAGAAGCAGGCGGATCGCTGTGAGTTCAAGGCCAGCCTGGTCTACAAAGTGAGTCCAGGACAGCCAGGGCTACAGAGAGAAACCCTGTCTCGGGGGAAAAAAAAAAAGAAAGAAAAGAAAAGAATTAATTATCGTATAACTATTTAGGTAGTATTTCTTGCTTTGTTCTGAGATGATATTTTGTTCTCTGGCCCAGGTTGGCCTTGATCTCCCAAGCAAGAGCTATTTTCCACCTCAGCCTTTAGAATAGCAGAGCAGTTATGCACCACCACTCGTGGCCTTAGGTGACATTTTTATTTTTAAATTAACACTGTCATTGTTCATTCTGGTTTCAGGCACACATACACACACACACAAAATTATCTCTAAACTTTCAAAGTAGTTTAGTCAAATAACAACAGCATATCTTAAACTGTGATGGAATAAAAATTAAATTTTGTTGCAGATCCCGTGAAGCCACTCGCCAGCTCCTCACAAGCACCAGTTGACTCACCTTTCGCTATAAATACAGCACCAGCCTCCACCCAAGTGGAAGCGTCTTCAGTTACGCTACCTCCTTCTTACCAGCTCATCAGCCTCCCGCCACACCCAGACACTCTAGGCCTCCAGGATGACCCGCAAGACTACCTCTTGCTGATCAACTGTCAAAGCAAGAAGCCTGAGCCCATCAGGTACCTGGTCCATGCCATCAGATGTGTGGGGGTGCGTTTATGTATGAGTGGGTGCATGAGTGTGTGTGTGTGTGTGTGCGCGCGCACGCGCGCATGTTTTAAAGCCTTTGGTTTAAAAAAAAAAAGCCTTGAAGCTTTCATGGAACCATCTCAATAGGCTGACACTTGAGATTTGCATTGTAGGTTTATAATCCTTTGTTAATAATGTTTTCTGTTATCTGAGAGGTCTTTCGTTGGTGGAACACACTTTCTGCCATCATGGCAGATCACAGTTGTACCTACAAGGCTCTCTTGGAAAGAGTCTCACAGTCTTTGTAACGGACTCACAGTGTTACTTGATTGACAGATGTCAGTGACTTGTATGTGGTGACCTTGCTCCGTTTCTTATGTGATTATAAACCAGCCAAGGGTCATCTTTTGTTTCTGAAGAAGGAGAGGAGTACCTCCTACTAGAAGATTTTGAAAGCAAAGCGATACCATTGCAGTGAGTGTGCTATAGTTTTGGATCTGTGTGAGAAACTAATCATACAGGTAAAATCCCAATATGGCAAATCCTAGAGGCCAGGCTGCCCAAGAGGCAATGGCAATTCATGAAGTCAAATATACTGTTCAAAACAAACAAACAAACAAGCCGTGAACCTTTCAAACCTTCCAGCCATGGACCAGCACTGGCCCTAAAGCCTTGACTTATAGGCTTTAAAATAAAAATATATGGAATATATGACTGACCCAGAGGGTCCCAGATGCTTGGTACAAGGTCATCATCACCACCTCCATCCCCATCCTATACTAAACCTGAAAATACTTTAAGTTGGTCATCTTTGGCATTTGCTATTGAGAAGTTGGAAGGCATAAAGTGGCAGAAGAGACCGGAAGATAGTTACTTCACTATCTGAAAAACAACAGTAAAATGAAGATTAGTAACTAGGCTTGTGTCCACCCCTGACAGCCCAGCAGTGGCCTGCATACTACACATGAGGCATGTTTATAAAACAAGGTACTGAGGAGTTAAGCTTTGTCGTTTTTATACTTTTTTCAATGTTAAAAAAAAAAAAATTGTTAACCAGTTGTGGTGGTGCATGCCTTTAATCCCAGCACTCAGAGGCAGAGACAGCCTGACTCTGTGTGTTCAAGGCCAGCCTGATCTACAGAATGAGTTCTAGGACAGCCAGGGCTACACAGAGAAACTCTGTCTCGAAAAAACAAAGCAAGCAAACAAACTGATAGTTAGAATAAGATTAGACAGAGCACCTGTTTAAAAAAATATATATGTAGAACTTAAAACCCCCAGAAATGGTTTCCGTAAAGCATTCTTCCAAGATTTGTGGAAGGAGCCCGGGAGCATTAGCACTCCACAGATGGTTTGGTCTGTTTGTTATAATGGAGTTTTACCTGTAAGAGCAAGAAAATTGTATAAATCCACACTAGTCAATACTCTCAAATTCTAACTTGACTGTGCTTGTTTGCTGTGAATAGTGAAGACTGCACTCCTGTGAGCTTGTTCCCTGTGTGACTAATACTTCACTCCATAGAGACTCACTGTTACTTTCTGATGTGGTTTGTTTGTTTGTTTTGGGTTTTTGTTTGTTGTTGGTTTTTTTTAAGAAGGGAGCTATCAGTGACAGTGTTTGGTGTGTTTTCTTCTCATGACAGCACCTTGCATTGATTTCACTGGTACAACATCATCACTGCTACAGGAGAAATTGTTCTCCAAATTACTGTGTAGTGACAGTTAGATAACGAATAGTTAACGAGGTACCCATCACATGCTGGTCACCCTGGGAGCTCGCAAGTAAACCTGCTAAAGAAGCCAGAGAGTATAAGCAGATGTTTATACCTGTGAGCATAGGGGAGATTGCCTCACACAACAGGACCCAGCTCATATGCGTGCCCCTCCAGGAAGCCTGTCTCCAGGCCCGAACATTGAGATGTGCCTCTGGGTTTTGTGTGTGTGTGTGAGTGTGTGTGTGTGTGTGTGTGTGTGTGTGTGTGTGTGTTGGGGTAGAGTTCACCTAGGCCCGTACATTGAAATGTCCCTCTGGGTAGCTGGGGTTTTGTTAGGATAGTGTGTGTGTGTGTGTGTGTGTGTGTGTGTGTGTGTGTGTGTGTGTGTGTGT
>OU015753.1:43815986-43835379 GCA_907169655.1 Acomys percivali
CCCCCTCTTCCTCCCCCCCCCCCTCCCCCCCCACCTCTCATATCTTTCCAACTGGCAAAGACCACACCCCGCATGAGGCAGTTTCCTGTTGAAAAAGATCATGTGTCCTCCCATGAGGCAGTTCTCAGCTGTGGACAAACTGTAGCAGCCCCCATCTCCTATCCCTGGGATTAACATAAAGACATGTTTACATAACGTGTGAGTTTTTCCGTCACACGTGGCTTAACAGGTAAGAGCCTTTACTGCTCCAGCCTCAGGACCTTAGCTCAGACACTAGGACCCCCTCATGTGTGTAACCCTAGCGAAGTGTATGACGCAGAGGCAGGAGGATTACTGGCACTTGTGGGCTGCCAGTCTAGGCTCCAGATTCGGAGAACCATCTGTGTCCAGAGAATGTGGTAGAGAGAAGTGCAGAAGGACACCCGACATCCTCTGGTCTCCACGCGCCATGAAGACACACATGCAAATGAGCCCACGGATACCACATTCATTCAGACATAAGTGTACACGTGCAAGGAAATCCATTTTTTCCTGAACAATCCTTTTTCCGGTTAAGTATGGTAGCAAAGGGTATTTGTCCCCTGTCTTCTGCATCTCTGCAGCTCCCTCACGTTTAGCCATGGCACCAGTGTCAGAACATCCCTGATGGGTGTGTGTCTGTCTGCCTGCCTGCCTGCCTGTACACATGCATGTCTGCACGCCTGCTCCGTTAGAAGAAAAAGCGCTGGATCGCAGCATCATGGCAGAAAAAGCACGGCCTCGTGGTTTCTTCTCTCATCTCTCTCCTACTTTCTAGCACTTCTGTGGAGGCAAGCTGTCTGAGCAGAAACACTGCCAGCCGTGCCCTTGCCTGTGTCTAGGGGTCACATCTCGCGGGGGGCGGGGGGTTGCCCCCTTCCTTCCTCTATCAGCAGTTTTTGCATTTTTGCCTTGGTAGGCAATGGTGCTGTTCAAATCCAGCCATTCTTAGACTTCTCCCTTTTTTCACTCGTGGAGTCTCTGCCCTCTCTGTTCAACTCAGCCGGCGTGGGCACGCTTGTCAAATTCCATCTCATAAGGCCTGCAAACACAAGCCAAAGACCTTGGGAGTGCGGAGTAGGTCTAGACTCCTACATTTTTGTACAGGATAAATATCGTGTATTAAGCATATTGTCCCCTACTCCGCACCTTCTCTTTCCTCCCCTCCCCTCGGTCCTGTTAGCTCCATTGATTTCCTAGCGAGAGCTGTGTGTCTACTTTCATGTTACATAGACCTTATGTATCAATATAAAAATCTAGTAACCGTAAAACATGGTATTCGTCTTTATGCGATTACCTTAATTCTCCTAATATAACTATCTCAACGTCCATCCTTCTTCTTCGTCTTGAAAATAACATGACTTCATTCTTTGCTCTGTTTTGTATTTAACCTTTTTTTAAAAAAAGATTTATTTATTTATTATCATGTATACAGTGCTCTGCTTGCATGTACTCCTGCAAGCCAGAAGAGGGTGCCATATCACATTACAGATGGTTATGAGCCACCATGTGGTGCCTGGGAATTGAACTCAGGACCTTTGGAAGAGCAGGCGGCACTCTTAACCACTGAGCCATCTCTCCAGCCCCTGTATTTAACCTTTACTCATTCACTTGTTAGGTGTAGGAGGTCGGGGGACAACATTGAAAAGTCCGTTCTCTCCTTCCACCATGTGGCTTCTGTAGAACAGACTAAGGCCATCAGACTTAGCAGCAGCAAGTGCCTTTATTTGCTGAGCCATCTGGCTAGACCAAATTCATTGTTCTTTATGGCTGAGAAGAGTCCCCTTTGGGTAGTGGGGTGCAGTGGCGCACACCTGTAATCCTAGTATTCGGGAGGCAGAGGCCGATGGATCTTTGTAAGTTCAAGGTCAGCCTGGTCTGTACAAAGGGAGTCCAGGGCAGCCAAAGCTACACATAAAAACTCTGTCTCAGCTGGGGTGGGGGGGTGGGGCAGGGGTGAGTCCCTGGGTGAGAGTGAGTCTCATTGGGTACATATACCACACTTTCCTTACCTGTTCTTCTGTTGAACGCTGTGTTTTATTCTTAGTAGTGCTGCAGTCAACACTGATGTGTACGTCTCTGATCTGCCACTCTGAAGTACTCAGGAGTGGTACGATAGTTAGGTCATATAACAGATGTATTTTTACTTATGTACTTTTTTTTTTTTTTTTTTTTTTTAAGAAACCTCGATACTGACTTCCACAATGGCTGGTCTAGTTTACAGTCCCACCAGCAATGTTTAAAGGTTCTCTTTTGTCCTCATCCTTGCTGGCACTTGTTAGTTGGGTTTTTCTGTCGTTGTTTTGCTTTGGCTTTTCGTAGGGTTTTGTTTGTTTGTTTGTTCTGTGGTTTTGATTTTTTTTTTTTTTTTATGTGTTTGTTTAATGACCAACATTCTGGGGTATGGAGAAATCTCAGTGTAGTTTTTTAATTTGCATTTCTATGACACCTAGTGAGGATCAACAGTTTTTCGTGTGTTAATGGACATTTGTATTCCATCCTTTGAATACTTGGATACTCCTTTAATTAGCCCATTTGTTGGCCAGGTAGTTTAATTTCTTGTTTAGTTTTGTTTGTTCATGTGTGGTGGTGGTTGTTGTTGTTGTGTTGTTGTTGTTTATTCTCGCTATCTGTTGTGTGGCTAGCTGGCAATAATTTTCCCCCATTCTGTGGGCAGCCTCTTCACTTGATTACCTGCTCCACTGGCTGTACAGGAGTTCTCTTTTAATGTTATAATGTCTCATTTGTCAGTTGTTGGCCATGCACTAGGTGGCTGAGGTCCGATTTCCTGCTCAGTAACGTTCTCTCTCCAGTAACCTCAGAGTTTCAGGCCGCAGCTCACGTTGAGGTCTTTGATCCACTTGGAGTTGAGTTTTGCCGGATGAGCGACTGGGGTCTGGTTTCGTTACTGTTCGACTGGATACCCAGTTTCCCCAGCACTTCTTGTTGAAGGGGCTATGTTTTCTCCAAGGTCAAAAATCATCAGGTGGCTGTAGTGCCACGTCTTCCATCTTAGTCTATTGGTCTATATGTCTGTTTTTGTGCTAGTATCATGTTTCTCTAAGATTTTTAAAGTCTTAAATCTTTAAAAAAAAGTTTTTTTCTTTGTTTTTTACGACAGGGTTTCTCTGTGTAGCCTTGGCTGTCCTGGAACTCTCTCTGTAGACCAGGCTGGCCTCCAATACTTATTTGAAATTATATGCTCCTTCTGTCTTCTCTGTCATTCTCCATTTTCCTCCCTCCCCCTCCGTCCCTTCCCTCCTCCCTCCCTCCCTCTCCCCTCTCCCCCTCCCCCCTGTCAGTCTCCCCTCACCCCCTTTCATCCTCCCACAGGAACTCTGTAGCTCTAGCTCACTAGGTACGCGAGAATGGCCCAGAAGGTCTCATCCCCTCCCCTGTCGCCTCAGTGCTGGGATGGTAGGCACAGCCTACCACACATAGCCTTCTAACTCTCTTTTCAAAGAGGCTGTATGACCTAGTGTAAGTTAGTGAGATGTCAGGTTCGAGGTGGCTCAAACCGGATACTGTTTCTTTTCCCTCATCTCGTGTCAGACTCAGACGCTCAGTCGCCGGTATACATAGGTGTGCTTAACGTGCCAACTGGACACCCTGTTTGATAAGTGTGGTGTCAAGATCGAAGATTGTGTGTGCATGGCCAAGTATGAGGAGAAAGTGGAGCACCTGCACGCTGGCAGAATGGGAGCAAAAACTGACACTTTGGTTTTGTTTTAAATCCCAGATGCTACTTCTCAAGATTGCTATGACATACCACGGACCTTTCCAAGTGACAGATCCAGTTCCCTGGAAGGCTTCCATAACCAGTTTGTAAGTATAACTGACTTTGACCTTGGCACTTTCTGACTCGTCAGACTTAGTAACTCGGGATTCTAAATGGGAACATGAAATGAAACTGACTACAGATCCCATATGAACAGGTGTCATAATTGTGTCTTTGAGCATGGCATTGCCTTTGCTTACTAATAAGAGAAATGTATGTGTGTTTTAGAAAATCAAAAATGTGCTGACAGCGGGTATCTCGGGTGAAGAAGTGGATGAAAACTATGTCCCCATGAACCCCAACTCGCCACCGCGGCAACATTCCAGCAGCTTCACAGAACCAATTCAGGAACCAAATTATGTGCCGATGACCCCTGGGACATTTGATTTTTCTTTATTTGGGATGCAAGTGCCTCCTCCGGCTCACATGGGCTTCAGGTCCAGCCCAAAGACCCCTCCCAGGAGGCCAGTTCCTGTTGCTGACTGTGAGCCACCCCCAGTGGATAGAAACCTGAAGCCAGACAGAAAAGGTAAGGGGGATGTGGCAAACAAAGGGGTGCAGGAGGGGTAGAGTTGGGCTGCCTTTAGCTGTACCTAAAACATGGAACTGGTGTGGGACTAATCTAAAACACTTCACATAACCTGGGTCCTTACGTGCAGAAATCCTGCTGTTTGTAAATGAGCATCTTCATGTGCAAGTGGCCTTTCCAGGTGTCCCCAATCTAGAATAGAGCTTAGGATACCCAGAGCAGTGGCGGCAGTAGGCAAACACTAGGAATTCTAGTGTTCTTCCCAAAGGATGGAGGTGGAGCTCCCGGCCCCTGCCTGACTGTCCCCCTGCGCTGACGTGTGGGACTCACACATTGTCGAGAAAACTGAAGTCTCGGGTTTTGTGTGTATCATTCGTTCTCTTGATTGGGTTTGTTGTTGTTGTTGATTTCTGCCAGCTCTTTGCTTTTTCAAAGTTTTGCTAACCAAACTTGACACTAGATATGACCTCCCTTGCTATTTTGTATAATACCAATTAGATTCAGGATTATAATGCACTTGATGTGAATATTTGAGAGTAGTGAAGCTGTCCATATAATCTCTCTGTTTCATCACATGGTAACTTTAAGTAACAACAGAATCCTGCCTTGGCTCCAGTCTAAGTGGCAGCTTCCTGAGTCCTAAAGCAGGGGAGCTTGTAAGACCTGGTCCTCTTCAGCTTTTCAGCCACTTTGGGTAACATCTCCTCAAGTTTTAAAAACTTCGGTTCAAGCTAGGCATAGTGGCCTGTGCCTTTCATCCCAGGATGTGGGAGGCAGAGGCAGATGAATTTCTGTGATTCGAAGCCAGCCTGGGTCTACATAGTTCGAGGTCAGCCAGAGCTGTGTCTTAAGAGTCTGTCTCAAAAACAAAATGAACTTGGATTTAAATCTTGTAAATGCAGCCCACTGTGCTCAGCACACTGTTTGTGTGTGTGGCTTAGTCTTGATAACCAGCTCAAGTTCGAGTCTGGGTGGTAGAGGAATGGGTTCCTGGCTTTTTACAGGGGAACTTTGGCCACCTATAAATTTTTCAGGACATGTAATGTTTATGTAAACTTTTTCTTAATGTGGGCTTAAATCATTAACACCAATTGTGCTGTAGTAGTGAGAAGCAGATCCCGAGACTAAGACTACTTCAAACTAAAAGGTCTGGTTTTATTCCTACACGAGAAAGGATGTTTTTTCTGCTGTAATGTCTTGTGGGGCTTTCCTGCATCTGCTCTGTTCTCACCCTTTCTTTCCGCCTTTCCTCCCTGCGTCCTTTACCTTGACTGGGTTCGACTTCCTGTACCCTTTGGCCTGTGGCACCTCCCTGTGGCCTCAGTTATCTTGTCCGGATCCTTTCTGTGTCCTTCCCCTGTCAACATCTGCCTCTAATGCCTCCTCCGGATTTGAGTGGTCCAGGCTGGCTTTGCACACCTGCCTGGGTAGCCTGGGTGCTGTTGGGAAAATGCCCATCATTGGTCCCACACACGTGTGAGACCTGTGCACTTGTGTGGCAGCCACAGCCTCCCAGCCAACCACCCACTCATCCTTCCTGGCTGTGATCTGCAGTTGACTTAGAAAGGGTGTGACTGCCACAAGCTTTTCCCTTTGTCCCTACTCAGTTTTCTAACTCACTAGTTGGTTTCTTCTTGACACAAAGTATAAGTGAACAGGAAGGGATCCATAATTGGCCCCCACACAGGTCATTGAAAGATCAGTACAACCGCCTTGTGGACACAAAGTATCGAAGTCCTTTTTGAAAGATTAAACTAGCACATTGTTTTCCATAGAATAGAATAAAGTCGCTTTGGATCTCTTTTGGAGACTGTTATTCTTCTAAAAAGTAACCAGACTTGAAAAAGGAGGGAGCCAGGTATATAGCTAGTGTGTGCAGGCCCCCCACCCCCGTGCCCCACCCCGTGCCCCACCCCCTATACCACACCATCGTTTCATTGGTCAGACTGTTTATTTGGCATATTTGCTTAGATACATGATAGCTGAGAAAGAGCACCCAGGGAAGAACATCCAGGGACGGTTTTAGCAAGTTGTTGAAGAGGCTATTGAAATCACAGTATTAGTAAAAGGGCTTTTACTTTTCATTAGTATTTTTGTGTCTTTAATTTCAATCAGTAGTATACGTGGGAAGATGAATACTTTGTTAGCTCACCCTGGGAAAGTCTTAACTGTTAGGAAAAAAAGCACACTTTAAAACCCAGGTTCCAGTCGGAAGGGGCCCAGCACTCCAGGGACAGAGAGAGGCAGGCAGATTTATGAGTTCCAGGGTCACATAGTGGGACCCTGTCTCAAAAACACTAAAAAGGCAAAATGAGAACTAAAATTACAGTCTCACAACTGAGTTTATTCTTGAGTATGGGAACTGGGAGCATGTGTCCCATTAGGCCGCGAGAGGGTTCCCACTGTTCAGAGCAACCGGTAGGTGCTGGCTTAGCTGCAAATTCAGTAGCACCAGATAAATCATGTGAACTGTTATTTCAGTGTCTCTTATTAACTAATCCATAAGAAAATCTGATTCGGTCGGGTGTGCTTGGGTCCTCTCAGAGCTTTCAACCAACTGTTTTTGTTGTTGTTGTTGTTGTTTTGTTCTGTTTTTATTTTTCAATTGCTTTCTTCGGAGCAGTCAGTGATATTACAAGTGGCTGTATAGTCTTGTTGATGCCTCAGCTCCAAGTATCAGCTGCCTCAGTGTGTAGTCCTGGCTAGTTTTTCAAACACTTCCTACTATTTGAGGTTACAAAAGTACAGGAGTGCTGTGAGTGCCAGACACCTGATGTGTGACGCGGGCTTTTTGCTGCCACACATTTAGCGGTGGCTCAGCGTTCACTATACTAGCACTGTGGTGTTTGTTTTGAGCCAGACTGTGCATGCATTTAATGAAGAGAGCTTTAAACGTGTTGTAAGAGATCAAAACAAAACAAAAAACACAAAAGCAAAAAAGCAGAGAAGCCACTACAAGCCCCAGGAGCAGAACAGTTGGAGCAGCTGTAAAGCCTTTGTGTTTCTAATGGAAAAGGAATTTTATCAAGTTGGGAAAATTTTTTATAAACTATTTTTTGTCTGTCAAAGTAAAACGTGAAGCACTCCCAGCACTTGGGAGGCATAGAAAGGTCTACAAAGTGAGTCCAGGACAGCCAAGGCTAAACAGAGAAACCCTGTCTCAAAAAATCAAAATCAAAAAACCAAGTAAACCGTGACACAAAAGGCCCTCGCTTAATCGCTGGCTCACATACGCTCAGCTCCTTCCATCTTTCCTGCCACTCCAGATGTTGGGGCCACCAGTGGTGCAGCATCTGTGTTGTTTTGTCCAGATGTGCCTGTTTGTTATTGTTCTAACTTTTTTTTTTAAGTGAGTCATTAAAGCAGCTTTTGAATAGGATTAAAAATCAGCATGCTTTCTTTAAAACTATATTCATAAGGTAATAAATAAATGACTCAGTGACCGATAATACCTTA
Organism: Acomys percivali; assembly: GCA_907169655.1. Classification (NCBI taxonomy): domain Eukaryota; kingdom Metazoa; phylum Chordata; class Mammalia; order Rodentia; family Muridae; genus Acomys; species Acomys percivali. The sequence continues at coordinate 43,823,768 of OU015753.1, forward strand.
ACCACTTCAGTCATCTGCTGAAATTAGCCAAGGTGATAGCAGCCTTGTGAGTTACTTTTCTTCAGCCCTGATTGTGGGGTGCCAGTTGGAAATAATAGTGTAACTTTAGAGGGGCACACTGCATTACCATCAGCTAATTCAGAGAGTCCTCCTATAGCGTTGAGATTATATGGGCATTACCTGTTAGTGTGGAGGACTTTTCAGAAAGGATTGCACCTGTGTATTTAAAATAGAAAGCTCGTGTAATGGCCTTGACTGTATTCGACTTGAACAACTTCTAAAATTGCTTCACTATAAAAGCTTTGAGGTTCGCTTATTGTAGAGCTAAGGGCATACCCTCAGGAAATCCCGTTTGCTAGGCCTGGAGTCTCTAGCCCCAAGGAAGAACAAATTCGCTTCCCTGGGAACCTCACCACCCAGGTTTGGCAGAGGAGGTAGAAAGGCCAACAACAGGGGCATGACTGCCTGGGCAAGGCTGCTAAGGTTGCCTTGTGGCACTCTCAGGGCAACTCCCCCTAAGCCATGCCTGATGAAGGGAGTAGCAAAGGAAGGGCTGGGGCGAGGGAGAGGGGGCCAGGGCAGGGGCGAGGGAGAGGGGGCCAGGGCAGGGGTGAGGGAGAGGGGGGCCAGGACTGGGGCGAGGGAGAGGGGGCCAGAGCAGGGGCAAGGGAGAGGGGGCCAGGGCTGATGTACTGGAGCTGGCTACAGTAAACAGCAGGAAGATCTTTCCCTGCAGAGAGACTGCTGAGAGCCATGGTGGGTGGGCACAGCCCAGTAGGAGCACAAGAACGGAAGGCAGAATCCCGCACCCTAAGGGAAGGCCCTGATCCGGGCTAGGGAGGTTACACTTTATTCTGAGCACTCTGTAGAGGAACTTTATGCAGACATAATCAGTTGACACTAGATGTCTCGTTCTGATTGAAAATAAAGTACTTATACTTTGATATGAAATGGTACAAAAAAAAATCACACCTGTTTATCATCCTCCTTAGTGAGTCCTTTTCCCAGTTTCCCAAACCAGGACAGTGGAGCTGCACTGAAGTTCTTTTTGCCTGGCGCTCATTGTTGACAGGTTTTCTTCAGGACACAGGAATTGGAATAAAAACACACAAGAGTTACCCTAATTATGAAGGCACTCTCTGTGTAATACTTTAAATGCAGCTGAGAAAACTCACTTTCCTGCCAGTCCAGATGTTGGGGCCACCAGTGGTGCAGCATCTGCGTCTGTTATTCTAACGTAGAATTTCCATGGCAAGGATTCCAGGCAGGAAGAAGTCCATGGAGATAAGAAAGCAAATCCTCGACCTGGACTCGAAAGATTCTAATTCTGTTAGTACCATCACCAGGCAGGAAGAAGTCCATGGAGATAAGAAAGCAAACCCTCGACCTGGACTCGAAAGATTCTAATTCTGTTAGTACCATCACCATCCTTGTGACTCTTTTATTTTGTTGTTGGTTTGGTTTGGTTTTGGTTTTGATTTTTCGAGACAGGGTTTCTCTGTGTATCCTTGGCTGTCCTGGACTCACTTTTTAGACCAGGCTGACCTCAAACTCATAGCGATCCGCCTGCTTCCCGAGTGCTGGGATTAAAGGTGTGTGCCACCACCTCCCGGCTCCTTGTGACTCTTAGCAGCCCCTCACTTCTCAGTGACAACTTGAATATTTGTCCTAACCATACCTTCCTTGGAAAGCTTGGAGAGGTTTGGGTGAATTCAGACAGTGCCTGGCTCTCAGAACTCCTCAGCAAGTGTTTACTATTGACAGTCAAGGGCCACAGGGTATATCAGGGCAGTCTTTTTTTTTTTTTTTTTTTTTTTTTAAAGATTTATTTGTTTACTTTATGTACACCAGAAGAGAGCATCGGATCACATTACAAATGGTTGTGAGCCACCATGTGGTTGCTGGGAATTGAACCTCAGGACCTCTGGAAGAACTACTAAGTAATGTCTCTAGCCCCCTCTCAAGGAAGTCTTACAAAATGTAATTTAGTGAGCTTTGTGGAGAGATGACAGATGTTGACTCATAAAGGTGATAACGGTGAGATAGCACAGAGAAAGAGCAGGGAGCAGCCTGGCTGGGGCAGAGCACACTTCATGAAAAGGATATGATAGGAAGGGCATCTGGTGACTCTCATGACCCCTGATGACTCACGTGACCCCTGCCATTTCCACCAGGATCACCCCTTCACTCCTTGTTGTCTGCAAAAATCACCTCATATCTGGTATAATTCACTGAAGATACTGGACGCTCCATTCCAGGGACTTACACTCAAAGAGTTTCTCTGTTTGGGTTTTGGTTTTTCGAGACAGGGTTTTTCTGTGTAGGCTTGATTATCCTGGACTCACTTTGTAGACCAAGCTGGCCTCAAACTCACAGCAATCCGCCTGCCTCTGCCTTCCAAGTGCTAGGACTAAAGGCGTGAGCCACTTCACCCGGCTTGGGTTTTGGTTTTTCAAGATGGGCTTTCCTCACGTCTCCCCAGCTGTCCTGGAACTCACCCTGTCCACCAGGCTGGCCTCTGCCTCTCCAGTGCAGCAATTAAAGGCCTTGTGCCACCACTGCCCAATGAAAGCCTCGCTAGTTTTCATACGTGAGATCATCCTGGGCAGAAGCCACCAGGCCTATACTCACACAGGCTCTCAGCCTCGGGGTGACCTGCTCCTTCTATTTTGATGCCTCTTATTTAAAAGGGTTTGTTTTGTTTTGTTTTGTTTTTTTCATTAGTAGACCAGCTGCAGCTGCTCAATCCTCCCATGCAGCCGTGAGGATTGAGCCTAAGGCCCCTGCTAATGCTGCTGCTTTGAATGTGTGACCCGTTAAGCTCTAGACAGCGATTGCAGTCAGTTCAAGTATGAAGCTAAAGAAATGTGAGAAGCCACGGCAAGTCGGCAGCCGTTACATAAGTGCAGACACAGAGGAGATTTGGGAGAGTATGGCCTGGCCCAGTGGCACACGCCTTTAAGTAATCCCAGCACTGAGGAGGCAGAGGCACAGATAGATCACTGTGAGTTCGAGGCCAGCCTGGTCTACAGAACAAGTGCCAGGGCAGCCAGGGCTATGTAGGGAGACTCTGTCTCAACAAACAAAGATTCGGAGGGCACTAAGGAGGAAAGGAAAGCTGTAGTGGGCACTTCTGAAAGATAATGTAGGACAGCCAGTGGGTTAAACAACAAAGCAAAGATAACTTCAGGGACAGTGTGTGATAGCTACATATTAGACTCCCATGTGCTAATGGTCTGTGCTGCTCAAATAGGTCATGTCCAAGACTTCCATGTGCTAATGGTCTATGCTGTTCAAATAGGCCATATCGAGGCCCCATAGCAGTGTCCGTCCCACGTCTTAGAACAGTATCAAACGCCTTTCTGCTTGACTTGAGTTGACTGGCTCAGTGTGTAACCGTGAAATACAGGATGCCATAAAGAGCCCAAACTGACCTGGAAGACTCAAAACTAAACTCCAAAGGATGAGCCACTGGGTTCTCTGTAGAGGAGTCCAAGCAAAGGCTGCATTCCTGAGCAGTGGGAAGGCAAAGGAAGCCTCGCATGTCCTGTTCAGTTAGCATCTTTCATTGTCCGGCTTCCTGAGGCTTGTTAAAAGAAACACATGGCACGCGTTCTTCCTTCCTTTCCTCGAGTGAAGGCAGCTAAGCTGCTGGGTGCCCCTCTCAGCGACCCACTCTCACTCCGCTGTGCCTGGTACGCCCCAGCATGCCGCTTCCTCCGTTCCCTTGTCCTCAGCACGACGTGTGACTAGCCAAACTGGAACGCTGCTGTTCAATAACAGCTTTTTGCTTGTGCTTTTAATATGTCACGTTTCTGCATGTGGCTCTCTGTGCCTTTTTGTGTGTTTGTTTGTTTAACAGAATCCATTTTTTCCGGTTAAAAAATAACATTGTAATAAGAGAGTCTTCTTTTTGCCAATTAGGTCAGAGTCCTAAAATTTTAAGACCCAAACCCCATGGTTTAGAGCGAACTGATTCACAAACCATAGGTGACTTTGCTACAAGAAGAAAGGGTATGTACCTGTATGGGGCATTGGGATTTTGTTTACTTTTATACTTTTTTTTTTCTTCAAAAGAGGAAAGAGAGAAAGAAAGGAAGGAAAGAAAGAGAGAAAGAAAGAAAGAAAGAAAGAAAGAAAGAAAGAAAGAAAGAAAGAAAGAAAGGGAAACGGAGAATTTAAGCAGGATTGATTTTGCAAATTGCTTCCCGATGTGATATTTCTAAAGAGACTACACCTCATAATGCACAGTGAGCCTGTGTCCTGACAGGGACCGCAGGCCGGGGAGTACTGGTGTCCACTATAGTCAGCCTGGTCTCCCCCGACATTAGTTAATCCCTTAACGTCCTAGGAGCAGCACATTGTTTCGCTTCTGCTTATGGGCCGCTGTGAGCCACACACCCCCATTGTCTCCTGTCTTTATATATGTGTTTGTTTTCTGTTCTGAAATAGAATAAAATATCATTTCAAGATTTTTTTTTTTTTTTTACTATGGCATGGCTTAGAAATTGACAGCTAAATCTTACTAGTCACCTTTTTAATGTTAAAAGGAAAAAAAAGGAAATGAAATAAAAAAAGGAACATGGAGAAAAATCACCTTCATCCATCCCAGGATGCTGTTCTGTCTCTATTTTAAGGATGTAGATGTAACTAAGGCTCAGGGCCTATGTCTTCATTGTGCTTGAGCTGTGAGCCTGTGTGGGCTGTAGCACTAAATCGACCACTTTGTGCTCTCATGGTAGTTATAAGGTAGTCGGTTAAAATTACATATCTTTGAACCAAAAGTAAGGAAACCTGGGAAATTGTTTTTGAAGATTCTAAGGTTTCCCGTGCTCTTTACATATCATTTTACACGTAAAACTTGACTTAGGCTTTCAGTAGCGAGAAACACGTTTTACACAGACGATTTAATGCCCCCCAAAGATGAAATTCATAAAGCAATGAATTAATGAGAATAGTGCCCAGCAACCTTAAAGGGACCCACCCCACTTTTACATTCTCATTTCATTTATAGCTACAAGATGCATGTCTACATTAAAAAAGCAACGTATAGTGGTAGCGCTTGGCCCTTGAGGTAATAGTCATACAAGCATTGTTGCTCTAGCTTTTGTCACTGGGCGTTGGACTCTGTCACTGGAGATCTTGTCCTCTGTGTAAGACAGATTGTGAGCTGGGAGGATCTTGTCTTGGAAGGCTCTACTCACTGAAAGCTTCTCCTCTCTTTCCTTGCAGTCAAGCCAGCGCCCTTAGAAATCAAGCCTCTGTCTGAATGGGAAGAGCTACAGGCCCCGGTCAGATCACCCATCACCAGGAGCTTCGCTCGCGAGTAAGTGCTCCCATGAAAACACAGTCAGCACAGCAAGACAACTAAGATTGCTTACTTCAAGGGAAATAGGTCGACTGTATGACTATTCCAGAAAGAATAAGGTCGTCACGTCTTTTGTTATGGGTGTGATTGGACACCTGTCCCGCGAGGCTCACGATGGTCCCTTCTTTCGTCAGCTCCTCTAGGTTCCCCCTGTCCCCTCGGCCTGACTCTGTGCACAGTACAACATCAAGCAGTGACTCTCATGACAGCGAGGAGAACTATGTCCCCATGAATCCAAACCTGTCCAGCGAAGATCCGGTAAGTGTAGTCCTCGAACTCGTTTCTCTGTCCCTCTGAAACCAGTTCAGCTTAAATGTCCTTACTGTCTGTGCACAGTTAGCCTCACCCCTGTCTTCCTATACTGGAAAAAAACATCAGAGACTTTTTTTTTTTTTTTTTTTTTTTTGGTTTTTGGAGACAGGGTCTCTCTGTGTAGACTTAGCTGTCTTGGACTAACTTTGTAGATCAGGCTGGCCTCGAACTCACAGAGATCCGCCTGCCTCTGCCTCCCAAGCACTGGGACTAAAGGCGTGCGCCACCACGCCCGGCTCAGAGACTATTTTTAACGTGATTATACTTCTTGAAGTGCTGTCAAAGTCTAATGCCGGTATCAGCAGGGCCGGAAGCATGGTGGTGTGCAGGAAGGCATGGTGCTGGAGGAGGAGCTGAGAGTTCTACTTCACAATTGACAGGCAACAGGGAGTGACTGTAGGAGGCACCAGGCCCAACCACTAGTGACACACCTCCTCCAACAAGGCCACACCTCCTAATAATGCCACTCCCTGTGGACATATGGGAGCCGGTTTCTTCCAACCACCACAGTCTGTGTCTGGTTGTGATGGGTTGCCCACAGGAGCATGGTAAGGGGTTATTTATTTGATGCTTACCAGCGGCCAGCTACGCCCCTGAGAAATATGTCTGCCGCCTCCTGCTGCCATCAACTGCCTGCCTCTCCTCAAGCCGAGTCTTGGTTTAACTAAATTTAGCATCAGAGCCCAGGAGTTCAAGACCAGTTCTCCACCCCCCCATTTCCACCCACACACACACACCTCCAGCCCCGCCCACGCAGGGGAAAGCGTGTCTCCTGAATGCCAGCCCACTGTTTGCTGTTCTGTCCTTCTAGAATCTCTTTGGCAGTAACGGCCTGGACGGAGGGAGCAGCCCTATGGTCAAACCCAAGAGAGACAAGCAAGTGGAATATCTAGACTTAGACCTAGATTCTGGCAAGTCTACGCCCCCGCGGAAGGTGAGTGAGACCCTTGCTCTGCAGACAGCTCGGGCACACCTCTTGGGGGGAGGTTGGGGTCCCTGATTATTTCAGCCGAGGGATTGTTGCGTCCTAAGTCACAAGCAACGGAATTACGAAGGCTGATGAGTTCGGTTGTCCCTTTGTACAGGGTGGAAGGTGTACAGCTTCTGCTCCTTGTGGTTGGTGTAGAAATGGTTACTTAATGAATTCGAACGTTTGTCAAGGCTTTTGCTCCCTTTCGAATGAGGAAAGTGTGAACCGCACATGGTGGCACACCCCTGTAATCCCAGCACTCAGGGAGGCAGAGGCAGGAGGATCGCTGGCTGACTTTTTAGGCCAGTGTGGTCTGTATAGTGAATTCTAGAATAGCCAGGGCTACATAGAAGAGACCCTCTGTAAAAAAGAAAGAAAAGGAAAATATGGCTCAAGCCATGTCCTATTTTGTCTTAAATTTTAATTTCTATTAAACCTACCAATTATACAGTTTTATCATAATTTTAAAAAAGGAAGTTTAACCTATATGTGGGTATGTGCACATGAGTGTAGGGTCACTCAGAGGCCAGAAGAGGGCATTAGCTCCCAGGAGCTGCAGTGACAGGTGGTTGAGAGCCACCTGACATGAGTGCTGGGAACCAAATTCAGGTCTTCTGCAGGAGCAGATGCACTCTTGGTCACTGAGCCCCCTTTCCAGCCGCCGTATCACTATTCTTACTACCTGGCCTAAGTCATGTTTTCTTACAGTTTCCTGTGTGGTGCTCCTTTATTTATCATCCCCTCCTACAGCTCAGGTCTTCAGCAGTGCATCCTGTAGAAGGCCCTGTAATGAGGGTCTGTGGGTAGTGAATTCTTTCAGGTTGTGTGTAACTGAAGTCTCTTTATTTTGGAAACGGGTTTTGTTGAGGCCACAGTTCTTTCTACCACCACCACCTATGACATAATTAGATAATTTTCAGTATAATAAATTTGAATTTTTTAATTTTTTATCAATTTATTCTTGTTACATCTCAATGGTTATCCCATCCCTTGTATCCTCTCATTCTTCCCTCCCATTTTCCCCTTACTCCCCTCCCCTATGACTGTGAATTTTTTTAAGTTTGAAAAAAAATGAGTTTTCTTACATACAATGTCATTATCTGTGCCAGACAAAAGCTCAGTGCAGTCATGTTGACATGATGTCATCTTCCAACAGAATAAGAGAGGCTGTTAACCGTGTTGCAAAGGACGCTGTTGTGCTGCTGAGGTAGCTCAGCTCCTGAGGTCAGCTTGACTGAGCCTCTTTACCACATAGGGACCTTCTTCCACTGTCAGCTCTCTTGTTCTCTCAAAGACACCTCTTGTACATCTCTCGTCTGTTTTCTGGTGACTTTTCATCTGTTTAATTTGCAGTTTCATGAAAGCTTATGTAGACTTCTTTTCAATTCTCTCTATTCGAGGAAGTTGTGCTATTTACACACAAACACACAGTGTTTATAACTTTTTCTCAATTCTCAAAAAGTCTGTTACTATCACTTTATATATTGCTTCTCTGGTTTTTGTTTTGTTTTGTTTACCATTTTCATTACCAGACAATTAGGAATACTATTTCCATATCTTAGTATTTTTCTGTCTTGTGGTTTCTATGTTTAATTTTCAATAACTCAGCTCTGTTGTTGGTTTGGTTTGGTTTGGTTTGGTCTGGTCTGGTCTGGTCTGGTCTGGTCTGGTTTGGTTTGGTTTGGTTTGGTTTGGTCTGGTCTGGTTTGGTCTGGTCTGGTTTGGTTTGGTTTGGTTTGGTCTGGTCTGGTCTGGTCTGGTTTGGTTTGGTTTGGTTTGGTTTGGGTGTTTTGTTGTTGTTGTTGTTATTGTTGTTTTAGTTATCTTATGTTTATCTCTGGAATGAAATTCTGTTTGATTAGCTCTAACTGACATGAATCTTTTTGTATTGCTTGTATGTCTGAGGCCCTTTGTGGCTTATCCTTTAGCCTCAGTTCACACACTTTATGGTGCTGACGCGGTAATTTCAGTATTTGAAATCCTTGGAGGCCGGGATTGTGTTTACCGTGTCTACCGGCCCATGCTCTTTATGGCTTGCCCCCTTGTGTGTTTATACATTTTTATTGCAAACTCATGGTTGAACACGAAGGACCTGGATTTCCTCCACAAAACATCTCTAATCCCTTCCCTGGGAGCCAGCTGAGATTACTACTCTAGGCCCACATCGGTTTCTTTGAGGTTTATCCGGAGCTGTGTTCAGCATCCTCGACCTCCTCCCCCAACCCCCACTGCACTGTGTCCCTCCACATTCATGGCAAAGAATGTCCATCCCCGCCCCCCATTTCTCCTCACATCTTAGAAATGTCCTTGCAGTCCAGGAAGCAATACGGAGCACCACCAGCCGTGTATGTGTGTGTTTCCGGCTCTGTGTGTTAAATGAACTATGTTTTCTATGAATCTCATCTGTGATGAGAGTATTAATTTGAATGGTTCTATATAATTTTAAAATTAAGAGATATCAGTGTCAGGTTAGGGAGGAGACAAACAGTAGAATTAAACTGAGATAGTGTCAGTGTGTGTGTGTGTGTGTGTGTGTGTGTATGTGTGTGTGTGTGTGTGTGTGTGTGTAATTCTAGGAGTGCTTATATCTATCAGTCTATCTTTGTTCATTTGTTTGTTTTTGAGACAGGGTTTCATTATGTAACCCTGGCTGGTGTGGAACTCTCTGTATAGACCAGGCTGGCCTTGAACTCACATAGTGATCCACCTACCTTACCTTCGCCTCCCAGGTGCTGGAATAAAAGATGTGCACCACCCCACCCAGCATTAGTATCTATTCCAGATCTTGAGTTGTACTCAGAACCACCCTCACAAATAATACTTTTGGGGTAATTCCTTTGTGTATTTTTAGCAAAAGAGCAGCGGTTCAGGGAGCAGCATGGCTGATGAGAGAGTGGATTACGTCGTGGTGGACCAACAGAAGACTCTTGCCCTGAAGAGCACCAGGGAAGCTTGGACAGATGGGAGGCAGTCCACAGAATCCGAAACACCCACCAAGGGCGTGAAGTGAAGATACACTCTGGCCACTGCCGACCGAGGAGAGCTGAGTGGAGAAGCTAGGCCGCCGCGTGAAGACGGTTCTCCACTGCAGCCTCTAGTGAGCGGAGTCCGTGCAGAGAAGGACCTCTCAGACATGTCCCAGGAAACTAGATCATGAATGGTGCTGTGTGGTGTTGAACTTGTAACGTGTAAATAACGTGGGGAAATAGTGTTTTAGTTCATGGAGAAACCTCTGTCCCTAGCTGGCACACCTGTAGTGTTACTGTACTGATGCACTTTCTCATTTAAAACCTTGGCTCGGGTCTTCCCGATCCACCTTAACAGGGCTCCTTTGGGGGGGCTCCTCTCCTCTCCTACACTACTCTGTATGACAATACTAAGTAAACTGAGCTACTGTTCAATTCCAGAAACTCCGGCAAAGCTACAGGGCTAACACCATTAAAATGAGAAGTAGGCTCACAAATTCGCTTTTCCCCTAAACGTGGTAACCGTTAGCTTAAGCCATAGGATATAGTTGGACTTGTCCTTCGAGGTTTCCCTGACCAAGGGGGATAATGTATATACTGGTGTTGAGGTCTAGTTCTCTGGCTTATGTATGCTTAGGTTTTAGTAGTAGAACTTTGTTGTTTTTTGTTGTTGTTGTTGTTGTCAATTACAGTGTCTAGCATTCTTTTTTTCGAAGGTTCTGCTGGGTAGGATCTTGCGCCTTTAAAGACTGACTCTAGTTACACTGTTAAAAGCCCACAAGTCACCCACGGCATGAATGGGTGAACCACTTCTAACACTTGTTCACATGTATTAAAATGCTATTTGCAGAAGTTAGATGATATGACTAATCAGGTACGTACAGGCCGCTGACACACTAATATACTAATCGAGTTTAGACAAAGCACTTCAGTTAGGTTTTTTGTTAATCCTAATGTTGGTTTGGAATTAATGAAACGGTTGGCATTCACTGTCAGTTACAGCAATATACTGTGATTTTTAATTAATTAGACAGTAATTCAAGATTATGACTCTTAGGAATGATATCCTCTCTTTTGACACCATAGTGCCCTTTCTATGATTTTTTTTTTTTACTTAATATTCTTCTTGGCCTTATATTTAAATCCCTATGCAATTAATGTTTTATATCTGCATTTTTTAAAAAACAAAAACAAAACGAAAGAAATGTCATTTAAGTGATTCATGTATGTAGCACCTATTGCTTTTATGAGTAAACAAATTAAGATTTTTGTACTGTGATTTGTATTTACTGCCCCAATTCTCGGACTGTTGGAGCCTTGCTGTGCTGTGAAGAAGCCCTATGGTCTCACACACCACTCAGCCAGATCTCTGAGTCCACCGGGGCAGCAGTGCGAGTCTGTCCCCTGTATGTGCCACCGTCTGGTGTGGATGTGCGGACCATGAGTCAGTGTCACTGCAGTTAGACTTGTCCGTCTTGGCCTTGATGCGTAACTTGGGAAGCAGCTGGCATTGGAGGTTGTTCACCCGAGTTACGAACAATCTCTGTGCATTGGTCTGGCACTCACTAATGGCTTGGGGAGAGGACGCAGAGGACAGAATGTCTCTGAGACAGCAGCTTGTCTCCCTCCATTCAGACCTCGTAACTGTTGCTGAGTACACACTCTGTGCCCTGGTTCCCGGCCCGCCGGCCACAGTACTGTGCCTAATCTGTGTATACTGTGCTTGTTTTTCCAGTCCACAAGCTGTGTTCATACCTGGATAAATTGTAGACTAGTAACATTGGGTGCTTTTAAATGTTCGCTTCTTTTTAAACAAAAACTAAAACCCAGAACTGAATTTTGAGGTGAATTTTTAAATAAATAAAAAAAAAAAGATTGTTTGACTTTGGTGTGTGAGCTGTTTTACTTTTTCTTTTTCTTCTTCTTCTTCTTCTTCTTCTTCTTCTTCTTCTTCTTCTTCTTCTTCTTCTTCTTCTTCTTCTTCTTCTTCTTCTTC
>OU015753.1:43835389-43845604 GCA_907169655.1 Acomys percivali
TCTTCTTCTTCTTCTTCTTCTTCTTCTTCTTCTTCTTCTTCTTCTTCAAAAGTATCAAGAAAATACATAGCAGGGCTGGGGAGATGGCTCACTGTTTAAAAGCACTAGCTGCTCTTAGAAAAGGCGGGGGTTCAATTTGAGCAGCTCGCTATATGACAGCTAAAACTATCCGCAATTCTAGTTCCAAGGAATCAGACTCCCTCTTCTGTCTTCCAGGCACTGCATACATGTGCACAGACATACATGCAGGTAAAACATCCATGCACATTTTGAAAAGTAAGTTTTAAAAATATTGTTAAGTATATATTCTATTTGAAACATGGCAGGCAGAGGGCTAGAGAGATGGTATATATTCTCTTTGAAACATGGCAGGCAGAGGGCTAGAGAGATGGCTCAGTAGTTAGAGCACTTGATGCTCTTGCAGAGGACCAGAGCCTATATGGAGTTCACAGCCGTTGACAACTCTAGTTCTAGAGGACCCAACCCCCATCTTCTGACTTCCTTTGGCACCAGGTATGCATGGTGATGCAAGAAAAAGGAAACACATGTCTCATTCTACTCCTTAATATCTGAATATACTTAAACACACTACTGGTAGCCCAGAGGGTTGCATGACCTTGAATTTTTGCACATTCTGTAACGAAACTACCAAATCTTTCAGATACATCCAAACCCTCAAACCGCATAACACAGGAGTGAAGGAGGAGAGGGTGTGGTGTGGAAGATAATGTAGTTTTAAATTTAAAACACAGTGGTATATGATTATTCCAGAAGTAAAAAGCTCTCTTTGAAGCTGCCTCTGGGGGACCTGGTAGACTGTCTGCCTCACACGCACGTGCAGACCGTTGGGGTCAGTCACCGGTTCTGCATAAATGGGGCAGCTCGGAGTAGAAACACAAATGCAGTCTCAGCACTCCCAAGAGGTGGAGGAGGCAGGACCATCCAACATTGGGGCCAGCCTGGACTACATTGAGACCCTGTCTCAAACCCCTTTTCCTGGGCCTGCAGAGATGGCTGAGCAGTTAAAAGCACTGGGTATTTTTCCTGGAGATCAGGGTTCAACTCCCAGTGCCTACTTTTTAGCCCACAGTCCTGGGGCATCCAACAACCTCTTCTGACCCCTGAAGGCCCTACGTGCACATGGTGCACAGACATACATGCAGGCAAAACACCCAGACACATAAAAAATAGTTTAAATCTTCCTGTTAGAATTCAGAATAATTATGGATATTTCTGTATACTTTCTCCATACCTTTCCAGAAAATACTGCTTTTGTATATCTACAGTGGTCTAACTTCTAGGATCACTGTAATGCTGAATTATTTAAGAATTGAGGAGTGGCTGGGGATGTAGCTTAGTGGCAGACCATGAATTTAGCCAGCTGGGTCCAATCCGTAGCCTTAAAACAAAAAGAATTGTATTAGGAAGGCTGCTTGTTAGAAAGATAAGATATTAGACATTGTATTAATAATTTAAATTATGAGACAGCTACCTGTAGAACAGACTTCCAAGCCTTTTCCAGCACCAGCCTCTTTAAAATATTTATCTTACTCAAATACACAAAGCCAGAAATTTTCATTTTTTTAAAACTATGGTGTTATCTAAATTATTTCTGGAGAATGTGTATGTATTTAAAGTATTGATATAAAAAACCTCAGGAATGAGTTTATTTCCAAGCTTAGTTGTTTTGTGCCATTAATAAATCTTTTTCTACAAATATAATTTCAAACATAAGTTAAAACACCTATTTTGGTATAGACATGGTGGCACTTGTCTTGCACTTTATCAGCACTAGGAAGTGGAAGCAGGAGACTGAGTAGCTCACGGCTGTTTAAACAACAGTAACAACAACAAGCCAGGCAGTGGTGGTGAGCGCCTTTAATCCCAGCACTCAAGAGGCAGAGGCAGGCGGATCTCTCTGAGTTCAAGGCCAGCCTGGTCTACAAAGTGAGGCCAAGACAGCCAAGGCTACACAGAGAAACCCTGTCTCAAAAACAAACACACACACACACACACACACACACACACACCATGGGGCTGGAGAATCAGCTCAGTGGTAAGGAGCGCTTGTTCTTGCCGAGCCCCTGGGGTGAGACCCCGGCACCCACATGGTGGCTCACAACCATCCATAACTCCAGTTCCAGGGCATCTGAGGTCTTCTGACCTCTTCAGGCCCACACCTAGTATACACACATACATGTAAGCAAAACAAATGCACACATAAATAAATCTTTTTTTAAAAAAACAAACAAGCTGGGTGGTGGTGGCGGCGGCGGCGGCGGCGGCGGCGGCGGCGGCAGCAGCAGCGGCGCACGCCTTTAATCCCAGCACTCGGGAGGCAGAGGCAGGTGGATCGCTGTTGAGTTCGAGGCCAGCCTGGTCTACAAAGTGAGTCCAGGACAGCCAAGGCTACACAGAGAAACCTTGTTTCGAAAAAAAAAAAAAAAAGCCAAAAAACCAAACGAAAACAAACAAATAAATAAATAAATAAAAATAAAAATAATTTAAAAACCAACCAAACAAACAACAAGAATCCCCCACAATTTCCCTAAGAATCTTTAGAGGTAGCTAAAATTATGTTGCAAAGTCTATTCAAGGATGTGTGACAATCAGAGAGTTGCTTCTCTCTTATATTTGAGTCTGTCTTGCTTTTATCCTTTATTTTGCAAAGCTGTGAAATCTTACAAAGGTTTGAATGTCACAGTATGGTTCTCCTTTCAAAATCTGACATTCAGACAGAAATGAAGTTTAACCCACAGAAGGTATCATTCAATAAGCTGCAAAAATCATCTTCATCTGTATGTATTCTATGCATTTACATGTAAAAGCATCCATTCAACCATGGAGTAATTTGATATAGAAATACAGCTATAATTGTACATTGAGCCGGGCGTGGTGGCGCACGCCTATAATCCCAGCACTCGGGAGGCAGAGGCAGGTGGATCGCTGTGAGTTCGAGGCCAGCCTGGTCTACAAAGTGGGTCCAGGACAGCCAGGGCTACACAGAGAAACGCTGTCTCGAAAAACAAAAACAAAAACAAAAACAAAAAAAAAAAATTGTACATTGAGCTGGGCAGTGATGGCACACGCCAGCACTTCGGAGGCAGAAGCAGGTGGATCTCTATGAACTTGAAGCCCGCCTGTGGAATGCCTTTTTTTTTTTTTTTTAATTATATTTTATTTGACATCTTATATTTCTTCTTTCTCCACCTCTTATCCCTCCTAATACCTTCCAACTCCAACACTAGGTAGGGGAGAAAGAAGGTTAATGGGTAGAGGGGCTGGGATTCTCTTTAGCTACTGGAATTCTCTTTAGCTACTTCCAGCTGGGTAGGGTCATTGAGTTCTTTGGGGCAATTCCAATCTCAGGATATCCAGCAGTCCAGCTAGCCAACAAACCAGCAAACCAGCGAACAGCAAACAAACCAGCAGCCCTGTCTCCTTGAAGTGTTCTTTTCTCTCTCTGGGCATGTGGTCATTATACACTCTCAGAGTCCTCAGAATTAAACTCTCTCAGCTGGCAAAGACCACGTCCCACTTGAGGCAAGTTAACACCTGTGGATAAACTAAGGCAGCCCCATATCCCACACTTGGGATTTAAACAAAAACATGTTTACATAATAACAGGGTTTTTTTTTTTTGTCTTTGTTGTTGTTGTTGTTGTTTAAAGAAACCAAAACTTCCACTACTACAAGCCAGATCTACAGAGTGAGTTCCAGGACAGTCCAGGCTATTCAGAGAAACACTGTCTCAAAAACAAACAAAACAAAACAAAAAAAGCCCAGCATAGTGGTGACACCTTTAATGCCAGCACTTGGGGAGGCAGAGACAGGTGGATCTCTGTGAGTCAAAGCCAGGCTGGTCTATAAGGCAAGTCAAGGGCAGCCAGGGCTCTACCACACAGAGAAACCCTGTCTCAAAAACACTTTACAGAAAGAAAAGAAAAAAGAAAAAGAAAATTGTACATTGAAGTCATAGTTTTTCTGAGAGAGGGTCTTTCTACATAGCTCTGGCTGGTCTGGAACTTGCTATATAGGCCAAGTTGGCCTCGAACTCACAGAGATCCGCCTGCCTCTACCTCCCAGTGCTGGGATTAAAGGCGTGCGCCACGATGCCCAGTTTACCCATGCTGTTTAAACTGAACCCAAGTGCTTGCTTTCAGCTTGTTTTCATTCTCTACTAGTGGGAAGTGGTCTGCTTTCCCCTTTTATTTAGTATTTAGTTATTTTTAATTTTTAAAAATATTTTGCAGAAATATGCTGGCTGGTGGTGGCATATACCTTTAATCTCAGCACTTGGGAGGCAAAGGCAGGAGGATATGTCAGTTCAAGGACAGCCTGGTCTACAGAGTGAGCTCCAGGACAACTGAGGCTTCACATGGAAACCTTGTCTCATGAAAAAAAAATACATAAAATTACATATCTATTCAGAAATACTAACCGCTTTGCATATGTACACTGCTATATTGACTGATCGTGATTCTGTTTCCCTAATCCATTCTGATCAAATATATTAGTATTTTGAATAACTGGAATCTGTGGTGCTGTAGAAACACTGGGCTGGCTGTTCCTTCCTGTTCTCGTAGGGTCACTCTAGTTGGCCTTGTGCTCCACTCACTAGTGTAATAATCAGATCCCTACAGGACGGTCCACTGGCCAAGTCAACAGGGTATACAGATCAAGAAAGAGACATATCCTAGGGTGACGTCTTGCGTCCTATATAAGTTTTTATATTACTTTAAAGGCTAAAGACTAAAGACAGAGCTCAGTGGTAGAATGGTTATCTAACACAGTGGTTTGTATCAGAGTGCCCTCCCATAAGTCTCTATGTTTGATGCGTGGTCACTAGGGAGTGGAACTGTTTGGGAAGGATTAGGAGGTGTGGCCTTGTTGGAGGAAGTGTGTCTCTGAGGTTTCAAAAGCCCACACCAGGCCCAGTGTCTCTCTTTTCTGCCTGTTTCCTATAGATCAAAATGTAAACTTCTCAGGTACTGCTCCAACGCCACACACACACACACACACACACACACACACACACACACACACACACCTGTATTTGCAGCTCATGGCTCAATTTAAACATTTAAAGTTACTACTTCTATGAGAACATGTAGAGCTTGCACATACCCTGCATCATTAAGCTGAGAATCCTTACATGGGTTACAAGCAGTAGTTTGAAAATGTATTGGAAATGAATTAGTCCTTGCTCTGTTTTGTTGTTTGTTTGTTTGTTTTTTCTTTCTCCTGGATTTAGTCTTGGTGAATTTCTGAGACTGTTCACTGACTTTTGTCTTCCAGGAATCGCTGAGTTGATGTCTCCAGTAAAACCCTAGTCTAGGAATGCAGACAAGTGGTTTGTTACTGAGCAGGGCACAGCTTCCTATGGAGAATGAAATTCCATTGTTAAATGTTTAGTTGTGTATGTATGTATTTAATTTATGTGTGTACGTGTGCATACGCACAGCACTCATGTGGCGGTCAGAGGGCAACCTTCAGGAGTTCTCTCTTACAACTTTGTAGTGTCCAGATATTAAACTCTCATTCCTCAGGCCTCTCTGCCCTCTAAAGTTTCCATGAACTTCCAGAACAACACAGCTGGACACCAGTGTTCAAACAAATGAGCCTGTGGGGACATTTCACATTTGAGCCACAGAAAAACTAAATGCAGTCAGATCCTGAGACTGTCAGTTTGTACTTCAATGTGAATGGAGTCTGGGGGGGGGACAATAGAGGGGATTGGGGGAGAATGGGGGTGGGGTATGGGAGGGGACACAGGTGCAGTCCCTAACAGATAGGTGGCTGTCTCTACAGCTGAATACACTTTAGAATTAGAATGGAGGAGAGTTAGGGTTAAATCACTGCTGACTGCATGAGGAGGTTAAGAAAACCAACCTGGGGCTGGATAGCAGTGGCACACGCCTTTAATCCCAGCACTTGGGAGGCAGAGGCAGGCAGATCTCTGTGAGTTCAAGGCCAGCTTGGTCTACAAAGAGAGTTCCAAGACAGCCAAGGCTACACAGAGAAACCTTATCTTGAAAAACTAAAAAGAAAACACACACATACACACACACACACACACACACACACACACACACACACACCACCTCCTTTATTTGGGGGCTCTTTAATCTCTCACCTCCCTTCCAACCCACCTACTCTAGACAGGAGAGAAAAAAGGTTAATAGCAACAGTGGAAGTAGACTTTTTAGACTCAATTCGTTGGGGACATTCCACTCTTCATCCTCAGGATTCCATCAGACCCATTAAACAGCAAACCTTCAATTCAACAAAAGCAACCGCAACCACAGCTGCTTGAACCTCAAAGCATTCTAGAAGCATTCTCTGTAGCATTAACATCTCTCTCTATGAGCATCTCGAAGCAGAAGCAATGAGTAGCCAAGTGATATGAAGTAATTCAAAGTATGTAAAATTCAAGCCTCTGGTTTTTTGGGGGCTCCTATTTGTTTCTTCTCAGAGTCCATACCAGGATGTTTTTCAACTGGCAAAGACCATGTCCCCCGTATGAGACAGTTCCCTTTCTAGCAGACAAACAGCATGTACCCTCTAACAAATCTGTTTCACATCCCACACTTGAGAACAAAACAAAAACATTTCTTTCTGTTAAAAAAAATAGCCTTTTCTCTGAGATTAATAAACTATATATGATAAGAATAATTATGAGAATTATTAGCCAAAAAGTACATTTACAATGTCCAGTTTCTTTGTATTTTAACCATCTTGGGGAATGTATTCCTATCCTAGTGTCCAAAGTTCTCCTAAATCACTTTCTTATCATAACTTACATTTTCCAACCTGAAAACATGTTTTCAGATCCTTAGAAGGAAATATTACCTAATATGTAGGAAATGCAGACAAACAGCTTCCAAAAGTATAGAAATGATAGTTGACTCCCTGGACAGCCAGCAATGGTTTCTCTGTGTCACTGGGGCATCCAATCTTCAGTGTCCCAGGCCAGAATATCTGACAGACTTTTCTGTGAAGCAGGGATTTGGAAGACTTGGCCTACCTAGTCTTTGCAAAGTTGAGCAGTCAATTTCCCAGTGTCATGCTTGTTCACAGTTTGGACAGTCAGCCTGTTATCAGCAGTCATGATAAGAACAGTTTTTAAAATATGTTTTATTAATTTATTCATATTACATCTCAATGGTTATCCTGTCCCTTGTATCCTCCCATTCCTCCCTCCCACCCATTCTTCCCTTACTCCCCTCCCTATGTCTGTGACTGAGAGGGACCTCCTCCACCTGTATATGCTCATAGGGTATCAAGTCTCTTCTTGGTAGCCAATAAGGACAGTTTTTGTCCAGTGGTAATCTTGGCACATTTGTTCCTTTGATGCCCATCATCTTCATTAAGTAGATAGGAGATGCTGCCAGGATCACAGAGATATGTCTCTGTGAGAAAGGCCCTTTATTATTAAATGCCATATTCTGTAGATCTCTGAAGTGTTTGAAGATCATCTATCTATTTATCATTATATAGTGCCCCCCCCAACCCGTGAGACAAGATTTCTCTGTGTAGCCTTGGCTGACCTGGAATTGCTTTGTAGACCAGGCTGGCCTTGAACTCACAGAGATCGGCTTCCTCTGCCTCCCTGAGTGCTGGGATGACAGGCATGGCTGGCTCCATTATCACTTTTTTTTTTTTTTTTTTTTTACTAAGGGGCAGGTAAGAAGAGCTGAGACCCAGCCCTGGAAGGAGAAGGGCTACCAGGCGCTTTGCTCTCAGGTAGGAGAACATGACCACTTTCACGCAGACCTGCAAGGCTCTCAATTTTTAAGGGTCTCTAAACCAGGCACCTCACTGGTGAGCTGCCATTGCTACAATCTACCTGTAGCCTGAGTCCTCCATAGACACAAGGATTAGCCTTCTAGAAAGAGTTCAGCAGCAAAGTCCCCTCTGGGGATATTTGAGGAGACTAAGGAGGAAGATAAGCCAGGCAGGGAAAGCAAAAGCCTCCAAAAGTCACCCTACTCCCTAATACACCAAACCTATAATTAACAAACATTTATCAACCACCATCAAGGGAATAAGGGGTCTTAACATTTTCTTGCTTAGCTGCTGGTCTAGCTTATTTCCAAGGCGATTTCCTGTAGATGCCAGAGACTGCATAGATAAAAAGATGTCTAAGTACACAAAGCCAAGCCTGACAGGACCCAACTCCCACAAGTTGTCCTCTGACCTACAGGTGTACTGTGGCACATATGCAACACACACACACACACACACACACACACACACCAAATGTGAAAAGATTAGATAAACCATATTTGTAATTTTCCTTGCCACAATCCACAAACTAGATTCACTTCCACAGTCTATTCCACAGATAGACCAATCACTGCCAACCCACAGGTGAGGCGGTGCACAGCCGCAAACAACAGCTGCTTTGGAGGCAAGGCGGTGCACAGCTGCAACCAACAGCTGCTTTGGAGGCAAGGCGGTGCACAGCTGCAACCAACAGCTGCTTTGGTGGGTTCCTGCATCCTAAGGAGAAACCAACCAATGGTGCAGGGAATGGTTCCTCAAGCCAGATACCTCATTGTCCCCATGCTTGGCATCCAGGTTATGAATGCCCTGTCAACTAAATGCCTTACAAACATACCCTATAGTGTGTTTCCCTTTGATTTTTTTTTTTAAATAGCATGTATTGATGGTCTTAATTTTTGAGAGACTTCAATTGACTGAAGTTCCAATTTTTGGGTAATCATTTTTGTCCTCTTATTCAAAACCCCTGAGTTATCCTTTATAAGCATTGTTGTTGGGTTTTTGTTGTTGTTGCCGGTGATGATTGTGGGTTTTGTTGTTGTTGTTGTTGTTGTTGTTGTTGTTGTTTTGAAATATGGTTTCACTGTGTAAACCTTGGTTGGCCTGCAATTCACTATTGTAGAGCAGTGTAAAAAAAAAAAAAAAAGTAGGATTTTTTTTCTGTACCAGTTCTAGTTCCCAAATAATGACACAGAGACCTGTTACATTTATTAGTAAGCTTTGAAGCACTAAAATGGGCCGTTATTTATCTATTCCTACCCATCTATACTAACCTGTGTACTTCCCAGCCACGCGCCTCTATTACTTGCCATCTTAGTCTCACCTCGGCTATTTCTGCTCCATCTGTCTCTCCTCATGGCCACCTCCCCTCTCTCTCAACCTTCTCTTGTTTCCTCTTCACTGGCCCCTACCTGAGTCCCACCTAAGTGGGATTGGGAGTCCTGCCTCCGTCTCCTGTCTGCCCAGCTATAGGCTGGCCAGCTCTTTATTAACCAATCAGAGATGATGGAGAACAATTTTTACATAACATTGAGACAGGCAATTCTTCATAAAAATCGATGATGCCTATGTCTGCATTGCAACCAGATTTCCAAGCACAGAAATCAGCTCTGAATGCACAGAGCTCAACAGACCAGGCTATCCGTGAGCTCATGGAGATCTACCTGCGATGCCTCCTGAGTACTGGGGTTGAAAGTGTGCCCTCCCACACCTGCATGGTTCTGGTTTTGCTTTTCACAGGTGTACTTACAGACCACTGAACACTGACACACTTTCTTCTTTCATGCACATCCACCAGTTTTCTTTTTAATTTTTATTTATTTTATTTTATTTTTTTATTTTATTAATTTATTCAGATTAAAACTCAATTGTTATCCCATCACTTGTATCCTCCTGTTCCTCCCTCCCTGCAGCTTTCACCCTATTCCCCTCCCCTAGGTCTATGACCGAAGGAGACCTCCTCCCCAACTATAAGGTCATAGGCTACCAAGTCTCATCTTCCACCAGCGTTTATTAAAAGCCACCACACTGCCTGAGTTAAGTGCGCACATAGCCATGGCTCTATTGTTATGCTTACTGCATGTGCTTTTCTTTGATTATGGCAGCATCTCATCATATCAGTTGCAGGGCCTCCCTACACATCAGAAATCTTGTAAAGACTTCTACACTGTTTCCTCGATAAACTTTGCCTTTGTGTGCTTATATGAATGCTTATGATCAAGAAATAAGTCAAAGCTGGTCAGGATAGTGTACACCTTTAGTCTTTAGTCCCAGCACTCAGGAGGCAGAGACAGGGGGATCTCTGTGAGTTTGAGGCTAGCCTGGTCTACAGCGTGAGTTCTAAGAGAGCCAAAGCTATGTAGACTCTGTCTTAAAAAGAGAGAGAGAGAGAGAGAGAGAGAGAGAGAGAGAGAGAGAGAGAGAGAGAGAG
>OU015753.1:43845614-43861156 GCA_907169655.1 Acomys percivali
GAGAGAGAGAGAGAGAGAGAGAGAGAGAGAGAGAGAGAGAGAGAGAGGAGGGGAAACAATTGAAAACAAATGCCAGTAGGATGTGGGGGAAATCAATATGGAAGTTTCTCCAAATCTAGGAAATAAAACCTACTGAATGACAGTCTATAGGACTCTTGGCAGATACCTAAAGGACGCCGGTATCTTACCACAGAGGCGCCTGCACATGCATGCTTGTCGCTGCTCTATTTACAATAACAAGGACATGGAAGCTACTGAGATGCCCTCAGCAGATGAGTGGACAGTAACCATGTGGTATATACACACAATGGAATTTTTATTCAGTTGTAAGGAAAAGTAAAATGCACAGGAAAATAGATGGATCTGGAAAGTATGATATATGAGAAAGGGCCCATGGGTTGGAGAGATGGCTCAGCAGTTAAGAGCACCGCCTACTCTTGCAGAGGTCCTGAGTTCAATTCCCAGCAACCACATGGTGGCTCACAACCATCTATAATGAGATCTGGTGCCCTCTTCTGGCCTGCAGGTGTAATGCAGATAAAACACTCATACACACAAAATAAATAAATGAATCTTAAAAAAAGAGAGAGAGAGAGAGAGAAGGGGCCCAAACTCATGTATGTATGTATGTGTGTGTGTGTGTGTGTGTATGTATGTGTGTATGTATGTGGATGTGAGCGTGGGTATAGGGTGTGAAACTATAAAGGAGACGACAGGAGGGTGAAAGGTAGTAACAAATGGGGGCCCAAAAGGAGGCTGCTGGGAGCGGGAAGACACAAGAGGAGAAAGGGGAGTGAGAGAGAGGAACAACAAAAAATAATTTTTTGGTTTGAAAATGTCATAATCAAACCTAATACAGCATGCCAACGATAACAACAAAAACCCTCTGCCAATCCAAAATATAACAATGTAAAACAAAACAAGTTAATACATAAAATAAATAAAGTTAATAATGTGACGTGACAGGCTTTGTGAAATCATCTTACTGATCTCTTTATAGTGTGTTCTTCTCATTTCTTTCTAAAAATTCATACATAAGTCTAAAGAAGTTCACAAATATTGTTCCCTATAAGAATTCTCAAAGCGAGCTGGAGAGATGGCTCAGAGGTAAAGGGTACTGACTGCTCTTCCAAAGGACATGAGTTCAATTCCCAGCAAACACATATTGGCTCACAACCATCTATAATGAGATCTGTATACATGATAAATAAATAAATCTTTAAAAAAAAAAAGAATTCACAAAGCATTGTTTCCTATAAGAAATGTTTTACATGATGTTTTGAATATCTATTACAGTTACATGTTCAAAGTGTGAACACATTTTCTTCCCATACTCAAGTTATGTGTACTTCCAAGATATTCTGTGCAGCCGGGCAGTGTGGCGCAGGCCTTTAGTCCCAGCATTTGGGAGGCAGAGGCAGGCAGATCGCTGCGGGTTTGAGGCCATCCTGGTCTACAGCTGGTCCAGGACAGCCAAGGCTATACAGAGAAACCCTGTCTCGAAAAACAAAAACAAAACAAATATATATTTATAGTGTGCTATCGTGGACAAATTCAAATTCACAGGTATTAATAAGACTTCAGTTAGGTCTGATAGGTTATAACGGAATGAGCAAGACGAAGTTATATTATGTAAACGCAAATTTCTTGAGAGCAGTGGGGGAGGGCGAAGGTGGGAGAGGAGGGCGAGAGAGAGTGAGAGAGATTGAGAGAGAGAGAGAGAGAGAGAACCCCCACCCCTGGGTCAGAGAGTTCAGGCCGAAGGCAGGAATGTCAGTCACACCCTGCCGCAGGTTGGTCTTCTTCCTTGGGATTATGTTGGCACACGATCTACTCTGATTTTGTTATTTAGTTGACTGCGCCCTCTTGTGGATGAAACGAAATCTTCAGACCCTTCTGACAAATCCTATTACTAGGCCCTCATTAAGTTACAATTGTGAAAGGCTCTCTTTTCAATATTTTTTATCAATTAAATTTACTCTTTGACGATTGCACTAGTGTATATATCTGCGTGCTGGCCATTCGCTCCTCACTGTCTCCCATGTCTCTACTACCCACTGTCTATCCTCTCCACCTCCCCATGCTCTTTCTCACATTCCACGTCTATGTGTTTTGTTTTGGGACACCCCCGCCCCCCCCCCCCCCCCGCCGAGTTTAACCAGGGATATCTGTCCTTCCGAGGGTATGGAACTATGCAATGGGATCTGGCAGGGTCAGCAGTGGATACACACTCAAGAAGGCTTCTTCCTCTCCCAGAATCTTTCAGAGTCCCATAGTTTAGCACTAAGGGGTCCGAAGCATCCCGTCCCACACTGCGTGCTGACAGACCCAGGCTTGTATAACAACAGTTGTGGTTTTGTGATTGCTAAGGTGGCTTCGAGCGTAGAGCATAATTAGCGTTCCACAGCCCGTCGCTCTGTCTTCCGGCTGGTCTCTTAGTATTTCCTACTCTCTCTTCCCAGAGCTCCCGGAGCTTTTTACAGAAGTAGCGTGGATGTCTTATTTATGGCTGAGCCCTCAACCGTAAGGTTTTCTTAGCATCTTGGGCAGCAAGTTTCTTCATTCGCAGCCGAATTCACTGCAAAGAGATGCCTAGCTGACTAAAGCTGAGAGTAGCTTTTGTTTATGGTATAAATGTACATATTTATAAGGCAGTTTGATCGCTGGGCGATGGTGACGCACGCCTTTGATCCCAGCACAGGCAGAAGCAGAGGCAAGCAGAGCTCTGAGTTTGAGGCCAACCTGGTCTTCAGAGCAAGCTCCAGAACAGCCAGCCAGGACGATACAGAGAACCCCCTTCGGGGGGGGGGGGGGGGGGGGGGGGTGAAGGAGTTGGATGCTATATTGATTTAGTCTAGCAACAGTATAATCCCTGTTCCTACGACCTATAACCTCCCCCAGCATGGGTTGTTAACCAGGATTATAGTACCATGCACGGTTCCTGCCCGAGGAATGTGCCTCCATCCAATCAGAAGGCGGTTGGTTAAGCCTTACAAGACTCACACTGTAATTGTTCAAGTGGGAATATCCCACCCTAGGGGGTAGGTTTTGTGATTCCTGGGCTCTCAGGTACCTAAGACCATCCTGATGCCTTCCTCGCAACCACCGTCAATCTGCCTGGTAAATTCTACCACTTTGCAAGCTAGCCAGGAGGAAACGCCAAGCTAAGTTCCAGGTTGGCGTCTGTGTATGTTGCAACCGAGAAGTGTAGTGACTTCGGCCACAGAGTCTAATGCTATGGCTATGGTGAGCAATCAAGGGGACTGCCAAAGCCTGTGCTGTTTGTTTGCAGACAGGGGGTGCACAGAACTCTTCCACACCTGGGAGCCGATCTGTGCTGAGTAGCCCAGGCCTTTCAGCACAGCGTCACCAGCTGGGAAGGCAGGGCAACTCCTTCAGTTTCTGTTTCATGTTTTTAATGTGTGTTGCAAGACGCCAGGTCTTTCCATTTGGCCTTTATATACCCCGTTCGTTTTGGTACTGTAAGGGTCTGAAAATGGCTGAAGGAAGACCCCACACTCAAATAGTATGTAAAAACAGAGAGCCTTTACTCTGCAGAAACAATCCTCATGCATGGGTCTACTATCCATATAAAATGGCGGCAACCTGAGGAGGAGTTTACAGGCTCTTTTTTTTTTCTTTCTTTCTGGTTTTTCGAGACAGGGTTTCTCTGTGTGGCCTTGGCTGTCCTAGACTCGCTTCACAGACCAGGCTGACCTTGAACTCAGAGATCTGCCTGCCTCTGCCTCCCTTGTGCTGGGATTAAAGGCGTGGGCCACCATGCCCAGGCTTGCAGGCTCTTTTATTTTATTTTTTTCTTCTTCTTTTTTATTTTTTAAATATGTTTTATTAATTTATTCATATTACATCTCAATTGTTAGCCCATCCCTTGTATCCTCCCATTCCTCCCTCCCTCCCATTTTCCCCTTACTCTCCTCCCCTATGACTGTGACTGAGGGGGACCTCTTCCCCCTGCATATGCTCATAGGGTATCAAGTCTCTTCTTGGTAGCCTGCTATCCTTCCTCTGAGTGCCACCAGGCCTCCCCATGCAGGGGACGTGGTCAAATATGAGGCACCAGAGTTCATGTGAAAGTCAGACCCCACTCTCCACTCAACTGTGGAGAATGTCCTGTCCATCGGCTAGATCTGGTTAGGGGTTCGATGTTTACTGCACATATATTCCTTGGCTGGTGCCATAGTTTGAGCAGGACCCCTGGGCCCAAATCTGCCCATCATAATGTTCTTCTTGTAGGTTTCTAGGACCCTCTGGATCCTTCTATTTCCCCATTCTCCCATGCTTCTCTCACCTAGAGTCCCAATAGGATGTCCTCCCCTCTGTCCCACTTTCCTGGTAAGTGAAGACTTTCATGGGACATGCAAAGGTGTCTAGAGGAATCATATCTGTGACTACGTGACTATGACTAGGATTGGCCAGTGCTTGTGGAGGTGGGCCAGGGCTTATGGAGGCTATGAGACCCTAGCCACGTCCTTTTAGCAATGTCCATACTCACGCACACACCTCCTCGGGTGTTGTCCCATCTCTAATCCTTCAGTGGGGTTGAAGGGCTGATATTGGGATTTTAACACCATGAGTTGTGTTAGCGTTCTGCTTCAGTCCCCGACCTGTGATGTCATTGCTTACCTGCCACCGGGGCGTGGCCTTGCCCAGGGCCATATACAAGAATAGACCCTCCTTGTGGTCTCTTTCTCTCTACCCCTCTACCTGCTCTACCCTCTCTCTCTCTCTCTCTCTCTCTCTCTCTCTCTCTCTCTTTCTCTTTGGGGTACTGCTCCCGCCTTTTCCTTCTCTCCCCCCATGCTCATTTAATAAACATAATATCTGCTGGCTGATACTTTATTATACCTTACTGCCTTTTTTTTTTTTTTGGTTTTTTGAAACAGGGTTTCTCTGTGTAGCCTTGGCTGTTCTGAACTCACTTTGTAGACCAGGCTGGCCTCAAACTCACAGTGATCTACCTGCCTGTGCCTCCCCAGTACTGGGATTAAAGGCGTGCGCCACCACGCCCGGCCAAAGTATAACAAGTTGAACAGTAGACAACCGATCTGGCTCACTCTGGCCCTTCTGTACCCCACCTCATCACCCCATGTCTTCCCTCCCTCCTTCATGCTCAAACCTTTCTATTCCAGTGTCCCCCCCACTCCCCCACCCCCACCCCTTCTATCCTCCTTCCTTAAAGCATGTCCCCTTCCTGGTTCCCTGACTTCCACAGGCACTCTTGAGATAGACACGTCTGCGGAGAAGAGAACCCGTGGCCTTTGCCCTTGTTGGCCTGGGTACTTCAGTCAGTATAGTCTTACCTCGTTTCCTCCATTACACGATGTTCTTGGAGCCAAATGATCCGTCTGTCTTCCTTCTACAAGGCAGTGTGTCCAGTGCATAATACCTGTTTCTTCTTTTCTTTTTTGATTTTTTTTTTTTTTTTTTTTTTTTTTTTTTTTTTTTTTTTTTTTTTTTGTTTTTTTTTTTTTTTTTTTTTTTTTTTTTTTTTTTTTTTTTTTTGGTTTTTCAAGACAGGGTCTCTCTGTGTTAACCTTGGCTGTCCTGGACTCGCTTTGTAGACCAGGCTGGCCTCGAACTCACAGCGATCCGCCCGCCTCTGCCTCCCGAGTGCTGGGATTAAAGGCGTGCGCCACCACGCCCGGCTTCTTTTTTGATTTTTTAAAAAGACTTTATTTATTTATTATTTATACAGTATTCTGCCCCCATGTATGCCTGCAGGCCAGAAGAAGGCACCAGATCTCATGATAGATGGTTGTGAGCCATCATGTGTTTGCTGGGAATTGAACTCATGACCTTTGGAAGAGCAGACAGTGCTCTTAACCTCTGAGCCATCTCTCCAGTTCCCTTTTTTTGATTTTTTGAGACAGGATTTCTCTGTGTAGCCCTGGCTGTCCTGGAATCACGCTGTAGACCAGGCTGGCCTCGAACTCACAGAGATCCACCTGCCTGTGCCTCCTGAGTGCTGGGACCACCACCACTTGCTTTAACAAAGTATCTTTATCATATCAGCCCCTCAACTAGTTTTAGGACTCTCTCCAGGCTCCCCCAAGAAGTGTCCCTCCCACCCTTCCTGTTGTCTTGGGTAAAGGGAAAGTTCCTTTTCTCTGCCAATTAAAGAAAATGCAAGGGCAAAGTGTTCCTTTGGGAGTCTCAGGAGAGCCATCAGATGACACCAGGAAACGCCTAGTGGAGTTTTCATTAATAAAAGAATTAAGGAGGGACTCAATGGAAGTTCAAGGGCAACGTGTTTATTTTATAAAGTAAACCCCAGGGCAGGCAAGCCTTAAATCTCTAAATGCATGGAGGACAAGGAGAAGATAAGCCCAGGGGTCAGCCACTGGCAGGCAGCCACCGCGCAGGAAGGGAGAGTCACACAGTCAGGGAATCCAGACTGTTGGTCCAGTAGTTTAAAAACATAGTGGAAGCTGGGCGTGGTGGGGCATGCCTTTAATCCCAGCACTCCGGGAGGCAGAGGCAGACGGATCACTGTGAGTTGGAGGCCAGCCTGGTCTACAAAATAAGCCCAGAATAATGGAAGTGGGGCAGGGATTTCTGACCTTTTGAAACTTTAGGTCCTGACCCAGACATATCTCAAGGCAGCTCAGCTCTTAGGGACTGTACTAGGCACAGACATTATGGGGAGGAAAAGGACATTATCTTAAAGTGAACCCTTCTCCCTAGGCTTGGTCCCTTAGCCAAGTGCCTGGTCAGCCTTGCTGGCTTAACCCTTTCTACCCAAAGGTTAGCTTCCATTCGCCTCCACTTTTTAAAAATAATCCTTTCAAAGTTATTAGAGCTGCCTCTTTGAGCATGCGTAAACTATATGTGGCCACACCTTTGAAGAAAACTAACACCGTCGCCCCAGACAGCCTTTGAGTCCTAGGGAGGGGGCGCTCAGAAGCCCTTTCCCCAGCTGTGTTAGGTTTACTGCTGACTAGCTCGAGTCTTGTGCAATGTAAATGATAAAGAGATAAAATTGAAAAGGGTTGAGTATAAAACAAATCTCCTACAACAAGTCGTGTTGTGCCCTTTTAGGAAAGGGTGGTCTCATCTGAACCCAAGCGCTTGGGAAACCTAGTGAGCTCGCTTTTCCCAGGCGTGTGTATGGTTAGCGCACTGCTAGAGAAATAAGACTTGATCAGCGTGGACTGGGCAGTGGACATAACTGTAAAACTAAATTTAGGTTATAATAATTGGGCCAGTATTAACCGTTTTGATGATTTGTATTGTTTTTGTTAGTCTGGGAGGTGGGGTGTACACCTGAGTACAGGTCTTGAGGAGGCTAAGAGGCTAAGGTCCCCAGGGAACTGGAGTTACAAGAAATTGTTAATCCCACTGATTCAAGGAGAAAGACCACCAACACAAATTATGGCCAAGTCAGAGCAAATTTTATTCCTGTACATGAGAGCTATAGCCAGTGGCTATCTCCCTCTAAGGCATGGTTCAAGAGATTAGCACCAGACCAATTTCCCATCCTTTTTTATAGGTTGGGTGCGGTGGGGGGATTTGTAAGCAGGCATGGTTATAGAAGCGAGAGCAGGCATGACAAAGCGGTTAAGGAAATCTTTCTCGACCATCAGGGTAGGGTGCAGCCCAATTCTGAACAATAACAAAATGGCTTCTGATCTTAAAATGGAGTCGGCCTAGTATCTCATTGTGAGCTTGCCCCCAATGCCTGCCACTATGTGGCTACTGGGAATTGAACTCTGTGTGGTGGCTCCCAACAATCTGCAACACACGTGCTTCTTTGACATCTGTGGACACCAGGCATGCACATGGTGCACATAATATACACAAAAGGCCAAAACACTCATATGTGGTTTTAATGGAAAATCCCTGATTGTTCTGTTTTACCAATAAAGACTCAGGAGCCAGATGCTGGAGTGAAGAGCCTAGCTCAAGAGAGACAGAAAAAGCACCCAGCTGATTTCTTACTCAGCACACGTCCCAATGGCTCACTAGCTCAGCTGACAAGCCAGGAGGAAAAGGCAAAAAACAAAACAAAACAAAACAAACAAACAAACAAAAAACCCAAAACCAAAACCAAACCAAACCAAACAAATAGAACAAAAACCAACCAAACAAACAAACAAAAGAAAAAACCAAGGCCAAAATTTTGCTAGCCCAGGGCCCAAAAAGCCAAAGGCCAAGGAGTTGAGAGAACTAAGCTAAAATCCCAAGCTAAAGTGCCAAAGACTAAAGCCTAAAGGCCCCGTCAGCTTCTACAATGTCTTAAATACCCCTCAACTCAAAGTCCCTCCTACTCTTTAATCCCTGTCAGATGTTTTCTTGCTCGGCCTCTTGTTCTATTGTTAACTTTATTAAATCCTGTGTGCAGAAGGTTCTTGGATTAAAGGTGTGTGTAAGGCCGTCACCTTAATCACTTGTTTACATTAAACAGAAAATTCTTGGATTAAAGGTATATTAGGGCTCAACCACAAGGAACAGTTCAATCTCAGGGATCACACTGAGATCAAATATCCTGCAACACTCATACACATAAAAATACATAATTTTTATCTATGTGTATGTGTGGATTTATCTGTGTGGATGTATGGCACATGTGTGCAAGTGCCATCAGAAGTCAGAAGAGGGAGTCAGATCTCTTGGAGCTGGGGCTAAGGCAATTGTGATTGCTGATGGAGCATGAGTGGACACACTTAAGTCTTAGCTAGCCAGTTTGTGAAGAGTTTCGTGACTCTCTTCAGGCTGTGCTACCCACACCCTGGGAGCTAACCAACAGCAAGAGCCCGGAAAGGGACATGGACAAGGTGTGATTGCTGCTTTCTGGTGTTGGAAATCTCCCCTCCATTTATTTTTATTTTATTGAGAGAAGTTCTCGTTGTATATCCCGGTTTGACTCCACACTCAGAGAGACCTGCCGCCTCTGTCCCCAGAGGGCTGGGATTAAAAGCGTGTACTGCCTCTTCCCACTCCCATTCTGGTTTTTCTTTTTCTTTCTTTCTTTTTTTTTTTTTTTTTTTTACTTTTTATTCTCTGTCAGTTACACATCATACACCTCAGTCTCATTCATCTCCCTGTCCCTTCATATCCACCCTCTGCCCTTGCAACCTTGCAAAAAAATATAAATAATAAAACATAGGAAACCTCTTGCTGTGGAAGCTGCAGTGTGTCACAGCGTGTCCTACAGTATATGCCTCTGACCACACATCTTCACTTGCCAACGTGCCTTGTAATGAGTTATTGATCTGGTACGAGGCCTCTGGTTCCTGATACACCATCAATACTAGATCCTCACTGGGATCCTTTTGTATATTCTGTTGGTGCCTGTGTCATGGAGATTCTACAGCTTTGGAGCAGCAGGACCTGCCCTTTCAAGCCCTCCCACGGTTCATAGATGATGCAGATGTTGGGGAGGACCAACTCAAAGCCCCGGTTCTCAGCCTGAGTGGCAGATGAGTTGATCAGTGCGCTGGCCCTCCTACCACCATATCGAGCTCTCTAGCACTGCCGGGGCATGAGAGCATACCCAATGCTCTCATGACCTCAGGGCCAGCTCTCCCAGCTACAGGTGGCAAGGGGTGAGCGGGGAGAGAACATCACCCCTGAGCCCACACCCCCTAATGGCAAATGCCCACTCCCATGCTTTAAAAATATACATAATATATAAAATCTATATAAATTTATATTAAAGTATATACATAAATTTATAAATATGCATATGTTTATATACTTAAATAAATGTTATGTTTATGTTTAAAATATATATTAACTATATATTATTTAATATATATTTATGTATAATGATATTGGACTGGCTTGTTTTGGGTGTCAACTTGACACAGACTAAAGTCATCAGAGAGGAAGGCACCTCAGGTGAGGAGTGTCTCCATGAGATCTTGCTGTAGGGCATTTTCTCAATTAGTGATCAATGGGGGAGGGACCAGCCCATTGTGGGTGGGGCCATCCCTGCGTTCTATAAGAAGGCTGAGCAAACCATGTAAATCATGCTAGTAAGGAGCATCCCTCCCTGGCCTCTGCATCAGATTCCAGCTCTACCTGAGATCCTGTCCTGACTTCCTCCAGTGCTGGGCTAGGATCTAGAAGTGCAAGGCAAATAAACCCTTTCCTCCCCAACTTGCTTTTGGGGCATGGTGTTTCATCACAGCGATAGAAACCCTAACTAAAACCGGTTGGTATCGGCATAGTGGGGCACTGCTGTGACAGACCTGGCCAATTTGGGGGAGAATTGAGGAAGACTTTGGAACTTTGGATGAGGAGAGTGTGATTTACATGGCTTGCTCATCCTTCTTTCTTACAGAACCCAGGGACGGCACCACCCAAAATGGGCTGGTCCCTCACCCATTCATAGTGTTTCATCACAACACTAGAAACCCTTACACACACACACACACACACACACACACACACACACACACACACACACTTGAGTTTGTTTTAGTAAAGCTTTCTTTATCAAGTATCTCCTTTCTTGGAGATATGGGGATGGTTCAGTATATGAAAACCAGTAAGTATAATCCACCATATAAACAGACTGAAATACAAAACCACATGATCGTTTAATTAGATATAGAAAGGGCCTTGGACAAAATCCAACAAAAAAAAAAAACCCTTCATGATAAAAGTACTGGAGAGATTAGGGAGACAGGGACATATTCCTCAATATAATAAAGGCAGTTTATAGCAAGCCCGTAGCCAAAGTCAACTTAAATGGAGAGAAACTCAAAGCAATTACACTAAAATCAGGAACAATGCAAGATGTCCACTCTCTTGATACCTGTTCAATATTGTACTTGAAGTCTTAGCAATAAGATAACTGAAAGAGATCAAGGGGATGACAAACATCCATCATCCATCGAAAGACCAAAAACCATCCATCCCATCTCTTGGGAGTGGAGGTGAGTTGGTTCCTATCTTGGGGTGAAGGTATCTTTGGGGAAAGTGGTCAGGCCCTGGGATAGCAGGCTGTATTATTTTCTGTCTACTCTCTGTGTGATAAAAAAGTGCCAGGCAGCCGGGCGTGGTGGTGCACGCCTATAATCCCAGCACTCGGGAGGCAGAGGCAGGCGGATCGCTGTGAGTTCGAGGCCAGCCTGGTCTACAAAGTAAGTCCAGGACAGCCAAGGCTACACAGAGAAACCCTGTCTCAGAAAAAAAAAAGAAAGAAAGTGCCAGGCTTAGCTGAAGTTCTGGCTAACGCAGACATGAGGCTGGACCATTTAAGCTAGCTGCTTTGAAGTTGTCCTGGATGCAACTTTTAGGAAACAGCAACTGGGGCAGTCTGTGAGGCCAGATCATCTGGGTTACTTGCTTTGTCTCCATTGGTGTCTGGTCTTTTTGCTCTGAAAAAACACAAACTTTTGAAGGTAATATACAATTCTGCATTAGCACAAGTACGGAATCTGCAGTGTGCACAGTCGGCCAAAGGCGGGTTTCTGCTCTATGTTTGAGCAAGTGAAAGACATCAAACATTATACATCTATTTGGACTGTATAACCAAACTGTAGTATAAATATCCCCCCCCATGCCATATGGAAGGATGCCATGTAATAATAAGTCATGGCGACTAGGGAGCCAACAGTGTGTACTGGCTATGCAGAGACAGTCATGCCTCAGCCATTTCCTGAGCTGTTACTATGTAGAAGGAGCTTCATTTATGCCAACCGTTTTGTTCTCAGCTTCTTCCTTCATGTTTGCAGGCAGGATTTTCAGGAGGTCTCCCTTGGTCAAATCTAATTGCAATTAACTTCGAGGGAATCCACAGCTTTTTGTTTCCTGTTGAAACAAAGACAAAACCTCTTCCCTAACATTGCCTGAGTTCCATTCTGAAGTTAGCACATCCTTACAATATATGATCTAATCAGCAGTCCTTTCTAACGTCCAGGGTTTTTCAGCAGCTATACTACCTATCTCATTGACATGAAAAAGTAAAGTCAGAGCATTATTTGATCTATCTCTGGGAGATACCATATCCTCTTCTACTTTAAAGACATATACTATATGATATGGTTATATAGTTATATCTCTCCATAGTTGTTTGACCCATAGGACTGTAAGTTATACCTGTAATGTGTTTCATGTTACAATGTCTAAAAAACTTGCTGTGTTCTACTGGATATATATGCTGGAGCATCATCAGCTTGAATCTGCAAAGACATCTCCAATATCGCCATCACCTCTAATAAATGTGCAATCTCAGAATCAGCCTTTTTAGAACCCAAGACAAAAGCACATTGGAATCCTAAAGAGGTGTTAATTGAATAATGTATTAACATATGTACATATTTTAAATTTCCAAATTCTATCAAATGAAACACATAAGCTATTGTATGACATTGATGTAAGATGGCATCACCAAACAGAATCTGTATTCTTAATTCAGCATATAGCATCTCTATGAGGTGCCATTTTGAAATCACGTCACAAGGTGGCACTGTAGGCCTTAGATTGGTTTCCTCTGAAGAGTATTCTGAAAAAAAACAAACAAACAAAAAATCCCTTATTTTTTGTTATTGCCTGTAACTTAGTGCTGTATTCCTTAACCCTCTCCTTATCTAAGTCTGCTTTATTCTGGCCTTTCTTAAAGATATAAAATTTACAACAATTACTGAACATATAATTATTTCTTTTTAAAGATTTATTATACATAGTATTTTGCCTGTACATGCACCTGCACACCAGAAGACGGCACCAGATCTCATTATAGATGGTTGTGAACCACCATATGGTTGCTGGGAATTGAACTCAGGATCTTTGGAAGAGCAGCCAGTGCTCTTAACCACTGAGCCATCTATCCAGCCCCCCATATAATTATTTCTATACTGATGGTCAGAATAACACTATACTCGGCCAAAAAGCCCTCTGCTGTTCTTTCTTTCTTTTTAAAGATTTATTTATTATTATGTATACAGTGCTCTGCCTGCATATACACCTGCAGGCCAGAAGAGGGCATCAGATCACATTACAGATGGCTGTGAGCCACCATGTGATTGCTGGGAATTGAACTCAAGACCTCTGGAAGAGCAGTCAGTGCCCTTAACCTCTGCGCCATCTCTCCAATCCTGTTGCTTCTTCTTCTTCTTCTTCTTTTTTTTTTTTTTTTGGTTTTTCGAGACAGGGTTTCTCTGGGTAGCCTTGACTGTCCTGGTCTCACTTTGTAGTCCAGGCTGGCCTCGAGGGTTTCTCTGTGTAGCCTTTACTGTCCTGGTCTCACTTTGTAGTCTAGGCTGGCCTCGAACTCACAGTGATCCGCCTGCCTCTGCCTCCCGAGTGCTGGGATTAAAGGCGTGCGCCACCACGCCCGGCTTTCCCCTGTTGCTTCTTAATTTGTTTATTATTTTATTTTTTGGTTTTTCCAGACAGGGTTTCGATTTTTAGCCTTAGTTGTCCTAGAACTCACTCTGTAGACCAGGCTGGACTCAAACTCACAGTGATCCGCCTGCCTCTGCCTCCCAAGTGCTGGCATTAAAGGCATGTGCCACCACACCCGGCTTGGTTCTCAGTTACTCTGAGCCACCGAATCCTGGCCTACATCCGCCATGTGGCCGGTTACCTCTCAGTTCCATCACCTGTTCCTTCCCCTGTCTTGCTGGCATCTTCCTGCATCTGATTCTCCTCCCAGAGACCCTCTCTCAGCCCAGAAGCCCTCCCTTTCCTCTCCTGCCTTGATATCGTCTGCCAGCTTTCTCTTTTCTTTTTTTTTTTTTAAAGATTTTTAAAATCTATTTTATGTACATGAGCGGTCTATCTGCATGTACACCTGCAGGCCAGAAGAGGGCATCGGATCGCATTAAAGATGGCTGTGAGCCACCATGTGGTTGCTGGGAATTGAACTCAGGACCTCCAGAAGAGCAGTCAGTGTTTCTTGACATTGAGCCATCTTTCCAACGGTCTGTCAGCTCTTTCTTAAGCCAGTCAGCAAGTGAGGAAGGTGGTGATGAGCCGCAAGAATAACAGTTGCAAAGTCTGCCCAGTTCTCAGCTCTCTGCTGGTTTTAGCAATCGACAAACGAATATACAGAGACAATCTTTACACGGTACACAAAAAGATTACCCCATGAGTCCTGCCTGCACATGCTGGTGGTACAATACTGGCCTACAGCTTGTCGGAGTAGCCAGCCAAGATCTGATTTAAGGCCCAAGTCACTGGACACTAATTGGGTGGCAAAGAATCTGAAGTTGGGGGTCATCACAGCATAAGTAACTGTATATTGGGGGGGTTTCTTTTTGAGACAGGGTGTCTCTGTGTAACCTTGGCTGTCCTGGCTCTCCAACTCACAAAGATCTGCCTGCCTCTGCCTCCCAGGTGCTGGGATTAAAGGTGTGTGCCACCACTGAACACATTTTTGAAGTGCTAAAAATTTTCAGACAGTACTTCATAGTCAATATACTTTTATGTTAACGATTGGTAAATGTTAATAGCTCATTTTCTAGAAGAACAATATTTCTCATAAAATACTGATAAATTGAATTTTAGCCCTTTATGAGCTTTTTGCCATTATAAAGTCTGAGAATTATATTTAACTATATAGATATGTAAGCATTGCTATAGCTTAGAAATATTTTGTTTTACTAACTTTTAGAAAATATTTATTTCATTGCTAATTATGTATATGTGTATGTTTGTGAGGGTGGCCAATCCCCTGGAACTGGACTTAGAATTCGGAGCTGCCACGTGTGTGCTGGAAATTGAACCATAGTCCTCTGAAAGAGCAGCCAGTGCTCTTAACTCTGAGCCCCCCCTCCCTCTCTCTCCATCCTGTTTAAATTATTATTGTTATTGTTATTATTATTATTATTATTATTTTAGGTTTTCTCTGTGTAGCCCTGGCTGTCCTGGACTCACTCTGTAGACCAAGCTGTCCTCAAACTCACACTGAACCACCTGCCTCTGCCTCCAGAGCGCTTGGATTAAAGGCGTGCACCACCACGCCCGTCTTCTTGAGTCACCTATTCTAGCCCTTTCATTTACTAATTTGTGGAGGCAAAATGTCCTTCAGCCGGGCGTGGTGGCACACGCCTTTAATCCCAGCACTCGGGAGGCAGAGGCAGGCAGATCGCTGTGAGTTCGAGGCCAGCCTGGTCTACAAAAGTGAGTCCAGGACGGCCAAGGCTACACAGAGAGACCCTGTCTCGAAAAACCAAAAAAAAAAAAAAGATGTCCTTGAACTCTGGATCCTCCTGTCTCCGCTTCCCTAAATGCTTGGATTATGGGCTCGCATCATCACAAACCCCAATCAAGTGGTCCTAGGACTCCCAACTCGGGCCTTCACGCACGCTCCTGAAGCGCTCTACCAACATAGCTACAACCCCAATACTTTAAATGAGAGCATTTTCCAGATCTCAATTTTGATTAGAGAACTATTTGACCAGCTCAAACTTTTTGAACACACACACACACACACACACACACACACGTTACCTATTTTAAATTCTCTTATTCAATATAGGCGGGGACTAAGTCCTGAATGGCATTAAGATAACAGAGGCCGTGTGTGTGTGTGTGTGTGTGTGTGTGTGTGTGTGTGTGTGTGTGTG
>OU015753.1:43868004-43898405 GCA_907169655.1 Acomys percivali
TTTTTTTTTTTTTTTTTTTTTTTTTTGGTTTTTCCAGACAGGGTTTCTCTGTGTAGCCTTGGCTGTCCTGGACCCGCTTTGTAGACCAGGCTGGCCTTGAACTCACAGCGATCCACCTGCCTCTGCCTCCTGAGTGCTGGGATTATAGGCATGCGCCACCACGCCCGGCTTCAAATTTGCTCTTAAATTCTATTTTTTTTAAGATTTTAAATGTTTTCTGTGGCTTCATAGGTATGGCCTTCAGTGTCTGAAAATAGGTACAATGACTTATTTTTATACCATTATATGCTTTATGAACTGTAACAGCTATTCAGCTATGCTATACATGGTATTAAGATGATAAGCTATTCCTTAGAGAGTTTAAAAATTCAAAGGTTACATATGTTATTCACCATTACATAGAAGTAGATAGTCCAGGCTTGAATTTGGATCTGATTTGGATCTGATGTACTTGTCTTCCCAAAAAAAAAAAAAAAAATGCATTAAGGATATTTTAAGGTAGGTTTGTTTGTTTTTTGGTACTGGGGATTGAACCTAGGGCCTCATGCTTGCTGGATAAGTGTTCTACCACTGACTTATAAAATCCACCCGTGTTTTTCACTTTTTGTTGTTGTTGTTGTTGTTGTATTTTTCAAGACAGGATTTCTCTGTGTAGACTTGGCTGTCCTGGATACACTTGTAGACCAGGCTAGACTCGAACTCAGAGATCCGCCTGCACTGCCTCCCTGAGAGCTGGGATTATAGGCATGTACTACCACGCCCTGTTGACTGTTTGAGGTAGGGTTCCACTGAGTTGCCAGAGTTGGCCTTGAACTCACTCTATAGCTCAAACAGGCCTTATGGACTTCTTAAGGTCTTTCTCTTTCAGGCGTCCAAATAGCTAGAATTGCAAATCCTTGGTTACAAGAGTATTTGAAGTCTGAGCTGGTATGTGGAGTGTTTGCATCTGTTTCATAGCTATCTGTCTAAAATGTTTGCTACATGTTAGTTTGCTTCTTACATGCTGAAGCATCACATACGCCATCCTTTGGTGGTTTTTGATCATTCCTGTATGTACTGAATATGCAAATACATCTTTTGTGCTTGCATATTAATATATTTAAGGTAGTCTCTGCTATAATTCCTGGCATGATAAATGAGGTGTGAAAAGTAATTATAATATGTGAGAATATATGTTTCTCAATGTGAAAATTGCTAAGTAATTAGTTGAAATAGGAAGGTATAATGTTCATCTGGAGGGAATGAACATTATTTCTTAGTTTATTTGGAATATTCTGTTGTTCCAGTGTATCTTTCTTATCAATTACATATATACAAGTGCTGTTTTTATATTTAACAAAAAACCCTTTATTTTAATACAAATACATTCATGCTTTTTTCTTTTTTTTTGTTTTTCTTTTTAAAAATATCCTGACTACAGTTTTCCTCCCTTCTCCTCTAGTCCCTCCCAATCCACTCCTCCGTTTCTCTTCAGAAAAGGGCAAGTCTCCTATGGATATCAACCAACCATGGTATTTCAAATTGCAGTGAGACTATGCACCCCCTTTACGTGGCTGGATGAGGCAACCAGTAGGAGATGGTCCCTTACACAGACAAAGGAGTCAAAGACAGCCCCTGCTCCCACTGTTAGGAATGCCACAAGAAGGGCAAGCTACACAGCTGTAACATAGAGAGAGAGCCGAGGTCAGTTCCACACAGGCTCCCTAGTCAGTTCAGTCTCTATGAGCCCTGGTTGGTTGAGTCTGTGGACTTTTTTTATGGTGTCTTAACTCCTGGCTCCTACAATCCTTCCTTCCCTCTTCTGCAGGATTCCCCGAACTCTGTCTAATGTTTGCTGTGGGTCTCTTATCTGTTTCCATCAGTAAACAGTAGCTGGGTGAGGCCTCTCTGATGACAGCTGTGCTAGGCACCCATCTATAAGTATAGCAGAATACCATTAGGGATCACTTTCTCTCCTAGGTCTCTGGGCTGTTCAGCCTTCGGTTCCTGGCCCTCTGGGCAGTGTCAGGGGTGGGCTCCCTCTCATGGCATGGGTCTCAAGCTAGACCAGTCATTGATTGGCCACTCCCACAATTTCTGTGCTACCTTTACCCCAGCACATCCTGTAGGCAGACAAATTGTAGGTCAAAGGTTTTGCAGCTGGGTTGGTGTTACAATCCCCCCACTGAAAGTCTTGCTTCGTTGCAGGAGA
Source organism: Acomys percivali (assembly GCA_907169655.1). NCBI lineage: Eukaryota > Metazoa > Chordata > Mammalia > Rodentia > Muridae > Acomys > Acomys percivali. The sequence continues at coordinate 43,870,196 of OU015753.1, forward strand.
TGGCCAGTTAGGCTCATATCACCTATTGCTAGGAGTCTTAGCTAGGATCTCCCTAATAGATTCCTGGGTTTTCATTGCCTTAGGTTTCTAGCCATCCCAGAGATGCCCACCCCCCCCCCACCCCCACCCCCAGTTGTCTCTGGTTTCATCTCCCCCCTCCCAATCCCCAACCTGATCCCTTCTGTTCCTATACCCACCCAGATACACACCCCATCCACCCGCAATGCATATTCTATTTCTCTTCACAGGGAGATTTATGTATATACTTCCCAGGGGGGCTTGTTACTTAGAAAAAACTGTGTTTTAATTGTTCCAGATACAAGGCCACCAGGTCTCAACATGGTGGTACACACGTTTCATCTCAGCATTCATTCCGGAGGCAGGGGCTGAGGATCTCTGAGTTGAAGGCCAGCCTGGTCTTCAAAGAGTTCCTGGACAAGGTTAGGCAGAGAAACCCTGCCTCGAAAAATCAAAAAAAAAAAAAAAGGAAAAAATAATTGTTCCAGATAGGAAATCTTGCTGGCTACTTAAATAGATCTGTCATAGGAATTGCTGTAATAAACATTAAACATTATTGTGGTATAATCAATATGATAGGGAAAACTGCTTCTGCTCGCTTAGTTTGTAATTCTTAATTAATTGATTTTTCTGGTTTTTGAGACAAGGCTTTGTCTTTGTAGCCTTGGCTGTCCTAGACTTTGCTTTCTAGACCAGGCTGGCCTTGAACTCAACAGCAATCTGTCTGCCTCTGCCTCCCAGAGTGCTGGGATTACAGCCGTGCGCCACCACCACCCATTCTTAGTTTGTAATTCTCTAAGATTAAGATGGTAATACACAGTAAGCTACTAAGTTTTGTTTTTATTTTCTGTATTAAATGACATTATTGGGAAATAAGATTGAGGTTTCTCTCTCTCTTTTGAGATAGTCTTGTGAGGGTCAAACCCCAAGCCTTGGGTGCACTAGGCAAGCACAGACAGAAATGTACCACAGACAGGTACTTTCTAGTCCCCCTTTCTCATTTAGGAGGTAGGTGGAGCTGTGTATTACTTGGTACAATATTTCAATGCATAGCCCAGACTGGCCTCAAATTCAGCCTTCCTGCCTGTTCCTGGGCTGTTGAAATCATAGGCATGGCCCACTAAGACCAGGCATTTGTTTATCTTGCCCCCTCAGAGCTGGGGGCTTTTATTTTGGTGGGTCAGTAGGTTTGAATTCATGTCTTCTGCTTGTCAGGAAAGCACTTTGCTGACTGAACTATTATTTCTCAGTCCTCAAAGTAATTTTTGGGAGTTAATCTAATGAATTCCTTAGTCACTACTACTAAACATCTTAAGTCCTTATTTCCTAGCTTTAGTCACAGTTACTTTTCAAGACAGGGTTTCTCTGTGTAGCCCTGGCTGTCTTGGAACTCTGTAGACCAGGATGGCCTCAAACTCAAGAGATCTGCCTGTCTCTTAAATGTATTTTAATTTTTATTCATAGTTTAGTTAACCATGTAAACATTTTAGGTTTAAAATTACTAGTAATTTCCACTGCTCACTTTTCAGCCATACTGTTTTTTAGTTTTTTATTATATTTTGTTTTTTTGTGGTACATGGGATCTAACACAGGTCTTAAATACATGCTAGACAAGTGCTTTACCACTGAGCTACATGTGTAGCCCTGGTTTAACTTAGTTAAGATTATTGTGATGTCATCATTTTGCTACTGCAATTAATTACAACTCATAAGTTGATTTTTGTCTTTATTTGGACAGCTATCGACACCGTAGAACAGAGCAAGAGGAGGATGAAGAGCTGTTAACAGAAAGCTCCAAAGCAACCAATGTTTGCACTCGATTTGAAGATTCTCCATCATGTACGTTAAACTTATTAAATCATTTGATTTGGTTTTTCAAGACAGGGTTTCTCTGAGTAGGCTTGACTGTCCTGGACTCACTTTATAGACCATACTGGCCTCAAACTCACAGTGATCCCCCTGCCTCTGATTCCTCGAGTGCTGGGATTAAAGGCATGCGCCATTGCGCCCAGCTTGAATCATTGGATCTTTGAAGGAGCCTCTTTTTGATGTGTGAATTTGCTTTTTTTCTATAATTTTTAAAGGAAATTTTTAGTAATCTTGGATAGTTACTGGGTTTGAATAAATTTTATGCATTTTTGATCTGAGATATTAATATAGTCACTGGGGTTATAGCTATAGAGCACTTACAGCATGTGCAACCCTGGCCTTGATCCCTAGAACAGAGACGATAGTATGTGCTGTATTTCAGAAGTATGTAAGAATGCCATTCAGCTTATGGTTTTTAAGATAATGGAAAATGAAATGATTTTTGCAACATATTTTTCCCAAACAAAAGTACTTTGTAAAAGAGGATGGAAAATCATGAAAAAATTTATTTTTTTGTTGATGTTTCATATGAATTTATTACTTTTGGGAAAGCACTAGTACTAGTGCTTTCCTATAAGAAAATATTTAACCAGCTTAGTCTCACTTAAACATAATCTTGATTTCTGATAAGATTTCTGATAGGGTTAGAGACTTCCGTAATCTTCATTAAAGCCTACCTTTCTGCAATTCCTGTATGAAATGAGTAGTTAGTATGAACAGCTAACAGAGTGACACCTGGACTCTTGCTTAGTTAGAACATTAAGCAGTTCGCTCATTCACACTTTCACTTGTTAACGTACACTTTCTCGTTTTTTTCCCTTGCCATACAAAGCACAGTTTCTTTTGTTTTTGTTTTTGTTTTGTTTCGTTTCACTTCAAGCTAGAGGCTAGAGCCGCATGTCTGACAAGTTGGAAAGAAGATTTGGCTTCTTTCTTTCTCACATTGCTTCATTGTAACTAGTGTGCCCAGTCCTGGTTGTCCGTTCACTCTTAAACTGCAATTTACTCAGGAAAGTAAAACGATGTGTATACACTGGAGGACATGGGTCCTTATATCAGATCAACCAGAAAAGGAGCCTCAGTAGAAAGTGTGGACTTGGAGAAGGGATTTCCTGTCTTTTTTTCTACTGTCAATAGGAGGAAAGGAAAATCCTCAGAGAACCACTGTCTGACTTTTATGAAGGATGAAAACACTTGGTTAAAAAAATGTGCTAACATTAAAGAGAGGTGAAGAGGCCAGAGATCCCCTGAAGGCCAATATGTTAACATTGAATTGAGTGATTCGGATGAGGACTCTGATGCCACAGTCAGGGACCCTGTGCCTCACTATCAATTATTTGTATCCAGCTCCCCGGCATCAATCTGGTTTCATCAGCTCTCCTTAATGATTTTAACCTAGCAGAAACCATACAATGCACGTATCTTCTACAGATGTCTGTAGTCCCAGTTAAACCTCTGAATATCAGATAAAAGGCAGCTGCCTTTTCTTCTATTTCTTGTCTTTAAAATGAGCATTGTGTTTTATTGTTGTTTGTAGATGTAAAATGGGGTAAACTGAGAGACTATCAAGTTCGGGGCTTGAACTGGCTCATCTCTCTGTATGAGAATGGCATCAACGGTATTCTTGCAGATGAAATGGTATGTCTTTGCTTATCTTGAAGCTTGAAGATTTTTGTTGTTGTTATTGTAAGTTAAGATAGTTTGACATTAAATTTGTAGCAATTAAGAGAGAAAAATGGTTTTGTTGATTATAACTAAATTTTTCTCCAAGTGCTCTAAGCAACTTGCATTAGTTACATAAGTGATATTTTCACATGTGAAAAATTACCACCACTGCAAGTAGAGTAAATTTGAAAACAATACATTTTAAGAACATTTTTTTTGTAGTAATTTGGCCATTTCCGTCCACTGTTAAGAACAGCTCACATGGTTAAATTTCACAAAACATTGTATCTTCAGTTCACTACCTGCTAGTTATGTAGCGAAGGTTTTAACCCTTCTCAACGTAGAGTTTAAACAATTGTTTGAGAAAGTATGGAGTGGAAAGGGATAGATTAACACTTCTGCCTCCAGTAGGTTAGTTTGGGAATATCACATTTTCTAAGCCTTGTAGAGGTGATGTTGGTTAGCTTCCTTGTAGACTTATGTGACCTGAGCCTGTAAACTTACATACACCTTAAGCTCTTGTTATGTTGTCTCAAACTTAGCATTTCTTTTAAATGTTCCTGTGTATGATGGGGTCTGTAAGTATGGAATAATGTTTCTAATTGTTCAATGATTAATTCAATTGATGTAATTAATTAAATTGATTTAATGTTTAATTATGATGAATTTTTCAGGGCTTGGGAAAAACACTTCAAACAATTTCTCTCCTTGGATACATGAAACACTATAGAAATATTCCTGGTCCTCATATGGTTTTGGTTCCCAAATCTACATTGCACAACTGGATGAGTGAATTCAAGAGATGGGTACCAACACTTAGGTCTGTTTGCTTGATAGGAGATAAAGAGCAAAGAGTAAGTTTTTATAACATTACACAATTGACATTAAAGGAATTTAAATTTAGGCTTAGAATGAAATAGCTGGAGAAGGGATTAAAAAGGATCTTGGCAAATTATTAGTAATTTATAACTATACTACTGTCTTTGTGGTTATTCAAGAATCTTTTTTTTTTGTTTTTTTTTGTTTTGTTTTTTTGGTTTTTCCAGACAGGGTCTCTCTGTGTAGCCTTGGCTGTCCTGGACTCGCTTTGTAGACCAGGCTGGCCTCGAACTCACAGCGATCCGCCTGCCTCTGCCTCCCGAGTGCTGGGATTAAAGGCGTGCGCCACCACGCCCGGCTTATTCAAGAATCTTAACCGAGAATGCTTTAAAGACTACAGAGAGCTATATGGATTTCTTAATTTTATTATTTTTTTTATTTTTTATTTATTTATTTATTTATTTTATTTTTTTATTTTTTTGGTCTTTTGAGACAGGGTTTCTCTGTGTAGCCTTGGCTGTCCTGGACTAACTTTGTAGACCAAGCTGGCCTCAAACTCACAGCGATCCACCTGCCTCTGCCTCCTGAGTGCTGGGATTAAAGGTGTGGCCACCATGCCCGACAAAGGTTTTTTAAATTTGGATGTATTAGCTTGCTTTTTTGAATATGTTATATCTTAGAAATTTGAGGGGCCAGATTAGGGTACAGTGGTATCATCATAGAATAGTAATTGCTAAATATGAGTTGACTCAGTTTAGTAATTTGGTGAGCCGTTACACAAATATGAGTTAAATTATTGATTTCTTAGCCACATCTTTTTGGGGCAATGTCATGGAAATAGTGACACTATTAAGAATAGAGAACTTAGATTTGGAAGTTGGAGATAATAGATTGTATTCATTGATTAAATGATATTAAATGATCTTATACTTAATTAGAATAGATTAATTTTTTTTAGATTACTTTATATTTATGGATGCTTTGCCTGCATGCTGGATTTTCACTGAGGCAAGAAAAGAGTCACATCTTGGAACTAGACTTATGAATGGCTGTGAGTCACCATGTGGATGCTGGGAATTGAACCTGGGTCTTCTATAATAACAACAAATGCTCTTAACCACTGAGCCAGCTCTCCAGCAGCAGTCTAGATTTCTTTCCCCCGGAATAGACAGACGTGTGGATTATTCTAAGTTTCCAAGTTGCTTTTTGTTCAGGGGACTCAACTACTTCTCTACTTTTTACTTCATATCCTTATCTATAAAATAACAGCAATGTGTCAGTACAGCTACCCATCAAAAGAGTGAAACTGCCTACTACCAACTGTCAGTCTTCCCTGTCACAGACCTCCTTCCTGAGGATTTCAAGACGTAGTGAAATTGTAGAAAGCCATTTTAAAGAGTTAGGCCACTGAATTTTCTGATTCACTTCAGCTTTTTGAAACTAAGTTAAAACTGATCAATGAAGTAATTTTAGTGGTAGGATAGCTAATTTAAAATGCTTATTTAGTAGCCACTCTTCGTAATAGTCTCATGTCTTGTTTGTATCTGATTACTTGTTAGTGAATTTCATGTATAATGGAATTAAGTGACGTATATTTTTTTGTTGTTGTTGCTTAACAGGCTGCATTTGTCAGGGATGTTTTATTACCTGGAGAGTGGGATGTGTGCGTCACATCTTATGAAATGCTTATTAAAGAGAAGTCTGTGTTCAAAAAATTTAACTGGAGATACTTAGTTATAGATGAAGCTCACAGGATAAAAAATGAAAAATCTAAGGTAATTTGATACTTGATATGAACTTTTTTTGTGTCTGAGGGTTTGATACTTAATTGGGATGTTGTAATAATGGTCTTTGGTTCTTTTAGTTGTCAGAAATAGTGAGGGAATTCAAGACTACAAATCGGCTGTTGCTAACTGGGACGCCTCTGCAGAACAACTTGCACGAGCTCTGGTCACTTCTAAACTTCTTGTTACCAGATGTGTTTAACTCAGCTGATGTAAGCATCTCTTTTTGTGGTTAATTATATTTTATTAATGTAAATTATTAATTTATTAGATTTACTTAATATTTTAATAATAACACTATTTGTTATGGTTACTAATTTTTTATACTTAAGTAACTAGCCTGTTACTAACATACTAAGTTGATTATATATTCTGAGAATTCACTTTTGAGCCTTAGGTTTAATCTCTTTTCCCATCAGCTTTTACATCTGAGATGGTATATTCTTATTCCTGTTTGGCAATCGGGAATGTTTAATTTTGCCTCAATGTTTCTAGCCTAAATGCTTGTTTTTAAGCATTTTCAAGTATTTCTATATATTTTACACATTGTGAGGTTTTGCCCCCCCCTTTGGTTTTCAACACTAGGTTTCTTTGTGTAGCCTTGGGTATCGTAGACTCACTCTATAGACCAGGCTAGGCTCGAACTCAAGAGCTCTGCTGCCTCTACCTCCTAAGTGCTAGGATTAAAGGTGTGTACCACCACCACCCAGCTAAAGGTTATGTTAGAAAGAACAGAAATTTGTCTGGAAAAAGTACATTCAGATTTGAAAGCTTTAATTTTTTTTTTTTTTAACATTTTGATATTTTAGAGATAGTTTCAAGATTTGTTTTTCTTGCTAGGCTAATACTTCTTAAAGCTCTCAGTTATAACAGTGATTATAAGATGTTTACTTAGCATAGCAAATTTATAGATATTTCAGGATATTGGTTAAGGAAATTGTCCTTACTCAGATCTTATCTAAATAGTAACAATGCTTTTAATCTCAATTTCACTTAGGTTAATTAATGAGATGAACACTTCTCTGGAAACCTTGAGTTGTGTATTGTAATTATGTCTGTAAACAAGCTTTTAGACTCTTAATTGTGAATCCGTGTTATATGTGGAAAAACTGCTTAGGGAGAATATAATTCATCTATTTGCCCTTAAACATTCTTGGGAAACAAGGGCTTGAGCTTTTTTTCTTTTTCTTTTCTTTTTTTTTTTTTTTTGTGGCTTACAACTCAGGTAATTTTAGAAATAATTTTTACAGCTGGTGTTATACGGCATTTGTGTTTAATCTTGTCTTTGACCTCAGGATGTTTTTTATTTATTGATCTAGGATTTTGATTCCTGGTTTGATACAAATAATTGCCTTGGGGATCAAAAGTTAGTTGAGAGGCTTCATATGGTAAGTATGGTTAGAACATGCTTTTTGTTTGTTTTGTTTTTCGAAACAGGGTTTCTCTGTGTAGCCTGCACTGTCCTGTACTCACTCCGTAGACCAGGAGAACTCAGAGATCTTCCTGCCTCTGCCTCCCTGAGTCTAGGATTACAGGTGTGAGCCACCATGCCTGGCTAGGACATACTTTCAATGAGAAAATATTTTAATTAGTTTACTGCTAACAGAAGTATGGTATAGAATTACAGTTTGAATTTAAAATCCACTGTTTGAAATGACATTAGGGAGATGATGTGATCATTTTTTTGTATTTGAACCTAGAATGTACTTTCCGTGTAATGAAGAAAGTAATCTCTTAGTTACAAGTTACAAAAAATATAGTGAAAAGGATACAACAGTACTTGATGACAGAATAGGTAAATTCTTAAAGCTTAATTTCATTCAAATTCTGTAATAGGATCTGACATGTTGATATCTGAAAGGACCAGTTGATATCTGTCTCTAAAGATAGTGAGTGTACATATGCAGCTAATCCTGCATTGTGAGTTGAGTTGATACAGTTTTTGTTTTACTGTATAGTTCACTTTGTAGGTAAAAGGCAGATAGATAAGATACCATAACTGTTACTTAATACTAGGGCTTTTCCACATCTTTTAATATCTTGGCCTGGATACTGTGCAGGGGTAGAAGGGGAAGAGAACAGCATCCTTAATACCTTCTCCTCAACGCAATTTGTGACAATAAAAATGCGTAAACATGGTAAAAGCTCTCTGGGAGATAAGTCATGCTCTGCTTGCCTCTCCTTACATCCCAGTCTTTTTAGAATATTCCAGCTTTAGTTGTACTTTTACATAGACACACTGAAAACATCTTGCTAGCTTCACTTACTCTTTGTTGTTTGTGTGAGTGTGTGTGTGTGTGTGTGTGTGTGTGTGTGTGTGTGTGTGTGTAAAGGAATCTCTTCTTCCTGATTTCCTTTTACGTAGCCTAAGACTCAGTTATATCCACCACCTCCTTTTTTTTTTTTTTTTGACCATCTAGGCAGAGGCTAGCCTAGACACTTTGTGTATTTACTTATTTATTCCATCTTTGGTCATTTGAGCATTCTGACATGGCGGGACTTTCTACAGGAACTTTGATGGATTGTAAGCACAAAGGCTGGAGTTCATGTACTTTGCACAGTGCCTGGCACAGTGGATAGTTTTCTTCTTTTATCTTCTTTTTCTCATCTCCTTTTTCTTTTCTGCCCTTTCCCTCTTCTGTATTGTTAAGACAAGATTTTGCCTTGCCCCTCTGCCTGGCTTTGAACTAGGTAGTCCTCTAGCCATAGCCTCTCGAGTGCTGGATTACAGGTATGAGCCCTTAGGCCATGTTGATCTTTTTTCCTACTTCTCTTGTATATTGAGATTTCTTGTTAAGTACATCTGAGAGTAGTGGTAGTCTTCTAGGAACTTTTAATTCAGGTAGCAGTCAAGCATTTAAATACTGCTTAGATTTTTCTTATTCAAAGGATTGAAAGTCTTGAAAGGTTAGAGGGTTGATAAAATCTTGGGGGTTTTTTTTGAGACAGGGTTTCTCTGTATAACCTTGGCTGTCTTGGACTTGCTTTGTAGGCCAGGCTGGCTTTGAACTCACAGCAATCCACCTGCCTCTGCCTTCCGGGTGCTGGGATTAAAGGCGTGCGCCATCCATGCCCACTAAAATCTTAGTGATGAAAAATGAGGCAAAAGAATTTGGCTCTTTTCTTACTTTCCCCTCTTACCCTTTACTTCATGGCTTTCCTTTGAGTAAATGTCTAGGACCATGTAGGTAGAGCAGATTAAAGCACTATGCAACAGAGTCAAGTTTTTCCATATCTTTGTTAGTTTTTCTTAGAATAGTTTGAAATGCTTATCAACTCAACAGAAAATGAATGGTATTCTCTACTTCGTCCTCCTGCCATTGCAATCTGAAGTCCCCACTGCCGTGTCTGCCCCTGTGGTGAACAGGATATATAGGAGGCCTGGTGACCTGAGTTAAATCCCTGACATCAAGTTAAATCTCATACCAAGTTGGAAGGAGACAACTGATTTGACATGGTTGTTTTCTGACTTCCACATGTGTTCCATAGCAGGTGCATCATGAACAGTATGCACATGATAATAATGGTTTTTTTTTTTTTTTTTTTTTTTGAAACAGCCTAGTATTCTTAGGAATGATTTATCAGCTGTGTAATGCTACAGACCTACTCCCTTATTCTCTACAAAATTCTACCTTAATAGCTTGCGTTTTAATAATTTCAGTGTCAGTGGGTGATCTGGTGATTTCTTGGCTGGCTCTTTCTGGGTTTATCAAGCTGCATTTAGCTTGACAGCCTTCGGTCTTCTTGTCCTGGCAGTAGCTGGTATTTGACCTAAAATGGCTTCTGTTACATGCTGTAATCGGACAAGAGTTGCTGGTGGTTTTTCTCACCCATTTTAAATTTGTTATGTGATATAGTCAGTATTTTTATAAGCCAGTAAAACTAGAACAAAGATGTAAAAATAATTTTTAATTTTATTAAAAGAACTACTACTTTCAAAACCTAGATACCAGTCACAAACATTGAATGAAACAAAGTTATGAGTGGTAATATGTACAAATAATGTGTTGTTTAAAATTAAAAATAAGAGGTGAAACTGATCTATGCTTTTAAAAAGTAAGAATATTGCTTACTGTTAGGAAAGGACTGGGAGGAACTCAAGGATTTGTAGTATGTCTGATTACACGGATATGCTAACTTGGTAAAGACTAAACTAAAGTAGGTTTTTACACTTGCCTCTTGAATGCTTTTGCAATAATGGGTAATTATTTAAAAGCTTGTCATACAGTGCTTAATGTAGGATAGCCATTTTTCAGCAGTGTTAAGCAATATGTGTACAAGAAACTAATTTTTAAACTAGTATGATTTAGAAATGCTGAAAATAGTTTTAAAACACCATTTTCTAGAATTTATGAGACTATAGCAAATATTATAAATACTCATATATATGAGTAAATGGTGAAGTTGTATTGTTACCCTTCAGGAATCCAATAGTAATAAACGATGTATTTTGAACAGGAAAATCTTTAAAATTACATGTTATTCAAACAGATTTTTTCCATGTATTTGGTACATAGTTTTAAAGTTTTTGAGATAATATCAATATTGCAGATAAGGTCACCTTTCTTCTCTTTGCCTTCTCTAAGGTTCTGCGTCCATTCCTCCTTCGTCGAATTAAAGCTGATGTTGAAAAGAGTTTGCCTCCAAAAAAAGAAGTAAAAATCTATGTGGGTCTTAGTAAAATGCAAAGGGAATGGTATGTATTCTGAGGTGCTTGACAGTACTGTTTTCCCCAGGTTTTCATTTTACAGTCTTTTATTTTCCTAATTTGTGTCTTTGGCATTTCTGTTGACTGGAATAAGCTTAACCTAATGCAATGCCCATTAAAAGCCAGGTGATAGGAGGCAAGTCAGCACAGCAGACTGGCTTATGATATGCTTTCTGCTAGTCAGGGATAGTCTGGTGGTGGGTATAAATTGTCTGTTTATTTTGGACAAGTGATAAAAACTAGAGGTTTAATTTAGTTATTCTAACACTGAGTTATAATTTCTATATTTAAAAAGTACAGCATTTTGCTGGCCAGTCATGAGAGCTAATGGACAGAATTAAGCAAGATCCACGAAACAAACAAAACAAAAATTATGGCTCGGGATGTAGCTCAGTTGTTACAGTGTTTATCTAACATGCATAAAGTTCTGAGGTCAGTCATCATCGCCACATAAACTAGGCATTTATGTGTGCACCTGTAATCACAGCACTGGGAAGGCAGAGGTACAAAGTCATCTGTATCTCTGAGACTAGCTTGAGATACCGTTTTAAATGTGCACACACAGAAATACATACATATTGATTTAATGTGTAGCAAAAGTTAAAAACTTTTTATATATTTTTATTTACCTTTGTTGCATGAATGTTTTGGCTTGCATGTATATCTAATTTGCCATGTGAGTGCCTGGTCTCAGGAGATCAGAAGAGGGCATCAGATCCTCAGAAATAGTAACAGGCAGCTGTGACCTATTGTGTGGCTCAAACCTGGGTCCTCTTCAAGAGTAGCCAGTGCTCTAACCTGTAAGCTACCTTTCCAATCCTCTGTAGATGTAAAACTTAGTGGGTTTTGTTGTTGTTGTTTTGGTTTTGCTTTGCTTTGCCTTGCCTTTTGTTTTGTTTTTCAGGACAGGAATTCTCTGTGTATTCCTGGCTGCCCTGGAACTCATTCTGTAGACCCGACTGGCCTCGAGCTCAATAGAGATCTACCTGCCTCTGCCTCCTGAGTGCTGAGATTAAAGGCGTACTACACCACCATGTGGCAAAACTTAATGTTTTTAATCCATAAAGCTATATGTATTTGTTGTAAAAATACTTTCTGTATATGCTAAAATTATAACAAGTATAAAATGTCTTTATGAAATGGTGGTAATGATGCCTGATGGTTTTAGTACTTTCATAGAACAAAATGTAAAAGTTGAAAAAGTATTAGTCTTTAAGGACTTCTATTTTTTGCATTTAAATTGTGTGTGTGTGTGTGTCTGTGTGTTTGTATGTTTCCATGTTATGGTCTGTGTGTGGAAGTCAGAGGAAGACTACAAGTTGCTTCTCTTTACCACATGGGCTCTGTGGGTCTGTTCAGGTTGTCAGGTTTGGTGGCAAGTGCCTTTACCTGCTGAACTATTTTACTGTTCGCACTTTTTAGCATTGTTTTACTTTTAAACGTTTTATAGATAAGTACAATTTTAAAAAACTAGAAACTGGTGGCATATTTTGTTAAATGTACTCACCACAATTTTACACATATGTAATGTATTTTGATCATATTTACACTCCTTTGTCCTTTCTTACCACATTTATTCTTCCACTGAATCCCTTCTTTCCAACATGACTTTTCCCCCCTTTGGGTAGAAAGCATACCATGAAGTCAGTGCACAGTGACTGTAAGAAAAGATGGCACAACTTTAGACTGTGTGACATGAGCATAGTGCTGAGGGCTGGGAGGAGGTGGGCACTCGCCCATCTTTACTGGTCTCCGTACCTTCAGGCTGTGTCTTTGAGGGGCTAGAGTTGCAAAAGGACGGGAAGGATGATTGTGTACAGACTTAGCCAAGTTGTCTGAAAAAACATCTCCTGTAGAGGACGAGTTATTTATTGTCCATGTCCTCGGGGCTTTAGGAACACTATTTAGCAGAGAGCTTAGGTCTGCCCTGTATTGCTATAAAATGTTGAGCCAGGGAATGAGTTGATGTCAGTGGTGAACTGATGTTATTAAACATGTGAGCCTCCTCTGTTGGTCAGAATTGTAATGAAATCTCTGAATGGTACTTTAACTAAATGTTGCTTTAGGCCCATTCAAGTTTCTTTGTTCAAAACATTCAGTTTGACTAAGACTTTAATCTTTAGACATAGATTACTCACTACTGCCAGACAGTTTTTAAATTCTTAGTATGCATTAATGACTTTATGGTTTGACTTTAGCCTATAGCTATAATTGACAAACATTTTCCTCTGTATTTATACATACATATGTTGACGTCACATCACATTCAATCTCATCATCATGCCTTAGCTTCTCAGGATTCTTCCTCCTTTTTTAGTTCTTAATGCTCTTACTCAAATGCTGCACTAGCTACCCAGTGTGTGGCACAGTCAGGTATCACTCAGTGATGGGTGACTTCTGAGAAGTGCATAACTAGGCTTTCTTTAATTGCCCAAAAATGCTTTAGAGTATTCTTACACAAATGATGACATCTGTTAAGCGAGTTATTTGCTTATTTTTGGATTTTCAAGACAGGGTTTCCTCTGTAGCCTTGGCTGTCCTGGGACTCTGTAGACCAGGCTGGCTTTGAACTCAAAAAGATCCTCCTGCCTCTGCCTCTGCCTCTGCGTGCTGGTATTAAAGGCATGCTCCACCACTGCCTGGTCCTAAGCAAATACTTTCGTGGAACAGCTATTGTATATGCAGTCTGTTTACTGAAATATTTTATGTTCGTGACTGTAAATGAGTAATCTCTCCCCACTACCCCCAAACAGGGTCCCTCTGTGTAGCCCTGGCTGTCCGGAGCTCACTTTGTAGACCAGGCTGGCCTTGAACTCACAGAGATTCACCTACCTCTGCCTTCCAAGTGCGCCACCACCACCCATCTAAAATGAGTAATTTTTTTTTTTTAAACAAAATACTACATACTAAAATTAAGTCTAAAACGTAATGTTTTGTTTTTGTTTTAATCTCAATTGAGGGCCTGGCACGGTGATGCACGCCTTTAATCCCAGCACTTGGGAGGCAGAGGCAGGTGGATCTCTGTGAGTTTGAGACCAGCCTGGTCTATAAATCGAGTCTAGGATGGCCTATCTCGGGGGGAAAAATCAAATGAAAATGTTGTATCACACTACCTTATTTTTATACAGGTAGCCTGTTTTGAACATTTAAAATTATGTTCTTAAGGTCCAAGGGCATAAATGTGAATATTAAAATACTATAGGCAATGAAAAAGTGAAAAATTATAGCCATACCTTAGAAATTGATGGCACACCAGCTACATTATATACAGCACAATGAATGATCCATCATTTAATGATGGGACATAAACATGGAAAACTTTTAAATCTGTGTTGTACCCATTTAGGAAGCAAACTTCAGACAATGGCTTTTCAAGTTATTCTTAAGTATTTTGTGGTTGGGGTGGGTAAGGGGATTAAGTGTGCAAAGTGTCAGGCATTAAGTGATTTTTGTTTTTAATAGGTATACTCGGATATTAATGAAGGATATAGACATATTAAACTCAGCAGGGAAGATGGACAAAATGAGGTTATTGAACATTTTGATGCAGTTGAGGAAATGCTGCAATCATCCGTATCTCTTCGATGGAGCTGAGCCTGGTCCACCGTACACAACAGACATGCATCTAGTCACCAACAGTGGCAAAATGGTGGTGTTAGACAAGCTGCTCCCTAAACTAAAAGAACAAGGTATTTTGTTACTGGCATTAAATTGAAAAGCAATGAAAACTTTGAAAATTCTAATATTAAGAGGATGAAACGCAACACTTTGAAATACCTGTTTATGGTGTTAAAGAACTTATATAAAGAACTTCGTAAAAATTTCAACCAAATCTGTTTCCCCTAATTTTAGGCCTTAACTACTCTAGAAGTTGGTAAATATGCAGACAAGATAACATTCAGTTTCCTGTAGCCTTCCTAGAAGTTGCGTCTTTTTAACATAAGACCCCAGGATGTCTTTCCTACACACTCATTTCCCAGGTCCTTTGTGAGACAGTGGTGTTGTGTTCATGGTTTTTTTCTGTTACCTAAATATCATTACATGTCCTCAGAGCATTTCTTTTTGTTTGTTTTTTGTTACATTTTTGGTTTTTTGAGACAGGTTTTCTCTGTGTAACAGATCTGGCTGCCCTGGACTCACTTTGTAGATCAGGCTGGCCTCGAACTCAGAGACCGGCCTGCCCCAGTCTTCTGAGTGCTGGCATTAAAGGCATGTGCCACCACTGCCTGGCTTATGTATGGTTTTTGAAGGAAAGATGGGTACACCAGTAGATGGACCTTGATAATGACAACCAGAAACACCATTGTACTTGTTAGTGAATTGGCTACTTATATTTACTTTTTTGTATTTTAATGGAAATACATCAGTAATTAAGGAACTGACTTGGTAGGAAGAAGTGGCAGGAACCTGTAGGCTATTTAACATTAATGAAAGTTACATTGTACCCTGTAAGGAGACAGGGACCAGAAGAACATCCTTACACATTCGGGTTAAAGAATGTGTGTATTGGGTTGTCAGCATTGCTCTTGAGGTAGGTTCCTACCGATATCAGTTATTTTCAAAACAACTCTGTTGTCATGTGTTCTGTGGCTGGCTTGTGAGGAAAACAATAGAATAATCTGAATTGCAGGTAAGTGAAGGACTTCTGGTATAAATGAGGCACAATTTGTGGTCTGTTGCAGAGTTAAAATGTGTCTTCATAATTAGAATGATATTACAGGTTTAGTGTTGGGGAGCCTAGGGGGTCATGTTTGTGTCGTGGGGGAATACTACTTTTAAATATAAATGAGGTCATAGGCTAGTGGTTCACTCTCCTAAACCAGACAGTTTGCCTTAGTGTACTGTACACATACCACTCTTTTTGTTGTTGTTCCATGATGGAAGATAGGCAGAGAATGACTGACCTGGGTATTTACTGATGCCATTTTTATCCTTTTAATCAAATAAGTAACCTGGAAGTGATGGGTAATTTGTTTGTCCTACTTTTGCTTAGCCTTAAACTTACAAATTAAAATTTTCTGTATTGGAAAGCTCTGATAATGGGCTATTTATGTTCATCAGGTTCAAGAGTGCTAATCTTTAGTCAGATGACAAGGGTATTAGACATTTTGGAAGATTATTGCATGTGGAGAAATTATGAGTACTGCAGGCTGGATGGGCAGACACCCCATGATGAGAGACAAGTAAGTAAAGGATGGGGAGTTAAAAAGTCAGATTAAACAATTTTACTTTATTTTTCATATTCTATTAGCATGTACCAATTTCATATATGATTATATTATATTGTATTATAATGTTTGATTAAAAACAATTTTTTCCCTTCTACACCTATTTTATTTTGTGTGTATGGTGTCTTTCCTACATGTCTGCCTGTCTGCACCTTGTATGTGCCTGGTGCCCAAGGAGACCAGAAGTGGGCACTGAAGTTACAGGTGGTTGTGAGCTGCCACATGAGGGTTGAGGATCGAACCAGTGACTTATATATAATAAATCAAGCTGGTCTGAAAATCACTGTGTAGTCAAGTATGTTCTTGAACTTTTGATCTTTCTGCCTATTCTTGAGTGCTGGGATTGATTATTGGTATGTGCTGTCATGCTCTAGATAAAATAACTTTCTAAGCCACTGAGGATGGTGTAAACCTGTAGTCAGAGCTGCTTGGAAAGAGCAGGTGCTTGAGCCAGTGTGGGCAATATAAAAATTATCCCACCAGTGCTGGGTGTGGTGGAGCATGCCTTTAAACCCAGCACTCAGGAGGCAGAGGGAGGTTAGTATAGTGAGTTTCAGGCCAGCTGAGGCTACATAGTGAGATCATGTCTTTAAAAAAAAAAAAAAAAAAATCCCATCCCACAACAAATATAACAAAAAACTCTAACATTTGCTATTTTATTTCCATAGGACTCCATCAATGCATACAATGAACCGAATAGCACAAAATTTGTTTTTATGCTAAGCACACGTGCTGGTGGTCTGGGCATCAATCTTGCAACTGCTGACGTAGTAATTTTATATGATTCAGATTGGAATCCCCAAGTTGATCTTCAGGCTATGGTAAGAGATGGCAAGTAATACTTTGTGTGCTTAGTAAATATCTTAGGGTATGTTCCTGCTGTAAATATCCTGATTTAACCTAGTAGAACTTTTAAAGATTTTAGTTATTTAGAAAGTGCCAACACATCTCTGCCTGCTACATAAGTGGAGGCCAAAGGACAACGCAGGAATCCGTTCTGTTTCCTCGCCATTCTCTGGCTCTTAGATTCCTTCACCCACCTTCATATACATCTCCCATACCCCTTGCCTACTTGGACTCATCCTACTCCCCTCTCAACTTCGTGTGTGTGTGTGTGTCTGTCTGTCTGTCTGTCTGTCTCTGTCTCTCTGTCTCTCTCTCTGTCTCTCTGTCTCTCTCTCTCTCTCTCTCTCTCTCTCTCCCCGCGCACACGCGGAGCAAGGGCAACTTACCAGCGGCTACACCCAGAGAAAAGATTCTCCCTTCCCCTGGTAGCAGTTCCTTACCAATAGCTCCTTGGCTACGGATGGGGGTCGCAGTAGCTGGAATTTTGATGGCCTTGATTTTGGGCAGGTAGCCATAACTGCTATAGGTCAATGCCTGTAGTAGACATGTTATAGATAGGCCATAGCATTCCTCACCATTTTCTGGCTCTCAGATTCCTTCACCCACCTTTTTTTTTTTTCTCACCTCTTTTTTGAGGTTTTTAGAGAACCCTTGAATGGGGTCGGGGGTTGAGGAAGGTTTCTCATTTAAAGTTGAGCACTCATTGTCACTTAATAGAATATGTCAGTCAAGGTATTTTGAATACTCTGCTGAAAGAGAGCATGAGTATAGTTGTGCTTTAAGAGAAAAGGGAAATCAGTTTGTGAGCAGGTAGTTCAGCTGCCACTTGAGATGCCTAAAACTTACTCTCATTTTGTGTCTGACCTCAGAATGAGGAAGTTGATCGAGTTTGAGGCTGAGAAGATTCATGATCCACAGACTAATGTGGAATGTACAGATTTTGACTTACAATGTGTTGGGTGTTTGTAAATCCAACTCTGAATTATCTTCACTAGTCACTTTTGTACTCTTGGGTAAGGGTGGTTATGGGAAATTGATAAATATGGTGTTTGTTGGAGAGATGTCTATGAATTTACCAGAAGTTAACAAATTAACATTCAGATTAATTTGATTGAGTGTATCTAGCTAATTGGGTAATAATTAAATCCAATTTTTAAATATCATTTGGGAAGAACTTTTTCATGTTTTTATTTTCCTAATACAAGTGATAATTAAAATTTCATTAATTTGATGAAGGAAAAGATTTTGAAATTAAACTCAAGTAAAAGAAATGATTATCAAAAAAATTTTTAAAAAGAAATGATTATCAAACTGAAATATTACAATCCTGCCTGTTAGCTAGTGTCATTGTATTACTTATGTAGTTGGTCTTACCTGTTAACCAACTGTGATTTCCTTTAGTTTTAGGAAGCTTTCTTTGTATTAAATTTGGTGAAATAATATAACTCCATATTGTAGGTGTTATATTTTTATATTTAATAATTTTACTTCTCAGTGTACATGCTTATGTATTATTTCACTTTTTAACTATATTCAAAATGACATAAAATACAATTTTGCTAGGACCGAGCTCATAGAATTGGACAAACGAAGACTGTCCGGGTGTTTCGCTTTATAACTGATAACACTGTAGAAGAAAGAATAGTGGAACGTGCTGAGATGAAACTCAGACTGGATTCGATAGTCATTCAACAAGGTGAGGCCTAGAACTGTAGATAATTCCTTAAGTTGGATTGACAGCAACATATTTCTGTCCAATGCTTTCTGAGGGAGGATGTTAAGCACCTGGAGAGTAGCTAACAGTCAAGACAGAAGGCTTATATTCCAGCTGTTTTAAACTTTAATTTCATTATTAAGTTTTGAGCTTAAGTTGATTTTAGTATTTGCTAGCAGTTTTCTTCTACATGAGCCTCATACGTCACTTAAGTGGAAATAAAAGCTATACTTAAAAAATTTGTTGTTATTGTTGTTTTCAAGACAGGGGTTCTCTGTGTATTAAAGCCCTGGGTGTCCTGGAACTCTTCTTTGTAGCAAGGCTGACCTGGAAGTTAAGAGATCTGCCTGCTTCTGCTCTGCCCCCTGAGTGCTGGCGTGTGCTACCACTCCTGGCCTAATACTAAAGTTTTTTAAGAATTAAGTGGGAAAATATATAAAACACATGACATTCAGCATAGCATAATTTAAATTGAGCTGTGGTGATGATTTATAAGCACTAGGGGGTACTGAAGAATTGAAAGACAGAATGTATTTTACTTTCGTTCTGTCTGGAACTATTTACTAAGTGATTATCAGATGCCAGGCACTGTTCTTGCTGCTGAGGTCAAGTGTTACTGTTTTCAAGGAGCTTTAGTAGGGGGGAGACTCTTGACTAGACCCATAGGACTAGAAAGGGATGGGGCTTTATTTAGCTCCATTGAAGGAAATTTCAAGTCCTTGTACCAGATCAGCTTTTAGGAGGACATACTTGACCTATATTTGTGAAAACACAAATCAAGTTTCGCTAAATTCCTACCAGCTGAAGATCCTAATTTATTAATATTGATTCTTATCTGTGATCAAAATAAATTTTCAAAATCTTTTGAGTTTATCATATCTATATTTTGTGATTTAAAAAAATTAATTAGCTAACTAACTAATTGATTGATTGAAATGGTCTTCCTGTGTGTAGCCCTGGCTGGTCTAGAATTTGCTAAGTAGACTAGACTACCCTTGAACTGAGAGGTTTGCCTACCTCAGCCTTTTAAGTATTGGGATTAAAGACACCTGCTCTTATGTAAAATCTAAACACAATGTAGACTTTTGTAGTTCAGTTTTCTAAGAAAAAACTGACTGAGAAAGATGGCTAAGAATAGCATTTTTTTAAATACGAAATTCCTTATGTTTATAATGTTTACATATGTTAAAATTTGTGAGATTTCCTCTCAACTCTGCTTTCCTTTTCCCTTTTTGCAGTTGTTGTTTGTTTCTAGAAACCGTCTCACTATGTGGCTCTCTGGCTGTCCTGGAACTCACTATGTAGACCAGGCCTTGCCTCCGCCTCATGAGTGAAGGATTAAATGTGTGTACCGCTGTACTCAGCAACTTGATTTTCAAATACTTTATTCTTCAAAGAACATTTTACTGAGCCAGTGTATAGTTGGTAACATGTATGTAAGCTTTAAATATTTAAAAACTTGTCTGCCTGAAAAGAGTGGGGCATTAAATTTATTATAATAGTGAGTTTGATTATTTGTAAATTAACAGTAAAGAGAAATGGATAACATTTCTAATATTTTTTAAATTTATAGTGAAATACAGTAATTAATATACAACACAATTTTTTTTTCAGGGAGGCTTGTAGATCAGAACCTGAACAAAATTGGGAAAGATGAAATGCTTCAAATGATTCGACATGGCGCCACACATGTGTTTGCTTCAAAAGAAAGTGAAATCACTGATGAGGATATTGATGGTATTTTGGAAAGAGGTGCAAAGAAGGTGAGATGCATAGTAAATGATATTGTTTGTAACAGGAATACTTTATGAATGAACTGACACACGACTGTTCTCCATAACTGTATGATTAAGGAGAAGTTGGGTTTTGTTTTGTTTTTAAATTGTAGATGTGAGAGAGGACAGCCAGAGGCATTTGGAGGAGTCCAGAGCAGAGGAAGAACATGTTCAGCAGAGCATCATGGCCAGGGCAGGGGGAGCAGCAGAGAGTAGGGAAGCATAGTGACAGTGTCAGCAACAAAGGGAGGAGTACTGACAGCAGCTCGGCTGTAAGAAGGATGAGTAGCTGGCAGGAGGGACGTTTACATAGGGGAACACGTGAGAGGGGCTCGGATGCCAGCATGGTAGCGTGGACTCTGAACTGTGTAGCAGGTACTTGTGACCCTGAGGGAGCCTGAAGGCCAGCACGTGCTTTGATACGCTGATAGGAACAGTGATAGGGAGGCTGCCAGAGATCAGGGAAATGACTCCCTTTGGTAACAACCGGCTTGATAACTTCCTGAGAAATGCTGGCATATGTCTAGCTGTCAGAAATCCTCCTGTAGTCCAGGTTGATCTCATTTCTGAATAAACTGCCTTTTAGAGTTTGAAGAATTGGAGTTTCCTTTAGACCAAAACTATTTGAGAAATGATTTCCTGTGTGAATTACCACTGTTTTTCTATTTAAAAAAAAAAAATCACCGGGCGTGGTGGCGCATGCCTATAATCCCAGCACTTGGGAGGCAGAGGCAGGTGGATCGCTGTGAGTTCAAGGCCAGCCTGGTCTACAAAGCGGGTCCAGGACAAGCCAAGGCTACACAGAGAAACCCTGTCTTGAAAAACCAAAAAAAAAAAAAAAAAAATCAAGCTTCTGTGTACTGTAGTTTAATTTTTAAAAAATGTATTTTATGTGTGTGTGTGTTTGTGCATCATGAGTGTGCCTGTTGCCCAGCGAGGCCAGAAGAGGCACTACATTCCCATGGAACTGGGAGTTGAATATAGTTGTGAGCTGCCTTATGAATTGAACCAGGTTTTCTGGAAAAGCAGCAAGTGCTCTTAATTGCTGAGCCCTCTTTTCAGGCCTGAAAGTCCATAATCTGTTTTGACTACAGGTCTTAAGATTACTTTGTTCTCAATAAGATTTTTTTCTTTCCTCTGTAGACTGCAGAAATGAATGAAAAGCTCTCCAAGATGGGTGAAAGTTCACTTAGAAACTTTACAATGGATACAGAGTCCAGTGTTTATAACTTTGAAGGAGAAGACTATAGAGAAAAACAAAAGGTATTTATTTCACAATGAAGTTTTAATGAAAACTTGGAACAATCTTGTGTTTATCCCTTCCTAGGTTTTTCATTGTTTAAGTAGTGTGGTAGCTTGTAAACGCTGATATATCTGTTGGCTTGCTTATTTATTTACTTAGAGGAGGGACAGTGTTCTTAACACAGCCCTGGGTGGCCTCCCTCCCATTATATCTGAGGCTTGCCTTACACTCTCTTAATCTCCTGCCTCTACTTCCTTAGTGCTGGCATTACAGATGTGTGCCACTTAGCTAGTTTTGGAGTATTTTTAATCTATATGATAAAGTTCATTGTACACTGTTACTGAAAACATTCTTATATAGTGTGAGTATAACTGGGAATATTTGAAAGTAAACTAAGTGGCAATAAAAAAGGCAACAGGTTGTTTTTCTTAGAACTTGAACTGATTGGTAATAAAATGACTTAGTTTCATTAGCAATATTTGCTACTAGAGAGAAGTTGTCAAATGCTATATAGAAAAAATATCTCTCATATCTTAACATTTAGATAAGTATTGAACATAGTCTCAGTTTTTCTAAGAAAATGTTTATTTTTCTACTTACTTGGGTTACAGTTTATTTCTATAGTATTTTATAGATTTTTTTTATTTTATAGATTTTGTCTTCTATGCTACATAGTATAAAAAATACCATAGTCTTCACCTTTATAGAATTTGTAGTGCAGTATTATGCCAGTATATTTTTATTTATAATCACTGTACATAATTTATTGTTGTGTATATTGAAATTAGTGATTTGAATTACTTCCCATATCCTAGATTGCATTCACGGAATGGATTGAACCACCTAAAAGAGAAAGAAAAGCTAACTATGCTGTGGACGCATATTTCAGGGAAGCTCTCCGTGTTAGTGAGCCCAAAGCACCCAAGGTAAGGTGACAGCATGGAAATGTGTAAATGTGCTGCAAGTGAAATTGTTTTCTCAAATTTTTACAACAAAATAAAATTGAAAATTATATTTTCATTATTTTTGAATTTGTTTAAATTTTGTCGGTTCATTTTTATGGTAAATTCTATTTCTTTTTAGAATTGGCTATTATGGTTTAGGAAGTCACTTAATGTGTATGTGTGTGTGTGTGTGTATGTATGTGTGTGTATTGTTTTTTAATGGACAATACTGTTTTTATGTTTCTTTAGGCGCCTCGACCTCCAAAACAACCAAATGTTCAAGATTTCCAGTTCTTTCCCCCCCGTTTATTTGAATTACTGGAAAAAGAAATTCTGTATTACAGGAAGACTATCGGGTACAAGGTGATTGAAATTCTTCCCTGTGTGCTTTCTACTCAGAACCACTAGGGCAAAACTGCTTATTGACATTTGTTTAACTAACTTGAGCCTAGTAGAAAATACTGTTACCTGCTCTACTCTAGTGTTACATGTCTAGTAATGAGCTTCCTGAGTTTTCATCGAAAAGAAAAACTTTCATGAGTAATACTTTTTAAAGATGTGACATTGGCAATTAATCAATTTCATGAATATATTGGAAAATGTGTAATGTTAATTTTGTTAAGAATTTATTAAGCGTCTTAATATTTACGAATTGATGGCATGGAAAACATCCTATTAGGTGCCTCGGAGTCCTGACCTACCTAATGCAGCACAGGCACAGAAAGAAGAACAGCTTAAAATTGATGAAGCAGAGCCCCTTAATGACGAGGAGTTGGAGGAAAAAGAGAAGCTTCTGACACAGGTATAACCCTTGATGAACACAGATTATGTCCTTTAGTGAAATACTGTCTATGTCTGTTGGAGCTGACAGTGTAACCCAGTCCTGCAGTGCTTCTCTAGCACAGTTCTAACTGCAGCCCCCAGCACTGGGGAGAAGCAAGGGAGGGAACTAAACATGGGGAAGCTCGAACATTCTGCTGCATTTGGTTTTCACAACTAGTTGAGCTTAAAGATGTTTAATTGGCATTTGTTTGTGATTATAATGTCTGTTATGGCCAGAAGGGTAGCATTTCACAGCTCTCCTTGTCTGGCTTTTATATCCTTTCTGTCCCCTTTTCTGTGATATTCCCTGTAGTAGTATATAGCACCTCTGGCACTAGTTTATATAAAGCACATACAGTATTGCCAGCTAGCAGGGAAGAAGCTTCCCTGCGTCCCAGCTTGAGTCCTTTATGTCCTGCAACCAGATTGTGTACTGTCTCACCATCTAGTTCTGGTGGGCCCCAGGACATTGCAGTAACTTGTACTGTCTTTGAGTTTCTGGAGCCTTCCTGACCAACAACTTAGAGAAAGTATCCCATATCTGGCAATGGGATCAGCATTATCTACCCATCTAGGACACCTTGTTCAGAGGTTGTTAAAAAACAAATCCAGTTATGTTCATGTGTGTGCACACATGTAGGAGTCAGTACTTTTTACCATGTAGATTCTAGGGATTGAAATCAAGTCATCAGGCTTGGCTGCAGGTAACTTAGATGCTGTACCACCTCACTGGTTATCTTTGAAAATACGGTTTCTTTCATAGGGTTTGCATATGGTAGTAGGTTTCCATAAGACTTCTTACAGCTTTAGTTTTGGTTAACCCTGTCACTTACTGTTTTTTTCCTTTCTCCTGCCCCTCTTTTTCCATTTACTTTTTACCACCCCAGTATCTCTTCTCTACTTTCACTTCACATATGTTCTATCTTTTAAGCTTTGTTTTTCTTGCAGTTTTGTACTTGCTCCTTTTTTACTATCTGTTACTTTTCCTTCCAAACTCCTAATAGTATTTCAAAGCCAAAGCAAAGTGTCATGGAGCCTTTTCATGTGGAATTTCTTACTGTCTTCCACTGAGAGTTGGTTGCCCAGGGTTCTGAGAAATATATAATGTACTGGCAAAAGTGGAAAGTTAACCACTCCAAAACTCTTAATTAAGGTCAAATAGGAGGCTCCCCCCCCCCAATATCAAATGCATTTGAAAGTATGATAGCATTATTTTCTGAGTCCTATGTACTGTGATTAAATATTTTGCTTATTGCTGCTTAGGGGTTTACTAATTGGAATAAGAGAGATTTTAACCAGTTTATCAAAGCTAATGAGAAATGGGGTCGTGATGACATTGAAAATATAGCCAGAGAAGTAGAAGGCAAAACTCCAGAAGAAGTCATTGAATACTCAGGTAATATTAATTTTACTATATTAATGTAAGAATGTTGTCAGTCTTTGGGAGTTGAATAGAAAGTTTTTGGAGATTTTTTTTGTTTAATATTTTTTCATTTCCTTCCTTTATTTGTTCTTTTATACTCTTACAGCCGTGTTCTGGGAAAGATGCAATGAGCTCCAGGACATAGAGAAGATTATGGCTCAGATTGAAAGGGGAGAGGCAAGAATTCAAAGACGAATAAGTATCAAGAAAGCACTAGATACAAAGGTACTTTGTATATTAAGTACAGTAGGTACCATAACTCTATACTCCATTAATATGATGACATATTAAGGGAACAGAAATTACCATTCAAAAATTAAAATTCCTTCAAAAAAATCATAGCTTTTGGTAGCATAGTTTACCTAAATATTAAGTCGATAGCTTGGTTTAGATGTGCTAGACTCTGCTTCTTCATATATGTGTTAGAAAGCTTAGGTCACTTCTCAGAGTAATAACAACAGTGAAACACTATGAAAGTGTAAAAGTACTGCAGGACAAAGAGCAGGTGAGAGTATCTAGATAGGAAATTCTGATTGGAAATTGGAACATTGATGGTTAATTATTGAGATACTGAAGTAAATTTGAACTATGGATTGCACAGGACTTGTATTTTATATAATATATATAAAATGTAACTTTTGTAGATTGGACGGTACAAAGCACCCTTTCATCAGCTAAGAATATCATATGGTACTAACAAAGGAAAAAACTACACTGAAGAAGAGGACCGTTTTCTTATTTGTATGCTGCACAAACTTGGATTTGACAAGGAAAATGTTTATGATGAATTACGACAATGCATTCGAAACTCCCCTCAGTTCAGATTTGATTGGTTTCTCAAGTCCAGAACTGCAATGGTGAGTGTCCAAGGGTTTTGTGTGTTGCAGCAGAGTTCAGAATAAGTATGTTCAATATTTGTTAACCTTGAAGTATATTTGTCTTTAGTTTCCGGTATTAAGTAATTTCCTCTGTTATTCACAGCCACCGTTTGAAAAGATGAGAGGCAACTTGAAATCCTTTACTGTTGGGTGTTTTAACATTACTTCATACGATAGCACTAATCAGGTTCTAAGTGAGGAGAAGTGCTGCCTTTGGATTCATAAGTCCAGTTCTATAGAGAAGAATGTGCTTCAGGCTCTACCTGACCGTCAGGGTGCTGGATCTGGGGTCTTTTAAGATGGCTGATTGGTATAGTGATTTAAGACTGGGTTTTGTTTGTAATTCAATGTCTGGCTGTTTCTAACAAGATGTCCATTTCTGACATCTTTAAATTAGATTTCAAGAAAGTTTACCTTTGAAATGTGTCTTACCTCTGGTATTTTATTTAGCACATTTGACCTTTGTTAGAGTAGTGAAAGTAGTCTTGAGTTTGAAACATACTGCAATAAGCAAACTGTATGCATTTGTAGTATTTTGTTAATGTACATAGCCATGGGGACTATGTATTTTTCAGTAGTCAAATGTTCAGTAGGCATTTGGGCTACAGTAGCATGCAGAGCTATCCTGAAAATACTATACTGTATAAGCAAATAGTTCAAAGATTGAGTTGCTATAAGCTCTCCTGTGTTTCTTTTATATAAGGTATTGTTTTTATATAATAGATAAAGAATTTTGTACTTAAAGGATCCTCACAATTTTTTTCTTTTATTTATTTATTATGTATACAGCGTATGCCTGCACACCAGAAGAGGGCACCATATCTCATTATAGATGGTTGTGAGCTACCATGTGGTTGCTGAGAATTGAACTCAGGACCTTTGGAAGAGCATCCAGTGCTCTTAACTTAACCTCTGAGCCATCTCTCCAGCCCCCTCACAATTATTTATTGTGATAAATAATTGACGCATAGTTCTTGCCCAGGGGTTCAAAGGATTCAGTGTACCACAGTATGTGTATTATAGTACACTGGATAAAACACAGTGTGCAGCACTTCGTGGTGTGTGTGTGCCATCTTACACTTTTTTAGTTTGTTTTTTTTCTAGACAGGGTTTCTCTGTGTAGCTTTGGCTGTCCTGGAACTTGCTCTGGAACTCGAACTCACAGACACCTGCCTGCTTCTGTCTCCTGAGTGCTGGGATTGAAGGTGTTCACCATCACTGCCTGGCTTTGCATTATACCTCTTAAAAGAAATACAACTTTGCTATTTATTGCCTTCTATCTCTATTTATTGAAGATATTACTAAGCCATGCATGGAGCTTCTATCAAGTAGTTCAGAATTATTTTACTGTGGTTGCCAGTGTAAAAGTTTTATTCATAGAAGAGATTAAACCAAGCAGGCAAACAAAACATCTTTGTTCTGTTAGGAAATGAGCTGCTAGCAGACAGTGATGCAAATGAATTTTTACTTCAGTGAGTGTTATCTGCTATTTCCACATTACTCTTCTTCACATCTCTTCTGAGGGGGCACATAGATTGGCAGAGAAAGGAGGTAGATTAAAGTCACCGTGGACTTAATAGCCATGTGCATATTACTGCCATAAACTAAGATGATAATGCTTTCAAAGAAAATATTTTTGACCTTCTAAGTTCTAGCTGATTTGATTTTGAATTATGTATGTTAACCTTTAAATATAAGGAGTCCAGAGTTTCTAGGTATAGTTATTGCAAGTGTGAGATTGTTTATTTTCTTTGCTTTAGTACCTGCATGATAAGTGAAGGAACAGTTTGTGAGGAACATACACTAGTATGGAGCTCTACTATTTATTTTTGCTTATTGGTACATTACCACTGAGCAATATTCTCAACCATTTTAGTGCCCCTTTAAAGAGTGAAGTAAAAAACATTAAATACCTGTTTTTTTTTTATCCTTACAGCATGGTCTATGAGTAAAAGTTACCTTCTTTTTGCCTTTTTAAAAAGTCTACTGGGAATATGAATGCTTTTTGTATTTGTTTTTTGTTTTGTTTTTGTTTTTCGAGACAGGGTTTCTCTGTGTAGCCTTGGCTGTCCTGGACTCACTTTGTAGACCAGGCTGGCCTCGAACTCACAGAGTTCCACCTGCCTCTGCTTCCTGAGTGTTGGGATTAAAGGTGTGCACCACCACCACCCGGCACTTTTTGTATTTGTTAAAACACCTTTATTTAGAGATCGAAGTCCTGACAACATGTAGTTGGAACAACAAGTTTTCCATGTATATTTATGACGCAGGAGCTCCAGAGGAGGTGTAATACCTTAATTACTTTGATTGAAAGAGAAAATATGGAGCTAGAAGAAAAGGAGAAGGCAGAGAAAAAGAAAAGAGGACCAAAGCCTTCCGTGAGTATTCATGAATCTGTAAAATGTATAGATTATGTGATTGACACAGGGTGTGTGTGTGTGTGTGTGTGTGTGTGTGTGTGTGTGTGTGTGTGT
>OU015753.1:43898415-43930280 GCA_907169655.1 Acomys percivali
GTGTGTGTGTGTGTGTGTGTGTGTGTGTGTGTGTGTGTGTGTGTGTTATGCATACATATATGTGTGGTAGTTCTCACTGGGTGAGGCACAGGTTAGCATGACAAATGAAGTACCATCTTATTTTTTGAGATGAGAGTTTCAGTGAATTTGGAGCTTGCCGTTTTGGCTAACCTGGCTGTCCTGTGCACCTCTTCTCTTCCCGGCATTTTCAGGATTAGAACTTAAGATCTAATGCTTTCTGGACAAGCAGTTTACCCACTAGCCCTCTCTCCAGCAAATCCCACCACAACTACCTTTTAAAGTATTTACACTTTTTTTTTTTTTTTTTAAAGGCGTGGGCGGCCACACACAGCAAGAAGGTTTTTCTTTTCTTTTTCTTTTTTTTTTTTTTAAGATTTATTTATTCATTATGTATACAATGGCCTGTCGGCATGTACACCTGCAGGCCAGAAGAGGACATCAGATCATATTATAGATGGTTGTGAGCCACCATGTGGTTGCTAGGAATTGAACTCAGGACCTCCAGAAGAACAGTCAGTGCTCTTAACCTCTGAGCCAACTCTCCAGGCCCAAGGTTTTCCTTTTTCCTTTTGGGTTTTTCAAGACAGGGTTTCTCTGTGTAGCCTTGGCTGTCCTGGACTCCCTTTGTAGACCAGGCTGGCCTCAAGCTCACAGCGATCCGCCTGCCTCTGCCTCCTGAGTGCTGGGATTATAAGCGTGTGCCACCACACCCAGTAAGAAGGTTTTTCTTCAATCTGGGAGGGAAAAAAATGGAGGGAGACAAAGAAAGAGAGGATTTTTGGGCACAAGGAGAAGTGAGCGTGCATAGTCAGTAAAACGGCAAATAAAGATTCAGAAATAGGGTGTGGAGCTGGAAGGGGGGCTCAGCAGGCACAGGCGTTGTGTTCTTATGAGCGTGAGGACCCGCGTTCACATTCCTGGATTCGCTGCAGTCGGCCTGCCTGTGATGTCATTGCCTACCTGCCACGGGGGCGTGACCCTGCCCAGGGCTGTATAAAAGCACCTCACTCACCCCTTTCCCTCTGCCTCTTCTTCTTACCCCCTTTCTCTCTTCCTGTGTCTCTGTCTCTCTCTGGTGTACCCCCTTTCCCCCTTCTCGCCTCGTGCTCATCTAATAAACCTCATATAACCTAATATTTGACATCAAGTATCTTATTATCTTATCGTTTTCTATTATTAAACATAAAATGTACTCCTGCAAGTAGCTGGCTATGTTCACACGTGCAGCTGTAAGCTCAGTGCTGTAGGGTAGAGATGGGGGCTGGGGGCGGAGATCGATCCTGGGAGACAGGTGGGTCCCAGTGCCATATAGATGGCGCTTAGGGAGATGGAGCCAGGAACTAGTTCAAAGCCATCTTCGGCTACCTAGTCTGTGACACGAGACTCGCTCTCTCTTCCCCTTTTAAAGGAGGGGACAGAATAGCGGTCACAGAAGCTGCTGGTAACAGAGAGGTGAGAAAGGTCCCAAAGAAAGCAGAAAGGCCGGAGGTAAAAGCCAAGAATCCAGGACCTTGTTCCGTAAAGCAGACAGAACAGATTAGGTCACATGAGGCGGCTGCCTTTTTTTTTTTTTTTTTTTTTTTGGGTAAATAATACATTTGAGTCACCTGAAAATATAAACTGAATTTGATGCACTAAATGTGGGAAAGCATGTTGTCCTGTTGGAGGTACGTCTTCTGACTGCCAAGAATGCACACTTGATCTTGAGAATTCTTGAAATTCTAGGAGACTTTCAGGACTATTAGGAGAGTGCTAGCTTTACAAGTTCTATGATGGTCTCCTGAGCTCAGCAGTGTGCTAGCAGGGTGAGTGTACTTCAGAAGGGGGCAGGCATCTTGTTATTTAACACCAGTTGATTACTTGGAGATTTGATGGTGGGTTTGAAATGTTTGTTATGATCCCTGGAGAAAAGTCTTGTACTGACCTGTTGTGTGCTAGTCACTACGAATGTGCTGTAGCATGTTTGAGAGTATGTTAATTATTTGTATTATTTTTATCTTCACGAGAGCTAATCCTTCTGTTTGCTTATAGACACAGAAGCGTAAAATGGATGGTGCCCCTGATGGCCGAGGAAGAAAAAAGAAGCTGAAACTATGAACACATATTTGTCTTATAATCACTAACTAGTAGTTGTTTAATTTACGGGTCTTCATAAGATGTGCTGTACAGTGCTCAACTGTTATGTCATTCAAAGACATCAGGTCCATCTGCTTACTGAGCTAGAAACATAGTATGTAGTTTCACTTTTTTTAAATGCAACAGCTGTGCTGAAATTTTTTTTTTATTATTAACACTTGAAGTAATAAAACAGGCTTCATTTATTAATAAATGTTTCATTTGATTTATTTTTCTAATAGTTACATTTGTGAGGATTGTGGCTTTTTATGAGCTACTACTTTAACACTTGTATGGCTTAAAAACAAGCAAACAAGTAAAAAGCAATTACAAATAACATCTGATTGTTCTCTTCCACTTAGTTGTGTAATTATTTTATTTCACATTCTTTGCCTTTGCTGAAAAGAACTTTTTTTTTTTTTTTTGTAGTACTATTGAGTCTCACCTGGAGAGATTGTGTAACTGCATCTTGCTTATTATAGAATGGGGGAAGGCAACACAAGTTATAGTGTTTTCTATGCATATCTCTGTAACACTGTCTGTTCCTATGGTTCTGACAGGAATGTGCCCTATTCTGTAGGATGAATGGTCTTTTTTAGTTGTATAGCCAAAGACATTTAATATTTTCTGGTTCTTAAGTCGATGTATTATTTTGTAAAAGGGATTTTTTTTTTTAAAGTATTTAGTAAATATTTTTGACAAATGGCCTACAGCAGCCACAACTTAGAAAGATAATGTCAGAAGTAAGGTGATTTTTTTTTTCTTTTAATTTGAATGACCTAGCCAAAATGAGGTGTGAATTTGTCATACTGTCACAATACTAATAGAATGTACCCTCTCAGTTTATAGTATTTTTTGAGTTTTTAGAGTAAATGAGAATTTTATTTTATTATATTTTAAAATAACTTCTAAATCCTAGTAGCAAGATGGAGTGTAATTCCAGTTTTTATTTTGTATGGAATAGACTTGGTAAACTGGAGACCCTGAAGCAGGAATACCCAGAGGCCTTTATGTGCTACATGTCATTTGTATAAAGTTTTATATGTGCAAATTGGGTACATAAGCAGTTCTCCATTTTTCTAAGGGAATGCAATAAATGTAGCATCGTGAATAAATATAACTTTTATAATCCTTAACGTGTTTTCTTTCCATTTCTTTGAAATTTTTTTCTTATTTATTTAACTCCAATCTTTTCCCCATAAAAGATAGCCTGGTTTCCGTAAATGTGTAGGATTGTTGACGTGAGTGTCATGCAGAATAGTTTGGGAAATTGTAATCTGAATCTTCATGCTCTCCCAAAGTTGGTTACATTTGAACATTGTGGCCTCATTTTGGAGGAAATAATTGAAAATATCTTAAAATCAAAGAATTTTATAAAGGTCACAAATGTGAGGTTTTTGAAGATGTAGAGAAATTGGGAGGTGCTGTGCAATAGAAGGAAGCTGGGCTGAGCGTGAGGGATCAAGACCTACAGATCCTTTTTCCTTCCTGCCTTTTTTTTTTTAATTTGGTTTTTCTAGACAGGGTTTCTCTGTGTAGTCTTGGCTGTCCTAGACTCAGTTTGTAGACCACGGTAGCCTGGAACTCAAAGCTATACATCTGCCTCTGCATCCCACAGTACTGGGATTAAAGACGTGTGCCACCACACCTGGCTCTGACAGACCTGGAGATTTCAATATAGAAGAAATATAAAGGGAAATCTTAAGTGGAAAAAAATGTGGAAGATACTAGCCAAATTTAGCCAGTGCTGGAGACTTGTTCTAGGGCCCTGGGCAGCACCCCCACGCTCCTCTAGAAGGAAGGAAAGGTGCTATAGCCCTTAACTGTCCGTGTCTTAAAGAGGAATTGAAGGTGAAGATAGAATAGGAAGCCACGCCACAGCTGTGGCAAAACCAGAGCCCTGGCCATCTGTTCCCCACAGTATAAAGACCATATATGTTATTGCTGGAAAGACAATACTGTGCTGGCAAATACAATGCCATATAAATGCTAATTTTAAAATGACATAAGAATGATGTGAAAGTTTCTATTCATATCCTTTTACTTGAAGGTACTTCATAATAGATTTTCACTTTGCTTACTTTAATGGCTGTGGTAGTGCACACCTATAACCCTGGTGCTCAGAAGTATGGTGAATTTGATGCCAGCCTGGGCTAGCCTGGTACAAAAAACAAAGTGCTTAATTTTATAGCAGTGCTGTTTATCCTTTTAATTGTTAAAGTTTTTTTTTTTTTTTTTTTCTTGAGTCAGGGTTTCTGTGTGTTAGCCTTGACTGTCTTGGACTGACTTGGACCAGCTTGTAGACTAGGCTGGCCTTGAACTCACAACAGTCTGCCTGCCTTTGCCTCCCAAGTGCTGGGATTAAGGGCGTGCGCCACCACGCCTGGCTAATTGTTAAAAGTTTTAAAGTTTAGGAATTCTGAGCCAGCCCTAATTAGCATACTTATACTTATGGACATCTGGATGTTGGCCTCCGAATGGTAACGCACATAATAGCAAACAACATAATACTTGTTTGTTCTTCCTTTCTTAGTAATATTTGTATATGTTAGTTTGTCAGTTTGTTAATAACTTTAACTGTTCTCTTAAATAGAATCCAAGGCATAGTTTTACATTCTATGTTGACAGTATTTTTAAATTAATTTGTAGCATGATGCTGTTGGGGAACGGGCCTTTAAACCCAGCACTTGGAGACAGGGGCAGGCAGATCTCTAGAGTTTAAGGTCAGCAAGTCTGTCTATCCAGGACTACACAAAAATGCCCTCTCTCAAAAAACGAAAAGTAAAATAAAAATGAGTTGCATGTTAACTTTCTTTTCTTTAGATATCTGCTTCTTCTCAGGCTAGTAAACAGGTTTAGATTTAGTAACAGTTGGGGAACATTTGTAACTCACATTTCTGAGAAGCCTGCAACCTTTAATGCTTGATAATTCCCAGGTCAGTGTTGACTACAGTAAATTCTGAAGTAGAATCATGGTTTAGAAATCGAAAAAGCATGATGTTCAAGAGTAGCTTCAGGAATACAGTTTACTATGACTGTTTTAAAGGAAGGAGCTTGCAGCATGAATACTGCAGTGTGTGGACCCAACTCTGCTTTCTAGGCCTCCCACAAATCTGGGTAGCCAGTGTTAGCCTTGAGGAATGCTAGGCCATCACTGAAACTTGTTAGCCACAACAGTTTAATCTCTGGCTTCACAATTGTCTCTTCTGAAGCCACCTTTTCTGATAGAGCCAGGCATCACTCAGCAACTACAAGTTGATTTGACAAGTGTCACCCCAAATTTGATATTTTGAAGACAATTCTGGTCCTACACTGACAGGCTCTAAGACATTCATGTGGGGGCTGTAAGAAAGGTAGACTTAGAACTTGTGCGCAGCCTCCTGAACCGTACTGTGCCAAGGTCTTCAGAGGTCATGAATATAGTAGAGCTGGGAAAGCAATGCTTCCAAGTATTGTGCTAATGGAAAATTGCTGTGTAACAGCAGATGTTATTATCAGTATATTTGTCAGGAGACCAGCCATTTCTTCCAGGCTGGTCTTGAACAAGTGAAACTTCTGTGTCAGCCTCCTCTAGTTGTGACCCTATGTGCAAGCCAGTATGCAACACCTAGGTTGAGCAAAGGAAAATGTATTTTTCAGAAAGAAAGCTCTAACACTTCATTTTTGTATGTATATAGTCCATGCCGGTCGGTGATTCTCATGTACCTTCCAAGGGCTGAGATAGCAGGCATGCTCCAATACACTCAGCCTTTAAATTGTTCAATGTTAGCATTTACATCACAAGAGCCCAAAATCATTAGAGCTCTGTTTCTTCAGGATGTGGCACTAGGGTTGTCTACAGTGGCAAGAGTATGAGGCTGTAGAATCATTAGAGTGGCATGCACAGGCCCTGGCTCCAATCTCCAACATCTCTAAAAATAAATCACAGGTAGTAACGCAGAAGTTTATGGGCTAGAAGCATGTTAAATTAAGCCATCATTCAGAAGCCTCGGTATATTCATTGATTATTGTCTTCCTTCCATTTTAATGGAATAAAACTTCCAACAGTTGATCTTTCCTATCCTCAGATTTGTCAGTCTCTCGTGTATCAGACAATAAAGGAATGTGTGTGTGTAAGCATGTGCCACAACATATGTGAAGGTAGGAGGGCAGCTTGTTGCCTTTGACCGTATGGGTCTTGAGGATGAACCTGAGATTGCCAGGCACTGACTTGGGAAGAGAGTTGGCCTGTGGCATGTTATTAAAGAGGTTGGGGTTTGTTTTGATTGTTAATTGATATGGGAAGATCAGATCATTGTCAGTGTCAGACTCTAGGTTGGGTCCAGAACTGAAAGTAAAGAAAGCTAGGAAGCAGGCATCATGAAAATACTCATTTTTCTCCAGTCTGGGAAAGATACGATAAGCTAAAGTGCCTAGCTTGACTTCCCCACAGTGGTGGACTATAACCTGGAATTTTAGGCTGAATAAAGTAAATCTCTAAGTTGCTTTTGGTCAAAGTGTTTCATGTTGCTGATGTATGTATGTCCAATGGAGAGTTTCCTAGTTAATGCTGGAGGGTTGTAAGCACTACATTCGCAAAACCACTTAATGGCACTTGTAGAGTAACTACTAGGAAACAGTAAAACAGACTAATTTCATAGGAAGCATTGTTTTTAACATCTGCAGAAAATAAATGGCTCACCCTCACTCATTTGACAATAATTTCTCAAGTAGAGCTAGAGTAAGAGACACAAAGAGAAGGGCTTTCTGCAAATCACTAAGAGGATGGGATTCAAATCAATCTTCTGTGGCTTTCCCTATAATGTTTGGTGAATTTGGGGGTGCATGTTCTCAGCACGAACTCCATGATGGACAGACAGGCAAAGGCTAGGTGAAGCACAGCATAGCCAACAATTATCCTGGTCACAGGCGGCTTTTTCAGTACTCTTGCTAATATATAGGGGGGGTGTCTCTCTGACCTATAGAAGGCTAAATCAGTATTTGTTAACTGGTTTAAAAAAGATTTTGGCCTTGAGATTGCTCAACAGATAACACTGACTACTGTTTCAGATGCCCCAGGTTCGATTCCCAGCACCGCCCTGGTGATTCACAACCATCTGGAACTTAAGTCACAGGGAATCTAAAGCCCTCCTCTGGCCTCGTGGGCACTGCATGCATGTGGTACAAAGACTTAACATGTCGGCAAAACACTCATACTTAAGACATAAAATATGATTAAAGGATTTTTTACTTGGGTAATGAGACAGCTAATTGAGGGCTATGATTTGCTGGTGGAATCAAAACTGGAAAAGGCTTTACTTTGAAATTGCTGACACGTTTTTTATGGTAGAACCTTGTGCTGAATTCTAACACTCTTGGAAAGCTTTGGCTTTCCAATGGGAAGACATGCAGATCATCTCACAGAAGACTTATTACTTTGTGTGTGTGTAAAGTCACAAATTTAGGTCCCATGTAGGCTTCAAAATAGGTTAAGAAATGTCTAACAGATTGCACAAGAAAAGGTAATCATGGGGAACAAAGATGTGATTTAAAATATCTTGGCATGATGCATGCCTCTAATCCCAGCACAGGTGACAGAGACAGGTAGGTCTCTGAGTTTGAGGCTAGCCTGGTCTACATAGTGAGTTCAAGGACAGCCAGGGCTATGTAGAAGGACACTGTCTCAAAAAAAAAAATGATTAGGGAATTTTGGTTTGATTTATGTGACATTACTAAGGCATAGGATGGCTATAAATACTGTCAATTTAAAATTTGTTAATTTACTCGTAGTCTGGGAGCTATACAAATCTTCAAGTTTTCTTTTTTTCCCCCCTGCTATGACACTTTTTATCACATTAGTTTATTATCCTTTACACAGAAGAGTGAAAAATAGAAAGTAGCTAATTGCTTTGATGAAAGCTGTGGCTAGACATTGAAGAGCTAGCAAATGAGTTTGGTATTATCTACAGATTTCAGTTAAGGCACTCATCAAATAACTGTGTGTGTGCGTGTGTGTGTACCTGTGCTTTACACCCAGCATCAAATAGTAAAGAGAATGCTGATTTAAATAGTGACAGTGGTTTTTGCAGGACAAACAAAAACAAAAACAAGAAAAGTAACAAGAACACAGCCACATATATTTTTAAAAGATTTTCTTTATTTATTATGTATATACTATTCTGCCCCCATGTGTGCCTGCAGGCCAGAAGAGAGCAACAGGTCTCATAGATGGTTGTGAGCCACCAAGTGGTTGCTGGGAATTGAACTCAGGACCTTTGGAAGAGCAGACAGTGCTCTTAACCTTTGAGACATCGCTCCAACCCCAGCCTCATATTTTATTGGCTAAATTCTTTGTGTGTGTGTGTATGTGTGTGTTTATGTATATGTATTTCTATCTTCATGCAGTCACATAAACTATTTGCACACAACACAATGACAGTACAATATATTATCGCAGAGTTGCTAAACTCTGCAATGACACATCATTTTTGTTAGGAGTCATCTGGGCTTCTGTTCTCCTTTTCAAGGTTTTCTATAGTCCAAGGAACTACGAGCACTCTGCCTCACAGTCGCTGATGCTGTCATTGATGATAATGGTGGTTGTATTTGGCTCTCCAAGCACTGCACCTGTAGGCATCTGGAGAAGTAATTCAAACATCTCTGGCCCCTCAAAGGCAGGCTGTTGTAGGTCGTCAATGATTGTCACTTGGAGTCTCTGCACACTCACTCCAGGGCTAAACTGCATATTTTGCCTGATGCCAATGTAGTCTGTTCCAGCTGGGGTGGGGAGGAGAGAAAAGACAGCATGAGACCATGGTTCTTTGTGTAAGTAAAGAGAGCTGCCATTAGCATTGCAGGCTCTCTAGAGTCAGCATTACCAGAATTGTAATTGTAGTGGATTCCCAGAAAGGGAGATAAGTCTCTATATTTTAACAAATGTATAGTTCCTCATCACATACCCATGTGCCACTCCTGACTTCCACAGAGACTCCACTCATTATGTGGAAGAAAGCAGCTTCAACTGGAAATAAAAATTTGCCCTTTAAATTCCATCTTGAAGCTGGGTGTGATGGCACACGCCGTTAATCCCAACACTCAGGAAGGCAGAGGCAGGCAGATCTCTGAGTTCGAGGCCAGCCTGATCTACAAAACGAGTCCAGGACAGCTAAGGCTGTACAGAGAAGCCCTGTCTCAAAACAAAACAACAACAAAAAGTAAGTAACTTAGATTTGATGAGGCTTCATAACTGTGGTTCAGTGTTGAAACATCCCAGTTCAGTTTTGCTCAGCTATGGAGTTTCTGCCATCCCTTGGCTTGTTTTATCCACCATTTTGGCAGGCTGGCTCACCTGACCATTTAGATACTTGGTTATTTACTTTAAAAGACATTAACTGGAGCGCAGCCTCTGGGTGCTTTGAGGGAATTACTAGCGAGGTCCGAAGTCGCAACATGGATGCAGTGACCTATGATGATGTGCATGTGAACTTCACTCGGGAGGAGTGGGCTTTGCTGGATCCATCCCAGAAGAATCTCTACAAAGATGTGATGCTGGAGACCTATTGGAACCTCGCTGCTGTAGGCTATAATTGGGAAGACCATAAGACTGGACATTGTCAAAGTCTTGGAAGACTTGAAAGGTATATCATTTGTCAAAAAGGATAAAAGCCATGCGAGCATAGGGATTCTTAAAGAAGCAATGTTCTTCCCTCTCTTCCAGAATAATCAGAAAATATGTTGTAGTCTATATAAATTTACAATTACTTATTAATAATTTTTAATTAGTTAATAATGAATACATCATTAATTAAAAAGTGAAAAAAAATCACTGTCCACCCTAAAAAAAAAAAAAAAAGACATTAACTATGATGACAGCAGCGGCCATAACAATGGAATAAGATAGAAACCTCTAGCAGCATAAAAATATACAGAATTTGAGGAACGGATATTTATATTGTCTCAGGGATCTCTCCAGAAAATAATTAATACTCACAAAGTAAATAAGCTAATTTTATAGTGGAAGAACCTAGCACATACCACTTGATAAAATGATGAGAATTAGATCACCAGACAATGCTGTGAGAACACACCACCATCCTTGTGACATAGCCACGAGGAAACCAGGCAAATCCAAGTTGAGACATTCTGTATATTACAAAGACTAGCTCATCATCTTCAAAGACAACACATTGATGAACATTAAGGAAAAAGGTGTGGGGGTGGGGTGGAGGTGCCAGCAGGATGGCTCAGTCAGCCACATGCTTGCCACTGCCGGCCAGGGCAAACAAGAAAGATGCTCTTATTTCCTTTTCTATTGCTGTGATAAAGTACTCTGACCAAAGCACCTTAGGCTAGAAAGGCCTGGCATGCTGGCCCCTGACAGACCCGACCCCATCATCAACATTAACCTCCTTCCTCCAGCTCTCTCACCTTCGGCTGGCTGTTGCTCTGTCCTCCGAGAGCACACGATGACAGAAGATGCTAGAGAAAGGTCAGTACCTCTTCTCCAGATGGCCACCTCCACATAGCCAGCACTTTCTTCAACACGGTATTCAGAGTCTCCAAAGTGCAGGACAGGCTCTAGGGAGGCACCAAAGGACAAACTAAGGGAGGATGTGTTGGCCTCCCAGGTGTGCTTACTATCTTCACTGGCCCTGTGTGAGCCTGGACATTTGTCACCTCTCAGGTCTCTCAGGGCACACAGGGCCTGCTCAGGGAGAGAACAAAATAAAACCAAAACCAAAAAAAAACCCCAAAACTCAGAGAGCCAAGCCAGTGGATGACATGCTGTGGTTCTGACTCCCTTTTGGTTGGGGTTCTGCTTGTTGTGGTGATTCTCTTTGAGCTGGGTTGAGCTATTTTGATGAATGCTTGCTCTTCAAAGCTTTGATGAGACATTACTGTAAACTGGGGACCTGGAGTTATAGCTCTGGAAGCCAGGTTGAATTTTCTCGAGAAATTATGAAGTCTGAAGATGTGCTTCTGTGAGAGCCCACTGTTGTTATAAAGAGAGGAAAGCTCAAGTGTTCAATTTTTCAAATAAAGACTCAGGAACCCGATGCAGGGGTGAATGACTGCTAGCTCAGAGAGGCAGAGAAATCACCTAGTTGATCTTCCTACTCAGCCAACATCCCAGAAGGAGAAAGCCTTTCTCCTTCA
Source organism: Acomys percivali (assembly GCA_907169655.1). Classification (NCBI taxonomy): domain Eukaryota; kingdom Metazoa; phylum Chordata; class Mammalia; order Rodentia; family Muridae; genus Acomys; species Acomys percivali. The sequence continues at coordinate 43,909,687 of OU015753.1, forward strand.
CACTGTCTTAAATGCCCTTTAACTGAATGTCCCTCCTTCTAGAGTTTTCTAATGTCAACTGGTTGCTTGAGCATTGACCCATGGTTGACTTGGATTAAAGGTGTGTGCTAGGGCTGAGTTACATCACAACAAGAAACAAGTTTTTCCAGTACACAATCTCAAGGTTCACAATGGGATCAAATATCCTGCAACAGCCTACCAAGTTTACACTTGTGGGGATGGCCACTGCAAGCAGGGGTAGCCCGCACCCACAGAAGGGTGTTGAGGCCATCTTCCTTTTCTATACCAAGAATTCCCACCCCACCTCCCTGTTCTCAATCCTGGACATGTTTCTGATACCTCCGAGGTTGGCCAGGAGAGAAATCGAGAACTGGAAAAAAAAAAAGGTATTTTTGTTTAAATTTTTAAAAAGTTTAATGAGCTGAGTTACATACATTTTTAAGGTTCTATTTTGTAAATTTTTTTTATTTATTTTTAATTTCTTCACTTTATATCCTAATTGTAGGCCCCCTCCCACATCTCCTTCTGGTACTACCTCCCTCCCTCTTCCCTCCTCCTCCCTAGTCCTCAGAAAGAGGGAGCCCTCCTTACCTACCATCTGACTTCAGCCTATTAAGTCTCTTCTGGACTGCCTGCATCCTCTTCCTCTGATTCCTGGCCTGACCAACCAGCCAGGCGGAAGTGATCAATGAGTGGGAAACAGAGCCCATGAGGCCAGTTTTTATTTTTTTTTTATTATTTTATTTTATTATTATTAGGTTTTTGTTTGTTTGTTTGTTTGTTTGTTTTTTGCTTTTTGTTTCCTGGGCTAGCTTTTTAGACCAGGCTGGCCTCTTTTAAATGTAAGCTATACAATGTGCTTTGAGTATATCTCCTCATTCCCTGCTACTGTCTCCTTTTGTACCCTGCCCCCTCCATTGTGACCTGATTAACTTGCTTAAACTCTAAAGGCCCTCTGTTGAGAGCTACTTTAGTTCCCAGCATAACTGTGGCTCCTCTGTTAACACCTGCTTTCACTTCTAGCATATCAGAAGCCAATTTTCCTCCAACCCTCCATTTTGATCATAAAAATAAGATTACATTCAAGTTCTCAGGCTCTACCTGCCTGGAAGCTTGAATAGCCTTTTACTTACAATTCAATCCTTGTTGAACGTTCTGCTTGGTTTAATGACTTATGTTCTACTTAAATAAAACTACAATATCCTGCTTTGATCCTTTCTCCCAGAACCCCGGGGGAACTGAAAAGTCCCCAAGCCTATATCCTAGCCAATTAGCTTAAAATGCTTTGTCTAGCTCCCTGGATACAATGTACTCAGAACAAAATCGATTCTTCTTCTGTTTAGCTAATCAAAATGATATAATGTTGCCCTCCCCTTTGCTTCCTACCTGGTGACCTGGTTACAATTTTTTGCCTGCCTTAAAAACAGACTGGTGTCACAGGCTCCTGAGTCCACTATGTCCCTGGCCATGGTCAGTCTTGGGGTATGGCATCCTAATAAAGCATCAATCTCTCAGTGACATTGGTGCTTGAGTGGTTTGTGTGACAATTCTCGTATTATATCACTGGTAGTTCATTTTGTCCCTATAGACAGTTTCTCCTCCATATGACTTTATGGATCTGCAGGGAAGGTCTTTCTTGACAGACATATCATGGTGCTGATCCTCTCTGGCCTTGGATGGACAAAAACCCAATTTGTTTGTTGTAGAAACTTTATGGCATCTTTAGAAGCCTGTCACTGCCACAGTTGGGTGTCGCTCTTCTGTGGTTTCTTGATATGGATGAAATGTCACCATTTTGATTGCTCACCTATCAGCCCCTCTCAAAGCCTGTAAGCATTTGGTAATGCCATCTACTGAAAGTGTCCTAGCCTCTAGGATGGCACATTTGGACCAGGTTAGCTGTGTTAATCCAGTGTGGTAATCCTCCTTTGGCATCAGTAGATTGTGAGGACTGTACAATCCTAGCACAACCAAATCACATGCCCCTGGGAAGCCTACGAGGGATTTCATTGGTCAGATTATTGGAAGCAGGAAGACCCGCCCTAAATGTGGGCTGCCCATTCTGGTGGCAGCCCTGAGGAAAAGACGTGGGAAGAAGGACACCTTGGCTTTGTACCTGCTTGTGCTTGCTCTCACTGGAAAGTTCATCTCCGCTGCTGCTGTTCCATTCCTTATCTGATATGAGAACCAGTGTAGGATTCCAATGTAGACTACTAGATACTTTGAGTATCCAATTCGATGTTGTTTTGCTCTCAATCATTTGTCTATCATTTGTTATTTATTCTTTTATTTTGGCTTGTGGTATGCTTAATAAATCTACTCATTCAAAGACAGAAACTATGGCTATGATAGAACCTTCTCTGGACTGTACAAAGCATACCCTTCCTTTCCCCAATCCTACTCCAACGCTGAAGAAACATCACAGACGAGAGAGTACACAGAATGCCGGAGGGGCTGGAGAATGGGCTTAGTGGTCAATAAACACAGACTGTTCTCCCTGTAGATGTGAGTTCTGTTGCTAGAAATCACCTTATTGGCTCATTAACTGTCTAGAACTCCAGTTCCAGGGGCTCTGGTGTCCTTACTGGCCTCTGAGGACACCAGGAATTCCTTTGATGGGCAGGCAAATATGTAGGCAAGACACCCACATACATTAAAGAATAGATAATGTCAGCCTGGAGGGTGTGGAAGAGAGATGTAAAGAGCTGTCCTCTGAACGTGACATAACCATTGCGCCAGTGTAGAGGACCCAGGATCAATTCCCAGCACCCATATGGCATCTCACATCTATCTGTAACACCAGTTCCAGGGTTTTTGATACCTTCACACAGATATATGTGCAGACAAATCACCAACGAACATAAAGTAAGAATAAATTACTAATAAAAACAAATAAACAACATAAAATCCAAGATGACGGAGACCTAAGGCGACAACACTGAGCTTGCTATGTCTTATCATATTGGGATGAGGGAATTGGTGCTGAGGAATAGGGAACCCCTTCATTTTTGACCAAGTTTTAGTTGGACTTTCCAGAGATCAGGAGCTCTAGGAAGGGGACCAGATGCCTGCAGGTGTAGCTTTACAGTCCCCCATGTCACTTTAAGACTCCTTATGATGTTAGGGACTTCAACGTTTGGCATGGGACCTTCCCAGCCTTACATGACTCCTTGGATGGAGTGTATATCAGGCACTAAGCCAACAAGAACGGATGCTACACTTGATCTTGGCCAAAAGGCCAAGAAGCAATTACATGACTCCTTGGCCTACATTGACTGTTTTTTTTCCTTTTTAGAGTAAAGTCGTATACAAAATCTTCTACTTTGGCCTTGGTGTTGGTTGAGTCTACATACAAGACTCAAAAGATAGCCTGTAAGCCCTACCCACCTAAGGATCAGGTAACTTCCTGGACTTCTGGGAGTTGTAAGCTTCCCCTACCCAAGGACCAGGCAACTTTCAGGGATGCTGAGAGCTTGGAAACTACCAAAACCCAATGGAAAAAATACAGTGGCCCAACCAATTTGTCCTTAAATAGCCCCTACATCACGTGTCTTGTTACCACTCAGCTGGGAATTCCAGGGAGAGACCCAGAGCAAAGCTCACCCTGGTCAGTATTTAATTAAAGCTTGCTTCAAATTTGGCTCAGAATTGTGGAACTGATTTTTTCTCTTCCGAATCTCAGGATTAACACACCTGTGGGAAGTTATATCACAGCTTTAGGAGGAAGCAGAGTTTGAAGGTATTGAAGGTAATAGGGACTGGCATAGTACCTCTGTTGATAGAGTGCTTGCCTATCACACACACACACACACACACACACACACACACACACACACACACACACACACACACAGTTCTGGGTTCAATCCCCAGCACTGCACAGACCAGGCATGGTGGTTTACATTCTTAATCCTAGTGGTCAGGAGCTAGAGATAGGAGGATCAGAAATTCAAGGCCATCCATGGCTATATAGTGAGTTTGAGGGCAGCCAGGGCTACATGGGAGCTACATGTGGCTCCCATAAAAATTGTCTAATTACCTTACAAATGTGAGAACAAAGGATGAGCTGAGCCATTGCGGAGAGCTGAAAGAGGACTTACCGTCATCTCTGTCATAAAGGATTGTTACCCTGGTGCTGGGGAATTTGCCACCCAGCTGCCCTCCCACTGGCAGGCTCAGTGCAATGACGAAGGACTCCTCCTCTTCATAAAGAGAATCATTGATGATCAGGACCTGGCACGTCTTCTCTGTCTCATCTTTTTCAAAGTGGAGCATGCTGGTGTTATCCTCTGGTCTTGAGACGTAATCTGACAAAGATAACTCTGTGGAAGGAATTGTGCCAGTGGCAGAGCCTGCAGGTGTGTGAAGAAAAACAGGGAAGGAGAGAAGAAACCAAATTCCTGATGGGGATGTCTTCCTGGTTCATCAAACTATTTGTCAACAAGAGCCTTCCTCTCACAAGCATTAATATTGCAGTTGGAAGGCTTTCAGCACAGATTACTATTTTGACATGGTCCATATTTATTGGCCTTTAAGTAGGTGCCTGGTCCAAAGGATATCCCACCCCTCACCCCCAGTAAAAGGGCAGGCCCACTGACAGGGTCCAAAACTGAGTCTAGGCCCAAGCTTAACCTAGACAATAGAAGAACTTCTAGCTGCTGGATAAAAAAAAAAAAAAAAAAAAAAAAAAAAAAAGCCAGCATTACTTAAGAACGTGTGAAAGGAGGCCCCATCTGCCAAAAGGAGCCATTTCCCTGACCTCTGACAGAAGGGACACATGGCTCCATTGGCATCACTATGGCTGCATTTCAAAGGCCATGCTGGTCTCCAGGCTTCCTCGGTCCATCCCCACAAGTACTTGCTATATATTTCACAGTCCACATGGCCTCCACAGGCTTCCCTCCTCCCTGACATGCATTCATTCTCTTTATAACAGCAAGGCTCCCCCATGCTCGGCTGTTACTTCTACCCTCTCTCTCACTCTCCATCTCTTGCTAGTCTCCTCCTTCCCTCAGATAACACTGCCTGTGCTCATTCTGTTTCTATTTCTCTCTACTCTGGACTCTTCCAGTTTTCTCTCTCTCTTCTTTAACCACATCACGGGGTGGTCATGCTGTCAAGTTGTCTCTTTCCTCAGCCTCCTCACAGACAGCAGGACATATTTAGTAAGGTTTGCTTAGATTAGGCATTACATGAGCTGAAGACAATAGGACAGAGGTTACAGCTGGGTTAGTCTTACTCTTACATTAACAGACGAGACAGTAGAGAGGCAGAGGCACGAGGACCGGGAAATCTATGATATGGTAAGTGCATAGTGTTTTTCCTTCCTTCCTATGCCATAATCTGTCACTCACACTGTGATTAGAATTCCCTGCATGCTGACATCATACGCACCTGTCAGTTTGCAAACAGTGCAGGATCCATCAGGAGATTTTTAGCTTGGAGTCAATGCACTTTATATGTGTGTGCATTTTTCGATTTTTTTTTAATTTTAAAATTTGTATATGTGTGTGTGTGTGTGTGTGTGTGTGTGTGTGTGTATGTGTGTGTACATGAGTGCAGTTCCCATGGAGACCAGAAGAGGGCATCTGATCATCTGGAGCTGGAGTTAGAATGGATTGTGAGCTGTCTGACAGGTGCTAGGAGCTGAACTTGGGTCTTCTGAAAGAGCAGAATGGGCACGTTCTTAGCTGCCGAGCCTTCTCTCTAGACCTATCTTTACAGTTTATCCAACAATTCACTTGTGTTAAGGTTTCTCACTGTAGGGGCTGGAGAGGTGGCTCAGTGGTTGAGGGTACTGGCTGCTCTTTCAGAGGACTTGGGTTTAATTCCCACATGGTAGGTTATACCTGTCTGTAACTCCTGTTCCAGGGGATCTGACACCCTCACACAGACATACGTGCAGGCAAAACACCAATGCACATGAAATACCAATACAGAAATTATTTTTAAAAAGAAAGAAAATATTTAAAAAAGATTTAACAGGATAATGAACAACTTGATGAGTTTGGATAAATCCAAATACTATGTAACTAGCAATATAACTGTAACATATACTATGTAACTAGCAACATACATAGAACATAGACCATAGAACACTTTTTATCCTCCCACAAATGTAGACTTACACTTCTTGCAATCCCTCTTCCTCTTGTCTTCCAGACTGAAGAAACTACAGATCTGTTTTGTGTCTCTATATCTTTATTTGACATCATAAGAATTCCATATAAATGGAAAAACAACAACAACAACAACAACAACAACAAAAAACAAACAAACAAAAAAAAAGAATTCCATATAAATGGAAAAACATACCATGTAGTCTTGTGTGTCTTGACTCTTTTATTTACTACAGTGCTTTGAGACGTCTCTGTATCATGGCTTTGTTTCCATTTATCACTGACTTTTGCTCCCTGTCAGGTCCGAAGGAAATTCCAACCCCAAGCTCCAAAAGGCAGCCAAAACTACCCAGAATGAGATCAATCTGGACTATAGGAGGCTTTCTGGTGGCTAGACAAAAGCCAACATTCCTCAGGAACCTGTGAAACTGGTTCCCATCTGCCAAAAGGAGCCATTTGCCGTATATCTGGCAGCTTCCCTATCACTAGCACCTCTCAGCGTATCAAAGCACGTGCTGGCTCCCTCAGGGTCACAGGTACCTGTTACACAGTTCAGAGTCCGTGCTGGCATCCTAGCCCCTCTCACCTGCTCCCCTCTCTAAACTCCATCCAGCTCATGGGTTTCTCCCATACTACTCATCCTCCTGATAACCCGGCTAGCCTCATTGTGGCCTCTCTGTGCTCTGTGCCTGCTTCTCTCATTAGGTTCTCTCTGTTCTCTGTCCCCCACTATTTCCCCCTCTCACAGAGAAGCCTTGGCCATGTCTAGTCTGCTGGCATTGTTCACGCTACTTCCTTCTTTCTCTGCTCTAGACTTTTCCAGATGCCTCTGGCTGTTTTCTCTCCCATATCTACAGTTAAAAAACAAAAACAAAACAAAAAAACCCTTCCTCTTAACCATACGATGAAGTGATCATGTTGTTATTTTATTCAACTGCATAGATTAAGAGTAAAAATTGTGACAAATTGTTGTAATAGTTTATAACTTAAGCAGACCACATCAAAGACTGTAAAATGTCTCAATACAGTTGACAAGGAACTTTAGAAAAGAGCGAACATCTACTATTCCACTTTCTTTAGTAAGAAGTAGTGGATATAACGAACGCAAGCTAGTAAACAGTATTCCTTCAGGGTTCTGTCTCACCGCCTGCCTCCAGGTTCCTGTTGGTAATTCCTGTCCTCACTTCTCTTAAGAATGGACTATAAACTGTAAGCTGAAATAAACACTTTTCTCTCCAGGCTGTTTTTGGTCAGTGTTTTATCACAGCGACAGGAAGCATATTCAAGCTCCACGCCATGTGTAGGAGACAGTACATCACACTGCTCAATGCCTTCCTCAGCTCTTCCGCTGTCTCTGTCTTCGCCTCTGCTATGTCCCCTGAGCTTGGTAGCTGTGCTATCGATGCCTTATGTAGGGCTGAGCTTTCTTTTTTTTTTTTTTTTTTTTTTTTTTTCCCGAGACAGGGTCTCTCTGTGTTAGCCTTGGCTGTCCTGGACTCACTTTGTAGACCAGGCTGGCCTCGAACTCACAGCGATCCGCCTGTCTCTGCCTCTCGAGTGCTGGGATTAAAGGCGTGCGCCACCACGCCCGGCTGGGGCTGAGCTTTCAATAGACAGTTATTCTCAGCACTTCTACAAGTTATGAGTCTCTGCAGTAATGGCTGTCCACTCCACCAATGCTTCCTATGTTGAATATTTATGGCCAATACTTCTTAGGATTTTCTTTTCTTTCTTTCTTTTTTTTTAGGATTGGAGAGTGCTCTTGGCTCTCAAACAACCCCAGCAGGTGTTTGATTCTGAATGGCTGTGTTGTCTAAGAACTGCTAAACCAAAGCCAATCTATTTTCTAATCTTCTAGGTTTGCTGTTGTTTTCTATGTGTGTGTGTGTGTGTGTGTGTATGTGTGTGTGTGTGTGTGTGTGTGTGTTTCTTTTCTTTCTTTTTTTTTTTTCTTTTTTAAACTTTTTTTTTTTTTTTTTTTTTTTTTTTTGAGACAGGGTCTCAGGCTGACCTCAGCCTCACCACGTAGCTAAAGATGACCTTGAACTTCTGATTTCCTTCCTCCAGCTCCTGAGTACTGGGTACTGCAGGCTTGTACTACCATGTCCAGTCTATGCAGTGCTGGGGGTTGGACCCAGGATTTTGTGCATACCAAGAAGGTATTCTATTCACAGAACTACATCCCCACCCAGGGCTACCTATGGAAACTATTTGGCTAGGTATATGGGCTAGTCAAGACCACAGAATATTGTCATTTATATAAATTAAACGTTTAATTATATTAGTAGCAATTTAAGCTGGAGAGGAAGGCCTATGATTGGAGAAAGGCAGGGAAGTGAGTGGGGAAAGGGGGCAGATCAAGGCCTTCAACTTCTGTTCTCAGTGCTTGGCCAGCGAGGCCCTCTGAGGTGCTTTATACTACAGTGCAAGCAAAACTAGCCATCTTGGCTTTTCTGTGCTGAAAGAAAGTGAGGAAACCTATCAAGAGCCCAAAACAATGTCAGAAACAGAAACAGTATACCCTGCTCCAACAACAACAAAATCCTTCAAAATTCAAAAACAGAAACCTAGGGTTTTCAGCTTAGAAACTAGTCTTTCCCAGCAGCAGATGCAACCCTGGCACTGCAGGAGGAGCCTGGCCTGGCCTGGCCTGGGGCACCTTCCAAGAGCAAACATGGAACCGGAGAGAAGACACCTGGGAGCAGAGGAGGGTCTTAAACTGGCACTGGTCCACGGATTGAATGAAGCTTCCAGAACTTTCACAGCTTTAGACCTGACTTTATGACAAAAGTTCTTGGATATAAATTGTCATCACTACCAAGATGGGTTTCAAATCAAAGGCAGATTTCAAAATAACTGCGGAAGTGAAATCAAGATTCTGGGAGGAGAAGACAGCTACTCACCCATGAGCTGGTGAACACAGAACTTAGTTCACCCCTAACAGACCCACAGAAGATGAACTTTGAAAAGATCTGCCTAGTAAGTACTTCAGGTAAAAGAGAAAGTTGGTCCCCGGCTTCCCGCAAACCAAAGCTGCAGCCAAATACATCACCCTCTCCACCTCTCATCATGACACTGAGGAACATGGCCAATCAGAGAAGTGGGGCCAGGTCCACCCCATATGTTTTATTGTAGGGTCCAGTTCAACTGGATAAAGCTAATGATTAACTTCCGACGTACTCACTTTCAGGCTGACCAAAAACCACAGGATGACTACTCCTATCCCTCTGGGTTTGTGGTTTGCTTTTCACTGACCATTTATTTCTTCCAAGGAGAGTACATTCCTAACAACAAAGTGGCCGATAAGTAAGTAGGAAAGGATAGATGAGATCTATTTGATGAACAAAGTAGGGCTGAGAACTATCTAATTAGCAAGTCTTTATACAAAGTATCATTGAACCGAAAACATTTCCCTGTAGAGCTCTCAGGGGGACATTTGTTAATATCTGGCAGCATTTCCGAGAGCCACAGCTGGAAAGTGTGGATGCTCCTGGGCGCTAACATCTAGAGGCCAAGGATGTTTACATTATATTCTACAAACAACAATTCTCCTCTGACCCTGAGGACTGAGGATTTGACAGTGCATGTACCATTTATCTTGAGCTGTTCAGAATCAAGCATGAAGACAAAGCACTTGAGACATATTTTGATGATTTTCCTGTTTTTGTGTTTGGCTGTAGATCCACATATGGACCATCCTATGGCCTGTTCTTTAAGATTTTTCGCTCAATAGACTGGGGAGATGGCTCAGTGGGTAACAACACTAGTTTTGCAAGCAAGAGGACTTGAGTGTGAATCTTCAAGGCCCATGTAAAAGGCTAAGCGTGGCTGCGCATGCCTGTAACCGCAGAGCTTGGGGGACAGAGTTCACTGGATCCTAAAAGCTCACTGGCCAGTCGGCCTTGTCGAAGTGTATGCTTCTGGTTCCTCGAGAAACCAGGCAGCAAGTGATAGAGAAAAACACCTGGTGTCCTGCTCTCACTTCTGTACACACATGCATGGCACACAATGCACACACCTGTATATTTGTATACATGTAACACAGGATACACACACACACACACACACACACACACACACACACACACACACACAGACACGTTCTATCCTGAAGACACCCGATACAGTCAGATGTATGTAGAATTTTTAATAATTCTAAGTTTAATTTACTTTTACTCTTAAAATAAAATTAAAAAAAAACTTTGCTGTTACCATCAGTGTGTGTGAGAAATATGCATGTGTGTGGGCACAGCACATGGAGAGGTCAGAGGATGATCTTGGAGTTAGTTCTTTCTTTCTACCATGACACGGGTTCTGGGATCAAACTCAGGCTGTCGGGTTTGAGTGGCAAGTGATTTTACCCTTTCAGCCTCCTTGCCAGCCCTGAGCTTATTCCTTTTTGGGACTTGAAAAGTGAAAAGAAAATAAGGTGGACAGAAACACTCCATAGGGAACTCTCCTCCTCTTCCTCCTCCTCCTCCTCTTCCTCCATTTCTCTTTTGTTTTTTGTTTTGTATAAAAGTAACTTTTATTCTCCTGGTTCAATTATTTTCGGGGAGGCTTACTACCTCCTTCTGCTAACCTAGGCTTAGTCCTGGAAGCTTCTAGCCAAGTACAATCTAACCTGAGCCTGGAATGTTTTCAGCCTCTGAGACTTAACTGCTTAATAAGCTCACCCTTACTTGTTCTTTCTGAGCTCTGGGCTGGGTGGTTCAACTCAGCTGTTCTGGCTCAAACTCTTCTCCCAGCTGATTTATTTAATATGGCTTCTCTCTTGGCCTGAATTGGGCTGCTTGGTCTGGAGCTAACTCAGAAGTCTGCACTAATCTTTTAGCTTCTTCTAATTTCCTGGCTCATTCCATCTTCACCTGAGCTCCGCGCCCCCCCCCCCTCCCCACAACCCATCTCTCTATACCTGTCTTAGTAAAATCTGACTCTTCTCTCCATAAAACTGCACCTTAAGTAGCTTCCCTTTCCTCTCTCTTCTCCCAAGAGTTGGGCATATCTTATTCTGTCAAATCTCTGATTCATCACCTTTTCTGCCCCTCAATTAAACATTACTTTCAAACATGGGTGCTTCTTTCTACAAACTAACTTCTTCGTTTGGGAATAAAGGCATGTACCAACATGCCTGGACCTAAACTTTTCTTTTCCTGATACTTGCTCTATACCAGGCTGGCCTTGAACTCAGATCTGTTTGCCTCTGTCTCCTGGATTAAAGACATGTTTGTATTCCAGTTGGATCACACAGACCTACACGATCTTTGGATGTGATCTCTTGCCAGAATAGCCATGTTCTGAATTAACATTCCTCTACGGTTTTGTTTTGTTTTGTTTTGGTTTTTTGAGACAGGGTTTTTTCTGTGTAGCCTTGGTTGTCCTGGAACTCATACTGTAGACCAGGCTGGCCTTGAACTCTGAGACCTGCCAGCCTCTTTTTCCTATGTTCTAGGATTAAAGGTGTGCGCCTCTGCCCAATGAAGTCTTCCTTCTTTGCCAGCTGATAGCAGGAGCATGTACTCAATTCCAAAGGGTCCAGTGTGCCTATGAAAGATCACATGAGCCTTAATTGAGGACGTGTTTGGTGGCCGGGGTGTGTGTGTGTGTGTGTGTGTGTGTGTGTGTGTGTGTGTGTGTGTGTGTGTGTAACAAATGCACCCCTTAAATGTGAACCCTTAGCTGTATTTCTTCTGGTGTGATGGCTAAATGTTTGCTGTCAACTTGACTACATCTGGGACGAACTATGATACAGAAATGGAAGGCACAGCTGTGATCTGGATCTTGAGGTGGGAAGGCACACCTCCAGCACCTTTTGCTGGAAACCCATATAAGGATAATGGAAGGATGGTTTTGTTCTTTGCCTGCTTGCCTTTGCTAGCATATCCATTCCTTCACTGGCCTTGGAGCTTACTTCTTCAGGATTCCCGCATATGCAGAAGACCAGCTGAGACACCCAGCCTTAGAGGACGGAGAAATGACTAGATTTCTGGACTTTCCACTCACTGCCAGCCATTGTTGGATTAGGCGAACTGTAGCCTGTAAGTCATCCCAATAAATTCCATATATATATATATATATGTATATGTATATGTGGCAAATATATAGATAGACAAACACTTCTTGTGTCCCTGACATTCTGCATCCATAATCAGAGGGCCTCCCAGAATTCAGTGCAGTGAGGTCATACCTGGAGCAGTTTGGTGGAGCACATGTAATGCTGAGCTGGAAGGGTGTCTCCCAATCCTCCCTCCCCCTGGAAATGAACTGGGAATCGGAGAGTACCGCTCTGTGAGTCAGCTGGCAGAGGTGGTGGTGAAGGTGGGAGTTGCCTCCCTAGGAGTGTAGAGGACCAAACTCAAATTGAGCTTTTCACAAAACTCCCCTGTAGAATGTGACTTCCTATTAGGTCTCCATATTTAAAAACGTTTTCAGAAAACGCCATGCCTGGTAGTCACGTAGCACAGAATGCCTGGCGCGTGACCCTGGACTCTAGACAAACATTTATTTTCCTGCCTGTGGTTAAAACAAGAAAACAGATAACAAGGCCACATTTCTCCCTAGTGCACCCAACCCTTGTGTGTTGGGGGGAGGTTGGTCTGGTGTATTTTAATGCTAATTACTGCTTACTGTCTCTGTGATTTACTTTTTGCTTAATAAAAAGCCATCCCACCTGGGCAGGGCAGGAGATAGGTGGGGCTAGGAGAAAGAGGAATCCTGGGGAGAAGGACAGCCACCAGGAGAAAGGAGGAGAAAGACCTAACGTGAAGAGAGGAAGGCTGCCATGTCTTAGCTGGAGGAGAAGCACATGACCAGCAGCGTCGATGGAGAATCCAGCCCAGATGAAGAACATGAGCAAGTATTTGGGATTATAGATGGGAGGTAGCTTGATAGAAGTTTAGAAGCAGATGACATGGGATTGAGACAGGGATCCCATGCCTGCTCCACTATGGGAGGTAGTTTAGAGGATTGAGATCTGCCCTGCCCCAGGTTAACTAAGGCTATCTTAAAATATAACAAGTGTCTGTGTCTTGATTGATTGCTAGCTGGGCCTACAGATAATAAATGTAACTTTAAAAATGATACTCGTGTAATTGTGGGAACTGTCAAATCTCTCACACTGTAGCCCTTCACCTTGCTCTGCCCCACATGGACTTCAACATCTCAGAGGTTGAAATTTCAAGGTAGACATTCTAGCCTTTTCAAAAGTTTAAAATAAATGTTTACCAATTAACAATGAATAAAATCAGCAGGGGTTGCAGGAGCAGTTGAGTGGTTGGATGGAGGGGAGACACATCTTATTAATAAAGCACAAATACTGACTGGGACTCTGGGTAAGTGACGCAGGCCATTGGCTTTATATTATGATTAAGGATGACTCTCCAGGCCGCTTCAGCAAAGGGTTTCATTTGCCTCCCACAGTCACCCTCTGCCGTTCGGTTGTGATCCATCCACTTGGCTGGGTTTAAAATCATCACGGAAACAAATCTTGGCACGTCGGTGACAGATTTAGAACAGGTTTCTCGAAGTGGAAAGACCTATATGGGTGCGCGCTGCCATTCCGTGGGCTAAGGTCCTAGATGCCACAAAAAGGCGACGAAGCGAGTGCCAGCCGTTCCTTCTCTGCTTCCTGATGGCACATGCAGTGGGACCAGCGGCCTCCGTGCCTTCCACACCACAACGGACTGTATCCCGGAACTGTGAGCCAAGACAAAGCCTTCTGTCCTCACGGGGCTTCCGTCAGGCACCCTGTCACAGCAGCGAGGAAGTAACTAGCGCACCTTTCTTTCCTGGTGGGAGTGTTCCTTATCACTACCTTCAGAAAAAGCTGTGGAGGTTTGGTACTAAAACAAAGCATAGGAATGTTTTGTTTGCTTGTTTGTTTTTGTTTTTGGTGTGTGTGTGTGTGTGTGTGTGTGTGTGTGTGTGTGTGTGTGTGTGTGTGTGTGTATGTATGTGTATAGAGTTGGAAGTTGGAAGAAACAGGGGGCGGATTTGTCGACGGACTGCGTGACTGGACAGTGGCTGAAGCACACATAAAACCCAGACTACAGGGCTGAGGAGATGGCTCAGAGTGCTTGCCGTACAAGTGTGAGGACCTGAGTTCAAATCCCAGAACTCACATAGAAAACCTCAGCGTATGTTTATAATCTCAGCACTGTGGAGGCCAGAGACAGGAGCATCACGAGGGCTTGCTGATCCAGCTCCCTTCAGTAAGTGAATAAGGTGGCAAGTGATAGAACAGAGAACTTGGTATCATTTTCTCGCCTCCACGTGTCCATGGGTACATGCAATCACACACACACACACACACACACACACACAGAGAGGCGTGAAACCCTCATATGTAAATAAAGTACCTCCCTGTAACTCCCAGAACACTGGGGACCAGTGAGCCCAGCTTTCATACTTTTTACCTCCTCACTTAGGAAGAACCAGAGAAACCCAAATGTGCTCTCCTAACCAGTCACACACGGCACCCCATTTCTCACGCCAGCTTCAGCTTCCCCACGCCATCCGCCTCGACTTAGGCCACGCCTGACACCTTCCGCTTCTCCCCACTGCGTCGCGCCGCATGGCGTTCCTGTTCTTCTCTCGGCCTTTGAGTCTCCGCCAAAGGCGCGCGCGAGGCAGGCTTCCTGGCTGAAGCCAGAACCGAACAAGACCTTTTTCTTTTTCCCACCTGGGTGGTATTCGTTTACTTCCTCATTCCGTTTGTTGTCCAAGTCTAATCCGTCACAGAGCATGCACCTAAGGGGCAGGGTGCAGGACAGGGACGTTTTCTCCCTGTATATATATATATTTGGAGAAACCAGAAAGAACAGGGCCACATGCAGAGGTGTGAGAACTCCAGATCTCAAAGCTGGAGTTATAGTTCTAAGACTGGAAGGAAGAACAGAGACAGAACGGCTTAGACTATTCTACAGTGTTGCTCTGAAGCCACGCAGACCAATGGAGGCGGGAATGCCTTGCTTATACTCCCCGTTAGTTCACAGAAACTGCGTCATCTGAGGGTCTCACTGGGTTCTCACAGTGCAACGTGGAGAGCAGGCGTTCTTGTTCCAGTGTTGAGTACATTTCTCTCCGCTTGATGCTGACTAGCTAGCTGGGGGCACTCAGAGCATTGGAGCAGAAGGAAACCGCAACCCACGGCCGTGGCTGAGCCTGGTGCACGATGCCCTGCTCTCTGCCTTCCCCTACATCCACCACTCCCAGCATCGCCCCAACGAAACTCTCACAGCGCTATTGCCACATGCAAACGCCCCCATGGAGTCTCAGACCTGGATGCGTGGAACAGATGACCGTGAGCTCCTGGCTGGTGTCTCCAGACCGCCTTACAGGAATCAGAAACTCCCCAACGGCCTCTGCGAGTTTGTATTCCGCCTCTGGAATGTACACTGTTGATTCTAGAAAAGACGGAAGAAGACACTTCAGTGGGTTGTAAACTGACCCCTGCTACTTTAACACACCCGTGCAGAAGTGTGTAGCCATTGGCCCCCACATTTACAACATGATTAACTCTATCAGGTATGAGAAGGGTGTGAAATATTTATTATTAAGTGAAAGACAGGAGAATTGGGTTTAGGAGGACCCCCCCCCCCTTATTAAACTGTGCATGACATACCGTCTTCAGGATCCACAATTTCAACTGTTGCCGTCTCTGGAAACTCCAGTGCAGCCATGTCGGGATCCGATAGGATGATTTGGAAGGTTTCTGAGGACTCATACTTCTCGTCGGGGAGAAGTCCCACCTTCCACCTGGCTGTAGACTGGCCGGGATTGAACTGGACCCGTTCAGGAGTCTTTCCTTCAAAATCCTTGTTTTCTTCTGCAGTTTCCTCTTTGGTTCCAATGCCTAAATAAAAGCCATACAACTCAACATAAACCCGAGGGTCTGAAGGAATAGTTTCCCCTTCACAGTGGTTTCTGTTGTTGGTAAAAATAGATAACATAGATGCTGCTTCATTTTAATGTCCTGGAAAGATATCTGTGAACATTGTTCCCAGCTAAAAGAGTAAGGAGTCGTGAGCTGGATCGGTAGGAAAGCAGGAAGGAAGGAAGGGCAGTGGCGCAGCTCTGTGGTGGAGCAGCTGCTAAGTATGTGTCAGGCCTTGAGTTCCTCTGCAAAGATGACAATGCTGTGCCCGAAAGCATGAGGGAGAGATGACAGAAGAACAACGGCCATTAACAGATTTGTTTTAGTGTATCTTAACCCATGACCCCGGACTGGTCAAACGCTGGGAATTAGAAGATGAGTGAGGAAGACTTTCAGCCCTAGAAAGTTCACTGTTAAACAGAACACAGGAGCTCAGGAGCTCTGTGGAGGCTTGGACTGCTGCTCATTGATGAGTGTAGGGGACACAGCATGGTACACAAGATGTCCTCAACAAATATCACTGAGAGACTATATTATAACTATTCAGACTTCTGCTATCTTTGAATAAATCTCTCTCTGTCTTTCTGTATCTATCTATCTATCTATCTATCTATCTATCTATCTATCTAATCTATCTCTCTTTCTTTATAATTTTGAAACAGTGTCTCACATAGTCCAGACTGGCTTCCAACTCTATGCAGCTGAGTATGAGTTCGAACTCCTGACCCTCTTGTGTCCACCTCCCAAGTTCTTGGATTATAGTCATGGGCCACCACGCCTGGTTTTATTTGTGCTGTGGATCCAAGCCAGAGCACTCCACAAGCTACATAGCTCTTCTACCAACTGAGCCTCACCCTAGTCTGTTTAGTGACTTTGACTGTGAGAGAACTCTTAGCAATTTCCCAGACAGATCCATGATAATGAAAATAGAGAGATGGGGACTGATCAGAGTTCTTCCAGGAATTCAACAACAGAAAAAGTAAAAAGTGAATAATATGTAAAATAGCCACCATCAGACACAGTAGTGAAGACTCATTGAGACTCAGTAAGCCTCTTTTTCTTTTTTCTTTTTTTTTTGGTTTTTCGAGACAGGGTTTCTCTGTGTAGCCTTGGCTGTCCTGGACCCGCTTTGTAGACCAGGCTGGCCTCGAACTCACAGCGATCCACCTGCCTCTGCCTCCCGAGTGCTGGGATTATAGGCATGCGCCACCACGCCCGGCCAAGCCTCTTTTTCTATGAGTGTCAAGCATGCTTATTTATTTCTTAATAGGGGGGTCCAGCTTGGGAGTGGGGAACAGGTAATGAAAGAAGAGATAGCATAAACAAAGGTCTTGCAGTAGAAATGCTTGCCAATATTTGTGGGAAACTGCATGTTATTTTATTTATTTAAGTTTGTTTGTTGCCTTTTTGAGGTAGGGTTTCTCTCCACAGCCCTGGCTGTCCTGAAACTCCCTATGTAGTAGACCAGACTGGCCTCAAACTCATAGAGATCTGCTTGCCTGTGCCTCCCAAGTACTGGGAGTAAAGACATGTGCCACCATGCCAGGCATTTGTTATTCTTCTATTCTTATTTCAACACTCTGAAGAGCTCTGGTGAGGCTGGGACAACCATGCTAACCACTGTGGTTCTCCCGGAAGGTTTGAATTCTGCACTTAGTGCTCAATGGGATGTCTTCATCGAATCCCCGCCCCTGCCCCCACGGCTCATGGAGCTATCCAGAAGAGGAGGTAGAAAGATCATAAGACTGTGAGTTCGAGGCCAGCCTGGACTACAAAGCGAGTCTTGGACAGCCAAGGCTACACAGAGAAACCCTGTCTCGAAAAACCAAAAAAAAAAAAAAAAAAGAAAGATCCTAAGAGCCTGAGGGGATGGAGGACTCTAAGGAAACAGTGCCTTCCAGACATAGTGAGGCTGATGTACAAAGGAACTCACAGAGACTGTGCCAGCATGCACAGGGCCTGCACAGGGTCAAGCCAGGTGGGGTCCCAGCTCTGAGAGGGGGAAGTGGATGCCAGATTCCATCAGTAACCAAGAAACTCTCTCTAATTGACAACTGACAACAAAGAAAAGATTAGGTTTCTCCAATGGAGTTTCATTAGATTTTGCAAACCGCACTTAAGGGCAGGCCCCACGTACAGCAGCAGATGCTCAACTCTAAATATGCTCAACGTTTTTTGTTTGTTTGTTTTCATTTGTTTCTTTGTTTTTGGCCTTACATTGCTTTGTTTTAGTGTTTTAGTTTTTTTTTTTTTTTTTTGGTTTTGTTTTGTTTGTTTGTTTGTTTGTTTTTAATTACTGTTTTTTCACTTGTAATTATGGCTTCCGATTTTGTATTTTTATGTGTGTGTATATCTTGTACTTTCTCTCCCCCCACCCCTCTCTGCAACAGGATCTCTCTGCATAGCTCTGGCTGTCCTGGAACTCACTGTGTAGACCAGGCTGGCCTTGAACTCACAGAGGCCTGCTTGCTCCTGCCTCTCCCATGTGTTTCCTCCTCTCTCCCTCCCCTCTTCCTCCTCTCTCTCCTTCCTCCTCCTTCATTTGTTTAAGTAAATCCTGGTGTGTTGGTTTGTTTGCCTGTTTGTTTCCTAAAGAGAGGAAGAAGGCACGGTAGGGTGGGTGTGGAGGTGGGAAAGAGGAGTTGGGGCAGGAAAACTGTGATCAGAATATATTGTGTAAGTTTGGTCAATAAAAAATAAAATTATACCAGGTGTGGTGTCACACGCCTTTAATCCCAGCACTCGGGAGGCAGAGGCAGGTGGATCACTGTGAGTTTGAGGCCAGTCTGGACTACAAAAGTGAGTCCAGGACATCCAAGGCTACACGGAGAAACCCTGTCTCAGAATAAATAAATAAATAAATAAAATTGTATATTCACTTAAAATTTCAGATATATAGTTGTTTGAACATATAAAATAAAATATAAAACTATAATTCTTGTAGATGATACCAGGCATGGTTTAAAAAAAAAATGAGATTAATAGTTGCTTGTATAATTCTGCTGCCGCCTTCTCAAATAATTGGAAATGATATGGGAGATAACTGTGGTGGTTTGAATAGAAATGGCCCCATAGACTCAGGCGTTTGAGCGCTTGGCCCATGGGGAGTGACACTATTAGGAGGTGTGGCCTTGTTGGAGGATGTGTGTCTCTGTGGAGGCGGGCTCTTGTGGCCTTGTTGGAGGACATGTGTCTCTGTGGAGGCAGGCTCTGAGGTCCCATCAGTGTGGGACATATTCTTCCTTGTGCTGCTTGCAAATCTGGATGGAGAACTCTCAGCTCCTTCTCCGGCGCCATGTCTGCCTGCAAAATACAATGCTTTCCACCATGATGTGAGTGGACTAAACCTCTGAACTGTAAGCCAGCCCAATCAAATGTCTTCCTTTATAAGAGTTACATGGGGCTGGAGAGATGGCTGGGCTGGAGAGATGGCTCAGAGGCTAAGAGCGCAGCCTGCTCTTCCAAAGGTCCTGAGTTCAATTCCCAGCAACCACATGAGGGTTCACACCATCTATAATGAGATCTGGTGCCCTCTTCTGGTATACACGCAGGCAAAGTACTCTCTCTCTATATGATAAATAAATACATCTTAAAAAAAAAAAAAAAAAAAAAAAAAGAGCCGGGCAGTGGTGACGCACACCTTTAATCCCAGCACTCAGGAGGCAGAGGCAGAGGCAGGTGGATCACTGTGAGTTCGAGGCCAGCCTGGTCTACAAAGTGAGTCCAGGACAGCCAAGGCTACACAGAGAGACCATGTCTCAAAAAACCAAAAAAAAAAAAAAGAAAAGAAGAAGAGTTGCCATGGTCATGGCATCTCTTCACAGCAATAAAACCCTAAGAATATAACCCTCAGCTTTAAAGCATGAAAATCGTTTCTTGGGTGGAAGAGCTGGTTCTGTCTTCTATACCAGGGAAGGAAAGCCTGAACTCGGGGAGATGGCTCAGCGGGTGAAGAGCCTGCAGAAAAGCATGAAGACTTATGTCCCGGTCCACAGCACCTGTGGGAAAGCAGGTACTGTGTGTGTCTGTTACCCCAGTGCTGGAGGTGGGGTGGCTCATGACGAGTGCATCCCCAAAACTTACTGCTCAGCCAGTCTAGATGAATTGGGAAGTGCCAGGTTGAGTGAGAGAGACCCCTTGAAAAGATAAAGTGCCCATGGATGGTGGAAGATCCCAGGTGTCATGCTCTGGCCTCCACATGCATGTGCACCCACATACACACACGCCTGACCCATACACATGCATATCACACACACACACACACACACACACACACACACACACACACACAGCTGCATTCATATAATCTGGAGTGACTGGTCAATATCAAGGACCATGGCCTTGGCCACATGTGGGAAGTAGAGACTGCGAAGAGGGTGAGCAATCTCTTCAGCTGAGGCTTGGAAGAAGGTGGTGCTTGCTCAGCACTTATGGAGTGTATCACTGTTCTGTCACACAGATTAAAGTGCAACCACTACTACCCTCAAGGAGGTTTCTGTGTATGAGGACATACACAGATGAACAGATTTCAACTCTGTTTGAAAAGGCCATGGGATAATAATAATAATAATAATAATAATAATAATAATAATAATAATAAT
>OU015753.1:43930290-43942934 GCA_907169655.1 Acomys percivali
TAATAATAATAATAATAATAATAATAATAATAATAATAATAATAATACATTCTGAATCCCTGCCATGTGCCAGTTAGCAACCCATGTTGAGGTGGATCATGCACACATCAGGAAGCCTGTGTTCTATGGAATACTCATGGAATAGCCAGAGCAGGAACAGGGAGCTAGACTTGCTGCTTTTGTTTCTTTCTTCTTCTAGAATGGTTGGTCTGTTGCCAGACCTGCTCTGGGGTGGTATGGGGAGCCAAGAGAACTTCCAGGAGCAGCAGAGTAGGCATGTGTGAGGTTCCTTTCAAGCAGCAGCCAGAGGCTGCTATCATAGTCATGTTAGGGTTCCTGCGAGAGTGGAGGCAGCAGTCTGCTGGGGAAGACAGTAACACACAGGCCTCTTATGTGAGCCAGTGGATGGCAAACACTGGAAGGGTGCTGGTTCAGGTGCAAGGGGAGGCCTCCTGAGGATCTGTCACGCACATGAGTGTTCTACATAGATAGAGCTTTAAAGATGAGGTATGGGAAGTCTTCCTGACATATTAGTTCAAACTCATAAGGAGACTTTCAGCTACAAATTGCAGAAGCCAAGTCCCTTTGAAAGAAAGGAGGTCATTTCAGGTGAAGTTCTTGGCAGCAATCTCAACCATAGCCACCTCCTCCTCTGGGGCCACCTCCTCCTCTGAGGCCACCTCCTCCTCTGGAGCCACCTCCTCCTCTAGAGCCACCTCCTCCTCTGGAGTCACCTTCTCCTCTGGAGCTACCATTCTTGATTGGCTACTTTCTTCTGCATAATTTTTTTTGTCCCTGGTTTTGATATGTTGGCTGGATTCTAAGTGGAGTCTCACCTGTCTGGGAGGCTCCCAATGTTCATTTATAAAGTGAACAACAACAACAACAACAATGGCTGGATGTAGTGGCTCACCCCTTTAATCCTGGCATTTGGAGGCGGAGGCAAGCAGATCTCTGTGCCTCTGAGGTCAGCCTGGTCTACATAGATAAGTTCTGAGATAGCCAGGGCTACATAGTGAGATCCTGTCTTGAAACTTCCCACCTAAATAAATAAATAAATAAATACATAAATGTACCCTGTTTGCTTCTTTAAGAGAACATAAATAAAAGGCCAAAATGAGCTGGGCGGTGGTGGCGCATGCCTTTAATCCCAGCACTCGGGAGGCAGAGGCAGGCGGATTGCTGTGAGTTCGAAGCCAGCCTGGTCTACAAAGGGAGTCCAGGACAGCCAAGGCTACACAGAGAAACCCTGTCTCAAAAAACCAAAAAAGAAAAAAAAAAAAAACAAAACACCCCAAAAGAGAAAAAAAAGGCCAAAATGAAGGTTCTGGTAGCTAACAGAGCTGTGAAAACCATGGTGGGTTCTTAGAACAATTAATAATTATTAATGAAAATAACTGGATCCTCTATGCAGGCCCTACCTGTGTGTTTACGCCAAAGAGCTATGTTTGATGGCATTGCCATCAGACCAGGTACTGACGTTCCTTCAGCCTGTTCTTGTGACTACGAAGTCTGCCCTTCACGTTCCCCACCCTTTCACTGACCACCAATCCCAAGCTACTTACTAATGAAGGATGTGCTTCCAAGGTATCCCCTGCGTGTGAGGGTCACTTCAAAGAATGGGGAGTCTTCCTCCACAATGTAGTATTCTTTTTCCAAAGAAATCCAAGCCCAGTGTAGATGGAAAGGTTGATTTGTTAGCTTGTTTGCTCCTGTAATTGATAGAGATAAAGAAGACATGAGCAGAAATATATATATATATAGTAGAGAAAGTTTATTTTCCTTAACATCATAAAGGCTTAGAGGCAGAATATGACAAATTGTTGGACACAAATTAGATAGTCAATACACGTCAGTTATTTTCATCATGGTTTTTATCTATTTATTTATCTGTATGAGTGTGTGTGTCTGTGCTCTGTGTGTGTGTGTGTCTGTGTCTCTGTGTCTGTGTGTGTGTATGTGTGTGTCTGTATCTCTCTCTCTGTGTGTGTGTGTGTGTGTGTGTGTGTGTGTGTCTGTGTTTGGGTATGTGCATGTCAGTGGAGGTGCTAGTGGATGCCAGAAAAAGGCATCAAAGCACCTGGAGCCAGAGTCACAGTAGCGTGAGCTTCTCAACTTTTGTCCGAATTTCAAAGCAGCACAGACTTGATTTACACTAGGTTGTCTACTCCTGGATAATATTTCTTTTTACTAATAACTGGAAAATTTGTATTTTAACATTTTTGCTAGCCATAGAAAAGGCTCTGCTTTTATCACAACATCTCAACTAAGAAGTGGCTTCTTGGGCCGTTGCATACTCTTTTTCAGTTCACTTACCTCTTTCTTCCCAGTAGCCAAGACAAGCATTGTTATTTATTACGCTATAATGTTAGCTTGAGCAAGGTAAGTAAATGGTGTGAAAGCGTTGCTGCTGCCTCAGGCCTGAGTTTGTCAGTCTCTGTGGCCCGACCTCTGAGGCTGCAAGCCCACAGCTGTTGTTGGGCTGCCTGCCAATCCCTCCTTAGAAAAACAAGAACCATAAGCAGTGTGCACTAAAAAGCCTGTGTGTCCAGACACCTAGGTGATGTTTGCCCTTGCATGTTAGGAGGAAGAGGTAGATGATGCTGAAGGGCGAGGCTCAGCTCTAGGGGTTTTGAGGCTGCTGTCACTAACAGCGCTACATAATGCCGACCTCAGAAATAGGAGAAGCAAATATCAACGAAACACTTTGCCAGAGCTTCAGTGTAAGGATGTGTGCTGCAAGTATGTGCAAAAAGACACTGTGAAGACATAAAAACTAGTCATGAAAAATAAAAAACCCTAAACTGGCCTGGTGTGGTGGCACACACCTTTAATCCCAGCACTTGGGAGACAGAGGCAGGTAGATCTCTGTGAGTTCGAGGCCAGCCTGGTGTACAAAGCGAGTCCAGGACAGCCAAGGCTACACAGAGAAACCCTGTCTCCAAAAACAAAAAAATAAAAACAAAAACAAACAAAAAAACAAAACAAAAAACCCTAAGCTGTAAGAGAGAGGGTAAGAGAGCCATCCTCTCTCCCCACCTCCCACTCCCGCCCACATTCCACAGGTTGATCTAAAATATGCACCTTTAAAAAATGTTAAAGACACCATTACATTTGAATTAAACATGAGCTTTTGTCAATGACAATGCTTGACGCTGGCACAGGCTTGTACACAGTGCTACCTTTGAAAGGTGGAGCCTACGGGGACAGTTTAGTTCACTGAGCCATGCCTTTGAAGGGAGTGCCCCGATGGCTTCCTTCACTTTTTCACTTTGGCCCAGAGGGAAGGTCTTTCTCTCCATAGACTCCCACTGTGATACTCTCCCAGTTGGTTTCCAACGTGTGCAGACACAGTGGACTGCAGCCTCTATTTTGTGAACAATAGTAAACTTCTTATTTTGGTTTTTGGTTTGGTTTGGTTTGGGTTTGGGTTTTCAAGACAGAGTTTCTCTATTTTGGCTGTCTTGGACTCGCTTTGTAGACCAGGCTGGGCTTATTTTGATTATGCTAGGTACGTTGTCACAGCGAAGGAAAGCTGACTAACGCAACTGTTAGGGTAATGATGAATATAAAGAACCAACCGCAGAGTTTCTAACCTTCTGAGGTGTGAATAGCTGCTGTGTAGGTTTGAATACTTCCAAGCAGTTTACCATAACATTTTTTGTTGCTGTGTGTGTGTGTGTGTGTGTGTGTGTGTGTGTGTTACGTTTTCCCTTTCACAATATGACGTCATAGAAGATCTAAATCTGAGAATGTGAAATCCTTCCCACTCCGTAGGAAAGTTACATTAAATCCTTAACAGATACCAGGTGTGAGTCGCTGACCTCAAGGACACAACCCAAAAATGCACATAAATTGACCGTTTGATGTACATTTAGAGAGCTTAGGTTGCGAAGGCTTGCTGTGACAGGTTACATTCTGTCAGCCACTTCTCTGAAATGGAGAGCTCAGGTCACCAGGGCAATGGCCTGCCAGCCTTGAGGGGCTGAGGCCATGTCTGCAAGTATGGACACTGGCTATGGTATCAAGAGACCGAATATGTCATTAAGGAACTTCATGGCAGTAGCCAAGCCAGATTCTTCTCAAAAGCATTCACATAAAAATACACTACAAGCCAGCTGACAGGGTGGTGCACACCTTTAATCCCAGCACTCGGGAGGCAGAGGCAGGCAGATCTCTGAGTTCAAGGCTAGCCTGGTCTACAGTGTGTTTCGGGATGTGAGGGCTAAGATGGAGAAACCCTAACCCGAAAAACCAACCACCACCACCAACAACAACAACAACAAACCTCAAACAACAACAACAACAAAAACAAATGAAAAAATTACTGTGAATTAATTAGAGGTTCACTTCTAGAAAGGCTAGCTTCTGTGCTTCTGAGCAACTGTACCTTTATGCATTTAGAATTCATTTTGTGGCTAATTTACCCCATTGTTTATTCATCAAGTATATATTCTGTGAGACTTGTTGGTCTGAATCGAAGAAAACTTCTCCCCAGAGGGCGACAAACCTTATTATTTGTGAGATCACACTTAGATCATCTCTTTGTTTCTATATGACACAACAAGGGCACAAAATGATAGTTCTTCATCTTGCAGTTATGGGAACTGAACCCAGGACCTTGAGCCTTTTAGGCCAGTCCTCTACCACTAAGCTACATCTGCAATGTGCAGTGAGGCTCATAATTTTCTCTTATCAGGTTGGAAAATGTGAGAAAAATACACCAAATCTTTATTCAAGTACATTGAATTACCGTATTTTATACCATAAGTACACATAAATACCACTTGGCAAATAAGACAAAAAACTCTAGCCATTGTATCTAGGGGGACCCAATGTCTGATTTAACTTAGTTACTAAGTCTTTTTTTGTTTTTGTTTTTCGAGACAGGATTTCTCTGTGTTTCAGAGAAACTGTATTAGAATTCTCTTTGCAGACCAGGCTGGCCTCAAGCTCACTAAGATCCACTTGCCTCTGCCTCCTGAGTGCTGGGATTAAAGACGTGGGCCACCACAGCTGGCTAGTTTCTAAGTCTTATTGATGAAATAAAGTTTCCTTTAAAAGCACAAGAACTTGTTATGAAAACAAAAACAAAGCAAAACAAAACAAAACAAAATAAAAAAAAAAACAACTAAAAATTGAGGCAGCAGCACTTGCAGACAAGCCTGATATCCTGAATTCGATCCCTAGAGCCCACTCCGGCAATCGGTCCTCTGACCTTCTCACGTGCTCAGGGGTTGTAGCTCAGTAGTACAGAGTAGAAAATGAATGCAAAAAGTTTTAAAACTTAAAAAGGGATTATAAACAAGGAGAGAAAAAATTTGAAACTACATTTAATGAATCCCAACTCCTAACTAGGCAAAATTAAACACCAAATGATAAATTAACAACTGTTGTCAAATGTTTAGGACTTTGAATTGCGGGGGTGGAGGGGGGCCGGGCGACATTTGGGATGCTTAATAATTTAATGAATACTTATTGTCACATATTTATGTAGGTTTTTTGTTGTTGTTGTTGTTGTTTATTTTGTTTTGCAAGGCAGGGTTTCTCTGTGTAGCCCTGGCTATCCTGAAACTCACTCTGTAGACCAGGCTGGCCTCCAATTCCTGAAGATCTCCCTGCCTCTCTCTCCAAACACTACCCGGCACATATTTATGTTTTCTGACACTCTGTGACATGTTCGAACACCTTTAATTGTCATCAGCAATCAGTCCTGCAGCTCCTGTAATAGTGTGGCTTAGCATGTATTTAAATTCATTAGCAACTTTTCATTATGACTTTGGGAATATACCCTGGAGCTGACAACTGTCACATAGTGGCGGTCACGAAGAGAAGAAAATACTACACAGTACGTCTTGAGGATGCACCCCTTTAAACTGTGGTTTGATAAGCACAGTTTCATGGCCTCCCTCGTCCCAACAGGAATAAGGTTAGGCAACAGGAGGAAAGCTGAGATAGAAAAGGTTGCAGCTTCAGAGCGAGAAGAGCCGACTTTCATGTCCTCATGGCTCTCCGTTTGTTTTCCCCAAGTGTCTGGAGTAACAGCTTCTGAAGTCTGCCTTGTGGGACGAGCAAGCGACATCACCTCTCCTCCCAGGCAGGATGCTCTTCCTGGTGGCTGTCATTTCTCAGACTTTGCTTTAATCCACACTTCCTGGGTCAGCTCGGTGCTTTAGGGTGCTGGGAGGGAGGGGGCCTACTGCAGGCTCTGGGTACATATGACATTCTGCTCCTGAGAGACAGCAGACGTACTCTTGTAACTGCACATGAGGGTTTACAGAAAGAGGTAAAAAAAACCAAACAAAATCTAAAAACAAAGAAACAAACAAACAAAAAACCCAAAAGACTCAAAGGCTTGAGATCTCTGTAACTGTTACTCTAGATTGTACGTACCTAAGCTGTAGGAGGAGCTACTTCCGTCTCCTTTGGAGATGTGGGTGTGGGTGTGGGTGCGGCAGGGAGAGAGGCCTTTGCTGTGTCCGGTGGAGGTGTCAAGGCTTCTTGCTCGACTCCAGTAACAAAGAGGCGGCATCTGGTATTTCCTTTTGGAAGTGTCTTCAAACTGTCTTGATATATTTGCCTCTCTATTTGGGCAGTTGTGGGGAGCCATGCCAAATTCTGCCACGTCAGAAATCCTGTGCTTAGAGGCCAGGCGTGGTGGCACACGCCTTTGATCCCAGCACTCAGGAGGCAGAGGCAGGCGGATAGCTGTGAGTTCGAGGCCAGCCTGGTCTATAAAGCGAGTCTAGGACAGTCAAGGCTACACAGAGAAACCCTGTCTTGAAAAACGAAACAAAACAAACAAACAAAACAAAACAAAAAACCCAGAAAGTACAAATAGAAACAGAATTTATTTAAAGGGAGCTGGAGAGATGGCTTAGTGGTTAAGAGCACCACCTGCTCTTCCAAAGGTCCTGAGTTCAATTCCCACCACCCACATCTCCGTTCACAACCATCTGTAATGTGATGGGATTCCATCTTCTGGCCTGTGGGTGTTCATGCAGGCAGAACACTGTATAATAATATAATATGATAATATATAAATGATAATAATAAATAAATCTTAAAAAAAAAAGAAATCCTGTGCTTAGGCTGCATGCTGTGACCTTCGAGTTGCTGACCTTTGCCCCATGAAGTCTTGTGTTCTAGGCTATCCTTGGACTATTTACCTTTGAAAGAAGTAGGGAAGTCCCAACTTGGATGGAACTACTCAGAGAAATAGAAGTTCTTACAGGGAGTTACCCAGAGAACTAGGAAGTTCTACAGGGAGCGATTCAGGCTATTGTATTCTTGCCTGGGCCCAGCTAGGGTGAGTGCGATTAGAATAGATCCTATTGACCTTGCTCTCTATATATTCTTACTAGTCGGCATTAAAGTGAGTCTTGATCAGAAATTTCTAGACTTGACTCGTTATTTCTCTTGTCTCTGTACCCTACTTTCAATTCCCACTCCCTCTTTCAGGTGAACCCTGATTTGATTTGTCCCGTGGTCCGGGACACATCAGGGAATAACAACACAACAGGTGCTGCTGTGCACAATACATGTGCCTTTTGCCCCAGTGGAAGCAGCCCAGAGAGATCACAAGTTTTCTTAGATTATTTAGCATGGCTCAGGAGTTGCATCAATTGCTTTGAACAGAAAATAAAAGCACCTAAAAAAGTCTCAAAACGATCTTAGAGAATTAAAAAAAAAAAAAAAAAAAGAATTCAAGAGTGTGTTAACAGTTTTCAATATATAGAAGAGCAGAAATGCATGATTTCCTGAACATGTGGGGCCATCCTGGTCTGTCGAGGTTCTCAACTCCACTAGACTGGAGAAAAGCTTAGGTGTTTGCTAAAGCACACTTCTATCTGTCTGTTCATCTCTCTGTCCAAGATTCTGTCCTCTGTGTTGAGACTTATTACAAGGATCAAAGGTAAAGATAGATGCAGACGCTCCTGAGAGCTTCAAATTCCAGGAATTGTACACTTGCAGGGATTTGAAGTGGAAGGGAAATTTGGTCACCAGCAGAGACCACAGAACTAGCTCTGTAGAGTGGGTTGGCCTTGAACTCGCAGACATCCACCTGTCTCAGCCCCTAGAGTGCTGGGATTACAGGTGTGTGCCACTACCACACTTGGCTAGATATCATCAGTTTCACATAGATGAACTTGGCACATGAATCTGGGGGCAAGATGCGGCCAGAACTGCTGGGCTCAGAGGGAGGAGCCTGAGGAAGGGGAGGAGCCTGAGCAAGGGGAGGAGCCTGAGCAAGGCCACTGACTAGAGTTGGCTCTGCAGGTGACTTCCTTCAAGGCATCTCAGTGTCTCACATCTCAGGGATTACACACCTCTTCTGAATTTATTTTCAGGCTTAATTCACAATATTTTTTCAGCCCATCTTAATATGTCACACTGTCATTACTGGCAGAAAAACATTAATTTATGTCCTTTTTAGACAAATTATGTTGCTTAGTGTAAATTCAAGAGGACTTGAGAAGTACAACGTGAGCTTTAAGCTCTCTGATTGTCCAAGCCTGAGTCAGGAGGACGAACTCTTTGGGAGGCACAGGCTGTTGGAATTGTGCAGTCTTGGTCCTGGCTGCACAGTGTTATCAGGTCTTTCCACTCCCACAATCTCCTGTGAAAACCCAATGTGTAACAAGCGCAGTGTATGCCAGGAGTGGGTGAGCTTGACAATTTGACAAATTACGTCCCCGAGGCTCTGTGACTATGCCTCATTCTGGGTCACAGAGCTGGTAAACAAATTAGAAGCTGTAAATACGTCAGTGTTTGTTCTTTTCCACGGTCTCCTGCCCCTCTTACCGCCTCTGCTGAGAAATGCACAGTTTGTCGTGTTCACGGTGCACGCGTGGCCATAGCCTTGAAAATTCCTGCCTCTGGAAGACGCTCCCATGGGTTGTAGCTTATCTGTCACATTCCTCTGTGGCAGCACCTTCCTCACAAGGCTGCAGCTGCCTGCGTGTTGATCTCTTTCTTGTTATGGAAGATGACTGTGGGTTTCCTTTCATATTGGCGCCCATGGTGACTAACGGGGCTGGTAAGTACCCTGTGATGGCCCAATGCCTCCTGGGAAAACTGGCTTGCATGTGAATGCAAGTGTAGCTCAAGCACCTCCGGTGACAGCCATTCCCATTCAAGCCACCACAAGAGACAAGTCAAAACTCCCACTCAAGGAAAAATGAAGAGAGAAGCAGCACACAGGGCCTTCCCTAAGAGGTTTGCTTGCTGTAGTTTCCAATCTGACTGTGCACACACCTGCCAGGAACATTCCTGAGCATACAGATGGCTTGCACTCCCCTACAGTATTCAGAGGCCTGGGCCCAGACTTGTGATCTCTTTTATAAAACTTCCAAGGAAAAAATCTAATTATCATAAAACAAACTTATTACAATGTTTCAGGTGTGCCTATTGTATAATTCTGGAAGCATCGGGGCTATCGTCTTTTGAACCAAGAACGACAGAGAGTTTAAAAGAACTAATCTCTTTTCAGTAGGTGGTACACAAAGCAAAGGTTGCCTGAATAAGTGAGACAGCATCTAGTCGTTGAGCTAATGCTGTTAGATTTCTGGTCTAAATCCAGATCTCACACAGCAGGTTAGAGGATCGCCTTGTCGGCTGACAGCAAGGATGGGGAAGGGATGCAGATTGACTTTATTTTTGTTTTTGTTTTTGAAGACAGGGTTTCTCTATGTCATCTTGGCTGTCCTGGACTTGGCTTTGTAGACCAGGCTGGCCTTGAACCCACAGTGATCCACCAGCCTCTGCCTCCCGAGTGCTGGGATTAAAGGTGTGAGCCACCATGCCTGGCGAAGACTGACTTTAAAGTGATTCGTGCAGTCAGAGGCCTTGGGTTCAGTCCTTGGCACCACACAAAAACCAAGCAAGGAGTGGAGGAGGAGCCCCTACTGGGAAGAGTTTCAGGTGCACTTAGAACAAAAACCTCTGTCAGAAAGATTTATCTGGAGAACGTGTGAGCAAGACCAGAAAATATAAACCAGAAGGGCCCAGTTGCTCCCAAAGCTTAGCTAGATCTGAATGTTCTGTAGATATGAGGAGTTAAAGGATGTGTCCTCAGCTGGTGCAAATGGTGGGCACTTCAGGAACTGACCGTGTGGAAGAGAAACAAATCACCAAGAGCAGCCAGGAGTGGTGGTGCACGCCTTTAATCCCAGCACTCGGGAGGCAGAGGCAGACGGATCACTGTGAGTTCGAAGCCAGCCTAGTCTACAAAGTGGGTCCAGGACAGCCAGGGCTACACAGAGAAACCCTGTCTCAAAAAACAAAACAAACCAAACAAACAAACAAACAATCCATTCTCAAAAGGGTATTTTGTTTTAGCTAAAACTGTATGGAAAACACGGCATGCTCAGAGCATTTCTGTTCACCATTTCAACCTCCTAAACAAGGTCTCCATGACCTTCAGCTGAGCATGCCCAGAAGTATAGTGGCCATCTTCCCTGTTGAACTATGACCTTCAGCAGGGTACTCTCAGAAACGTAGTGTCAGGTCATCTCCTGAATGAGTGTGTGGAAGGTCCTCAAACAAAGCCTATGCTTCCTTTGCTAAAGGAGGCATTGCTCTTTGGGGATCTGCTGTGCTGTCCTTCCCTTCATCAGGTAATAACTATTTCTCTACTCTTTATCTATTGGCCATGCTTTTTATTCACTTTCACTCACTAAGATGTGAGCACATTGCATTTGGTTGTATTGTCACAGGTCCCAAAGCAACATGGTCAAAGAACCATCTGTTGAAACTAATGAAAGCAAATGAATTATGACCTTTCTTTTTTTCTTCTCTTTCTTTCTTTCTTTCTTTCTTTCTTTCTTTCTTTCTTTCTCTTCTTCTTCTTCTTTTTTCTAAGACAAGGTTTTTCCTGGGTAGCCTTGGCTGTCCTGGACTTCCTTTGTAGACCAGGCTGGCCTCGAACTCACAGTGATCCACCTGCCTCTGCCTCCTGAGTGCTGGGATTAAAGGCGTGGGCCACCACGCCCGGCTTCCTTTCATTTTTTAATAAGGTTGATAGCAAGTATTTTGTTCTAACAGTAGAAAACTAACACACCCATTTTCTAGATGCCATTGTTTTCCATTAATGAAGCTATACTCTCCTCCTCCTCCTCCTCCTTCTTCTCTCTCTCTCTCTTTTTCTCTGTGTATGTGTGTGTGTATGAGTATATCTACATTGAATAAAGCAATGACATTCATTGAACTGTTGTGTTTCTATTTTCTTTGGCAAGTAGAATTCTTGACCAAGAAGAGAAAAGAGTATCTTTTCACACGGTGACTATTTCTTTTCTTTCTTTCTTTTTTTAACCCCACCCCCACCCCGCCACGACTTTGGGTTTCTTTCTCCTACCTCTCTTCTCTAGATCCATTCCTCTTCCATTTTCCTTCAGAAAAGAGCAGACCCTGCTCCCACCCCACTCCCGTTCTCAAACAAGGCATAACAAATTACAATAAGACTAGGCACATATCCTCATATCAAAGCTGGACAAAGCAACCTAGCCAGAGGAAAAGAGCCCCAAAAGCAGAAAAAAAGAGTTAGAGACACTCTCTGCTCTCGCTGTTAGGAGTCCACAAGAACACCAAGCTACACAACCATACCATACATGCACAAGACCTAGGTCAGACCCAAGCAGGATCCCTGATTGTTGCTTCAGACTCTGTGGGCTTCGATGAGCCCACTTAGTTGATTCTGGGGGCTGTGTTCTCACAATGACTCTTCAGCTGGATTTTCAAGCTTATGTTTCTTCTGTTCTGCCATGTTAGTCTGCATTGAACTATGTTGGGCCTAGAAAGGAGACACGTTAAACATAGCAGCAGGTACAGTAGGACAGAAATCATCCAGATAACTGGCCCAGAACTGTCCCCTCAGTCCTGTACCATTGGTGTATGCAGGTGATTAAGTTGGAGGCAGGTTGTGTAGGGGAAAGTCTGACCTCTGGAGCCATGGGAATCTGTTGGAAGGCCTTGGCCAGTGTCTTCGCTACTCTGTGTGGTATATTTATAGTTCTTGGAATAAAATATTTTTCCTCCTTTTCACTATTAGTCACATAGGGCAGTACTCAAGAAATCATGTTATTTTAACTTCATAAAAAAACTCTTCAAATTGATTCAGGTAGTGCTTCCTACATCTTGCAGTAAAGAACTCGGGTATTTGTGAACGAACTTATGCTAAGAGCACGAGAAGGAAGGATCCAGGTCCTGGAACACAGCTGGAGCCTATAAGCTTTGGAGTGTCAGAGACATCTTAAGAATTCTCTGTGAATTTTATACTCTGTTTGATAATGGATTTTTATTACTATAAAAGCAAACTCTGTTAAGAGACTATGCAGCCGGGTGGTGGTGGCGCACGCCTTTAATCCCAGCACTCGGGAGGCAGAGGTAGGCGGATCGCTGTGAGTTCGAGGCCAGCCTGGTCTATGAAGTGAGTCCAGGACAGCCAAGGCTACACAGAGAGACCCTGTCTCGAAAAACCAAAAAAAAAAAAAAAAAAAAAAGAGACTATGCACCAGACTTACTGTTATCTGAGCCCTCTAGCTCATGGATCTAAGCCCTGAGCCAATTAATATAAAAGCAAGTATGGGAAAAAACTCTGAGGTCTCTTGAAAGAATAGCTCACAGCTGGGGATGTAGCTCAATGG
>OU015753.1:43943334-43956132 GCA_907169655.1 Acomys percivali
GCTAGTATTTCTATATAGTATTTCTATATCATCATCATCATCATCATCATCATCATCATCATCATCATCCATCATGTATGCTGGAGCTGGGCAGGCAGAGTTAGATGTAAAGATAACAAGGCAACTGGAATACCATCTTGGATATTAGGAGCAGTGTCTTCTGGTGGTCAAGATGTTCTTTTTTGGCTAAGTATCTTTGAAGGTGCAGTTAGGTTGTTCTACTATATGGGAAACCCAGCTACGAGCTGCCGCCTTTGTGCACTAGTGAAGGGACTACATCTTCAAAAAAGCCCTGACAATATGACATCATTCACACTGTCCTTTTCTTTCCTTTCCTTCTTTCTTTCTTTCTTTCTTTCTTTCTTTCTTTCTTTCTTTCTTTCTTTCTTTCTCTCTCTCTCTCTCTAAACGGGGTTTCTCTGTGTAGCCCTGCCTGTCCTGGACTCACTTTGCAGATCAGGCTGGCCTCGAACTCACAGAAATCTGTCTGCTGCTGCCTCCCAATTGTTGGAACTAAAGGCATGCATCACCGGACCTGGCACACTGTCATTTTCTTTCTTTCTTTCTTTCTTTCTTCTTTTTTTTTTTTTTTTTGAGACAGGGTTTCTCTGTGTAGCCATGGCTGTCCTAGACTTGCTTTGTAGACCAGGCTGGCCTTGAACTCACAGTAATCCACCTGCCTCTGCCTCCTGAGTGCTGGGATTAAAGGCGTGCGCCACCACGCCCAGCTCCGAGCACACTGTCATTTTGAGCCTTTGTCTTTTGGTGAGTTTTTCTAAAGGATCATGGGAAGCAATCCTATAAGGGAGATCCTGTCTCTGTGTGCCACGAATGTTCCATGTACCTCAAAAATAGCTATAAAAAGTTCTTAAGGGCTGGAGAGATGGCTCAGAGGTTAAGAGCACTGGCTCCTCTTCCAAAGGTACTGAGTTCAAGTCCCAGCAACCACATGGTGGCTCACAGCCATCTATAGTGAGGTCTGGTGCCCTCTTCTGGTGGGCAGACACACATGTGGGCAGAACATTGTATACATAATAAATAAATAAACCTTTTAAAAAAGTTCTTAAAAACTCACAGTGCAGAGCTGGAGGGCTGCTTCTCCCCTTGAGAGGAGCCTACATCAGTCTTTTTTGGAGAACCTGCTTTGCTTTGCTGTTTTAGACAAGTCGCTCAATCTGTCTCTTAATCGAATTCTTTCCTAAGATGTGAGCCGGGCAACCTATCCCAGACTCCCATAACCACTCTCTTCTCCTTGAGTACAATGCTGGAAAGCTTGCCACTAGACACTTCTCCATCCCAAGCCGCTGATATGACAGGAAGCAGGACCTTCTATTAGTGTCTTGGGAAAGAAAATTATTAACAATTCAGGTTGTAATTTTTATTTGCTTTACTAGGAATATTTTAAATGAGAATTTAAAGAACTTTTTCTTACACATTATGTGGATGTATGTGTGTCAGTGTATATGTCCAAGGAGGTGAGAGAGGTGTAGGTTCCCTGAAGCTGTAGCTCCAGGCAGTTGTAAGCTGCTTGATACGAGTGCTGGGAATTGAACTCAGTACCTTTGGAAGAGGAGCCAGTGCTCTTAACCTCTGAGCCATCTTCCAGCTCTTAAGACCTTCTTGTAGCTATTTTTGAGGTATGTGGGACATGATCCTCTGCAAGATCAACACATGCTTTAAACCACGGAACCCTTCCTCCAGCCAAAATGGGATTATTTTAAAGGAGAAAAAAGATTAAGTTGGCTCCTGTGGAGACAGAGACTGAAAAAAAATTTTTTTGCAACTATCAGATAAACAGTGTTTAAAGGGAACCCTTTATCAGCGGTTGGAGTCACCAGTGACATTGATCGGAGCTCTAGGCTTGGTACTCAGCAGGCCATGGGGCAATCTACTGAAAATAGAAAGGATTCATACAAATATGCCATTAGCTCATGGCCATGCATAATGTTTAAGCTTCAACTGTGAACAAATACATCCCTGACGTCAGTGTCATGCACTTGATTGTTTTTGTGCCTTCGACTTGTAAGGTGCTCCTTTGCTGGCTTGGGAAAGGCACCTTCGTGTGGCCTCAGCTTCCTGGATCTCCAGAACTTGAGTTTTAGCTTTGGAACTGGAGTTTGGATTCTGTCTCACTGGTTTATTACGGCCCCAAATTTGCACAAGTTCTTCAGCCCCAGTATCTTCATCTAAAGACAGTGTTGTGCATTTCCTATTGATTTTACAGGGAGGGTTACAAGTCCTAACTTATCCAGTGCAGCCTGGCTCATAAGAAACACTCCAAAACATGGTGGTGATTAAAAAAACAAAAACAAAACCAAAAAAAGCCTACATCAGAATCGTCATAGGATTATCTTGTTTCTGGCGGTGCCTACAGTGCTAGAATCAAAGAACATCTCCTTTTCAAAAGCAAAAGGGAAAATACTGACTATCCGACGTCCAGGGTGTGACCTACCTTTCTTTATGAATCTGTTTTAAAAGCATAGGCTCATCTTTTTAACAACTGCGATTCTTGAGAACTTGGGAAAAGACTTGTTCTCAGATTTAGATGAGAAAACTGAAAGGAGGGATCAGTGAGCCCAAAGCACAGTTGCCTCATCAGAGAAGTGAGCATCAACTTTGTGCCAAGTCCTTGCTTTGCTGAGTTAGATACGAAGCCACCTTTATTAAGGTTGCCTGGGGCGAGGCCACCCTCCAGCTTCTCATACATAACGATTTTGGAGTAAATTGGCCGGTTCTTGACTGATGGATGACATATGGTTTAGGCAGGGGGCGGTTGCTGCTTGCTGGGAATGAGTTAACGTCCTCTACTGAGAGGTTACTGACTGGCAAGCAGCGTGAGGGCATCCTGTTCCCTCTTATCCTGTCAAACCTTGAAATCGGCTTCCTTCTGACCACACGATTATCCTGTCCCCCTGCTGTGCAAAGTAAATGGCTTCCGTTAACTGGCACTTCCTGTTTTGGGACTTTGGATAGACTCAGGTGCGACAGAAATAGGCAGCTTCTTAATAACTTTTCCTCTCTGTCAGTAAATCCATTTCATCCCCCGTCTAATAAGATGAAAATTTCAGCAATTACACTTCCCACCTATTCAAGAAAATTTTAATAAGATTATACTGGGGTGGTGGTGGGGGGGCAGGTGGAGCTGTCTAACATATGCAAAACATATGCCCCACCACCGCCCCCCATCAGCCCCCTGAGAAGATTAAATTCTAATATTAGGAAGCCGCACAAAACTCACTCTGCAGCTGAAAAATGCTGATCAAACCTAGAGAGAGGCTTTCTGTGGAGTGCCAGGATGATAGACAGCATGACCTGGGTTTTCAGAATCTCCTAAAGTTAGTATTCAGCTGCCATTAGAGTCACTCTCCTTGCCAGAAAATCAGGTACTGCGTTTCCATTGCATTCACCGAACCACTGCTTTCTCCTCTTAAGAACTGGCTTGCCACTCAGCCATCCTCTTTTTGTGTTGGATGTCAGCATTTCTTTGAGAAGACTGAGGAATTATTTGTTAGCCAAGAAGCACTGGGCACAGGAGCACAGCGAACGAAAGCAAACAAAACAAAACAAAACAAAACAAAACAAACAAAACAAAACAAAACAAAACAAAAACCCGAATTCATTCCCTGGCACGGTGTGGTGTGTCAGGTGACTGTGCGGTCAAGTGCAATGGCTGACAGCGTTTGCAGTCGCGTACTGATGCTTGCTCACCTTGCTGCACTCTGGAGCTCTACTAGACTTACCCCTGGCTTCAACAGAGAAGTAGAAGGTGTCCTCTGTGGCATTGCTGGCCTTGCGCAGGATGTAGTAGACCCGCCTTTCATCAACGTCAGCTTTAAACAAGAGCAAACAGCACACTAAGTCACATCAGCACAGCAGGAAAGGGAGGCGTCACCAACCTCAGTGTTTCATATAGTGTGGAGATGCAGCACATTTTTTTTTCAGTTTGTCTTTATTTTTTTTGACTTTTTTCTTTAATTAATTTATTCAGATTACAACTCAATTGCTGTCCCATCACTTGTATCCTCCCGTTCCTCCCTCCTTCCCGCTTTCATCCTACTCCCCTCCCTTAGATCTATGCAGCACATTTTAAAATATAGGTGGAGTGCTTTAAAATTTTTATTTACATTTATTTATTTAATGTGTGTGTGTGTGTGCACGTAAGTGTGTGTGTCTGTGTGTGCTATGGTGCGTAAGTGGAGATCTCAGGACAGTTTGAAGGAGTCTGTTTTCTCTTCCCACCAGGTTCAGAGGATTGACCTCAGGTCATCAGGGTCTGGCTGCAAGCACCATCACCCACTGAGCCATCTTGCTGGCCAACCGACCTGTCTTTTAAAGTTAGAATGGCAAGAACGAAAGAACATTTTACAGTGTTGTTATTACCATGTGTCCTGGGATACACCATGCGACCAGGGAGTAGGGGGTGCTTCCGGCTATACGTGCTTTACAGCATCCTGCCACTTTGTGAGGAGTCAGGTCAATATGACCTCAAGTTTTTGTGTGAGCACAGAGCTTGCCATAATGACCAGTAGCTGTTAACTATTAGTCAAAATTAGTGTAAATTACAGCAAATGTTACATCCTGAGGACAAAGAATATGAGAATAAAGCTGCTGTTTTTGCTTATTGTCTATAACCCTTGTCTTTAAGCAACTTGTTCCTTTTTTTTTTTTCTCCTCATGTTAGTAATCAGTAGTATTTAAAGGAGAATTTGCATCCAGTTGAAATTTATTTAGGTGAACAATTCTTATAGAGCCATAGATGACCTCACTAGCTTCAGAAGCAGTCTGAGATGTAACTAAGCTGGGTTTTAAGCACTGTGATGATTTGACTGAGAACCCTCATAGGCTTATAAATTTTGAATGTTTGTTGTGCAGTTGGTGGAACTGTTTGTGAAGGATCAGGAGGTGTGGCCTCCACAGAGGAAGTGTGTCTCTAGGCGAGGGATCTGAGATTTCCAAAGCCCATGCCATTCCCAGTTGGCTCTCTCTTTGCTTTGTGCTTGCGGATCAGACGTAAGCTTTGACGGTTCCAGCATCATGCCTACCTGCTGGCTGGCATGCTCCCTGACATACAGACTCCCCTTCTAGAACTGTGAGCCTCAATAAACCCTTGTATAAGTTGCCTTGGTCATGGTGTCTCTTCACAGCAATAGAAAAGTAGCCAAGACAATCACTCTCTGTGAGTAGTTACTCTACAATGACAGCCAGGTACATGTGTATCGAGGGTAGAATATTTTCGGCATCTCTTTACATCTCATGGGCAAAGCTACCCAAAGAAGCAGTAAAGATCAGCCAAAGGACCTCTGGTGCCACATAACCTAGGAAAGCAGGAGACTTCTCCCTAGTTAAGCACTAGTATTAATCCCAAATTTAAAAGAAAAATGATTGTTTTCTTTAAAATTTAAGAAATTTATTATAATTTATTCAGCTTATATCCTGACTGTTATCCCCTCACTTGTATCTTCCTGTTCCCCTCTCTCTCCCTCTTCTACCCTATTCCCCTCCCCTAGCCCTCTGACAGAAGGGGACCTCTTCCTCCACCATATGACCACAGCCTATCAGGTCTCATCTGGATAGCCTGCAAGAAAAATGCCTTTTAAAGCACAGTCCTTTGTACACTTAGGCTAACTTAGTTCTATGCATCATTTTTGATAAATAAATTATAACTTTTCCTATACTGAGATAGGAATTTACACTATAGCCCAGTCTGACCTTTTTATTTGATACAGACTGGTATGGAACTTGCAATACTGCTCTTTCCCCCCTTCCCCAACCCCCCTCCCCCACCCCCAAGTCCTGGGATTACAGGCATGAGCCATGCTTTCGGCTTCAGAAATTACTTTAGAATAGTACATTAAAATGTGTGAAGTAAAGTAATCATTTATATCTCAACTCTAGATGACAAACATTATCTTAAAAATCTAGACTTACTAACACACCATGCCAATGATTGCTAGGTATGTCACTGTTAACTTCAAAACATGTTATCCAAATAAACGTAACCTTATCTTATTTCAAAATTGTAAGTTTCTGTGCTTTGAAGCTTTAAGGTGTAATTACAAGGTTCACTAAACATCTCTGGGGCTCTGTTAAGCAGTTGTTCTAATGAACAGCTGAAAAAGGACTCATTTTTTTTTTTGAGTAATTTTACATTCCACTATTTTTATTTTAAATCAAAACTAGAGTCAGAACCATTTTATAAAGCACAGAGAGCTCTAACCCACAGAGAGAGAGAGAGAGAGAGAGAGAGAGAGAGAGAGAGAGAGAGAGAGAGAGAGAGAGAGGCACCAGGGAAGAATGTGACTGACCTTGTGTGAACACCTGGGTGCTCTCGCCTCCAAGTCCAGTGTTGACAATGTAGCCATGCTTGGGTCCGCTGGTCAGTTTATATGTGAGGAGCCTGGGGGGACCATCCTGATGGGCAGCTTGTAGATACTTGTTGGTAATGAGGAAACCCAAGTGTCCAGTGTGAAGGAGCTTCAAGGCTGTGGCTTCCCTGTTGATGGCAATCTGTGGGAGCCTGTTGCCAATGGGGCTTATCTGGATGGACACTATCTGAGGTGCCTGTGTCTCCACGGTAGTGTCTGGGAAGACATAGAAGCCAGTGTGAACGCCGTCAGTCAGAATGACGGAGAAACTGTCTTCAGTTGTCACACTGCCATCGTGGCAATAGAGAATCAAGCTCTCAGTCAGGTCCTTCTCGGTGAAAGTTGTCACAGGACGGCTACCATTATACAGAATCCTGCCATGGCTGGGGACCTGGGTAATGGTAAAAAGGATAAAATTATCTGGCGTATCCTCATCTTCTACCGACAACTGAAAAGGAGTGACCACTATGCTGTCCCCTCTTTGCAGCGCTAGTGTTTGGATGGTCAAGGTAGGTTTCTTATTGTCCCCACGTGTAATGAATATCTTGAAGATTCTGAGCACGGAGCTATGTCCACCAGTTACTCTGAGCTCAAAGTGCTCCATCTTCATCTCATCCTTTGACGAACGGACATAGGATATCTTGTTGCCAGCCAGTTGAAGCTGAGTAAAAGAAGCCATGGGCTCCCCAGGCTGTTCAGAGCTCTCCAAGTGACCCATGCCAGAAGCCCGTGTGATGCCATAGTAAAGTTGCTTACCAGGGCTGGGGATGTCGCTGGTATTAAGCAGTTCAATGGTGAGGGGCACTCTGCCGCCTTCTGTCAAGGTGACTCTTTTGCTGACTACCTCAGATGGGGCGCTGTTTGAGTTGCCAATGGTGATATAGAAATAGCAGTCCCTCAAAGGGTTAACCCCATCAGTCACATCAAATTTGAGAAGTTCAACAGCCTCCTCCTGGCCTGTGTGGGTGTAACAGATAAGGCCTCTGTCGATGTCATCCTGAGTGAAATTCATTCCTGTTCTGAGGTTGCTCTTCACTTCTCCTCCTGGCTTCCCCAGGCGTTGCAGAAGCCCCCACCGAGGCTCAGCATGGAGAACAAAACTGAGACTCCTGTCATCCGAGTCAAGATCTACGGCTTTGAGCACGTGGTTTGTGATGATCTCAGAGTGTCCGGGTTCCACCTGTAGCCCGTCGTTGATGGTCAGCTGAGGAGCCTCGTCGTCCACGGAGATGACAACAACAGGCACCTTTTTGTGAGTGCCGTGCCTGCCGTCGCTCAGCCAGACCTCAAAGCTGTCCTCTGTGCTCTCCGAGTCATCGTGTTCGTAAGCGATGGAGGAAGCCTCTTGGATCTCCTGCAAGGTGAAGCTGTGGACGGGCTGGCTGCCTGTGGCCAGCTGCTGTACGATTTGTCCATGCTTGGGAAGCACGGTGAGTCGAAAGTGGAGCTTGTCTGGTGGGAGGTCAGCATCTACCGCACTGACCAGTGGGGCGTCTATGACCCTGCTCATCCCCTCTAATACCACAAACTCACGAGTGAAGAGTTTGGGGGGCTCATCGTTGACAGGCAGGATGGTTAGAGGGAGGAGGACATCTGGGGAGAAGCTGATACCATCGGAGCAATAAAAGGTGATGTGATCTCTTCTGGGTTCCACTCCCTTGTGGATGCTCTGCACGTAATTGATGACCCCGACTCGGACATCCTTGATGAAGAAGGCACTGATGGGGCTGCCAGCCCGTGACACTTCTGAACCAGGAGCTGCTGCTACGTTTTCCAGGTAACCAGAGGATGGCTGCCCAGTCAGAGTGCAAAGGATTTCATCGTTGGGAG
Organism: Acomys percivali; assembly: GCA_907169655.1. Lineage (NCBI taxonomy): Eukaryota > Metazoa > Chordata > Mammalia > Rodentia > Muridae > Acomys > Acomys percivali. Next base: position 43,951,530 of record OU015753.1, read on the forward strand.
TGTCCACGTCGTCAATGATGAGATGTTGTGGGGTCAAGAGACTCTTCCTACCTTCGTATACAACAAAGGGCTCTCCCACCGAGACCTTGGGGGCCATGTTGTCCACTGGCAGCACTGTCACTCTCACTAGCACCCTCTCCAGTATTTTGTCCCTCGTGGCCCAAGGATAAGAATCTTTGGAAAGGATGAGGCTGAAAGCATCACGTGCCTTTTTCAAGCCAACTTCCCCTCCAGTGTGGACATAGGTTACTGTCCCACCAATAAGGTCCTCCTGGGTGAATTGTTCTGCAGGCAAACCATTTACCAGGATAACACCCAATTTAGGTCTGTCCTCCACAATGAAAGATGGCATTACGCCCCTTGTGTCCCTTCTGCCACGATCACCCATCACTGTAGCTGCATTTTCAAGCACATTGATAGAAATAGCCAAGACTGGAATACCTGTGACAGAGACCCTGGGGCTTTCACCAGTCCCAGTGGGCTGCACAGAAACCTGGACAGTGATGGGTATATGGTGCACCCCATCGCTTACCTCCAGGCGGAAGATGTCACTGGTAGTCTGGTCTCTGCTATGCTGATAAGAGATGCTCCCATTAATAATATCAGCCAACAGGAAAGATTCCCCTGGGACCATATATTTTTTAAAGTACAGCAAGTGTCCATGCTGGGGACCCCAAACTAAAACGAAGAAAATTTGATTGACATCAGTGTCAGGGTCCATGACATCAAGCTCACCGCTGGTGAGAATGAAGCTGTCTCCTTCTAAGACAGCAAAGCCTCTGCTGATGACTTTGGGTGGCTGGTTGCTCAAAGGCTGCAGGAATACTGTGAATGTGCCTGGCACACTGTTGCCTGCAGTGTCTTCCACCTTGTATGTGAACTGTACAACCCGAGGTACGATGCCCAGATTCCTCTGTGGCGGTTGATAAGCGATGTTTTGATGATTGATCTGGGCCTGGGTGAAATGAGTAACGGATCTGTTTGGTGAATCGGTGAGCACAATTTCTCCAGCCTGGACTAGGTGATTGCTGTCAGTATCTGTTGGTGGTGTCAGTAGGGTGTACCATAGGTTCTGGTCGTCTGAGTTCTGGTCAGTGTACTGGAGGAACTTCTTCTGGAAGGGAGTGAGCTGGTATCCTTGCACTGTCATTTCTAGGGTGGTTCCTGGATACAGCTGAGGACTCAGCTTATCCGCAGGCTGCAGGCTGATGGTGAGGAAGTGCTGGTTGGAGACATTTGGTGGGTCATTGTCATCTTGCACATGGAAAGCCAGACGGGCCACTGTAGATTGAGGGATGCGTGTCCCAGGATGTGAGAAGAAAAGTCTCCCTTCTGTTATGTCTTTCTGCAGCCACTCAGTCACTGTCTTCTCATAAAGTCCCTCCTTTTCCACATAGTGCCAGTCGCCCCACAGGAAGGACAGAGGGGGTTCAGCCTGCCTCAGCACCATGGTGCCTGGGTGTTGGCTTGAGTTGTAGGAATCAGGGGCCAGATCCCCACTCCTCTCTTCCTCGTTTCCTTCCATCTGTTGGTTTTCCAACACAAAGAGGATAGTTGAGTCCTCGGAATCAATATCCGCAGCACACAAGACAAAGGGGGATATGGGGACCACTTGCCCTTCAGTCACCGAGAGCCTTGTGTTGGCTGTGAGCACGGGCGCCTCATCATCCACGGGCACTACAGTGATGGGGAAGAGGAATTCCACCTGGTGCTGCCCGTCCTCCATCCTGAAGATGATGCTGTCACTGTAGGTGTCACTGCCATCATGCTTGTACACCACCCGCCCTGCACTGAGGTCTGCTGGTGTGAAATGCTTACACCCGGCAGGTGCCCCACGCACCACCAGCTGCCCATGGCGCAAACCTCTGACCGCAGCAATTCTGATTTCTTCCGAATTATCTTTATCACTGATCTGAAAGCTTTGGCCATCAGACAAGGGCCTTGCCTGGCCTTCAAAAACGACCAGTCCTCCACTGTAGCTAGCCGTTGGAGCCAGGGCATTCATAGATTTCACCATCACCATGAAGGCAAAAGGGTCAGAAGGGTCTCCATCTTCATCTACCACCTGCAGTGCCAGCTGAAAGATGCGGTCCCCTTCTGAGCTCCCTGTGGGGGGTCGATAGGCAATTTTCAGCTCCCGCAGCTCCTTCTGGGTGAAGAAGGAAACAGGAAGGCCCAGGGAGTCATCTGTGCTCACCACATAGCCCTGCGGAGCACGGTGTCCAAGTGGGTCCTCAGGGCCATTGAGAATAGTGAAGACTAGGTCGTCAGCATCCGATTCCCTGTCTTTCGCAGCCAGCACATCAGGCGTCAGTGCTGTTAGTAGGGACTGATCAACTTCCAACATCATTAAAGCCTCGAAACTGGGCCTGGGTGCTATGCTCCTGGTTCCCTTCTGGATTCTGACTTGAAGCTGAAAGTACTCCTGGGCCAACACCTCCCCGGACCCAGGACCTGGGGACTCTGGCCCTAGCAGTTCCACTCTCATAGGCACATAATCCCTGCTAGGTGAGGATGTCGTGGCAGTATGCTGGTAGCGCACCCCAGCCTGGACAAAAGCCTCACAGTTGACCACATGGCCCCTGGAGAGAGGGGTCCCAGCGGCATCCACCAAGCGCCCATACTTTGGGAGTGGTCCGCCAGGGTGAGGAAGTAAGGTGAGCCTGCACCTGCTCCTGGAGGCAAAGTCTAACACTCTCCTGTCGATGGCGTGACTGTAGGATCGCGGTTTAAGCACCACCAATGGCCTGTTGCATCTCACCAGCTGGAGCTTGGAGAGGACGGTCACTTCTAGCGTGAAGGGGAGCACCAGCGTGGAATTCCCAGCGGCGGCGGCGTAGCTCAGCTGCAGCTGCACCCGGGCTCTTGTGGCGCTGGGTAAGCCGAAGTGAGTGTATTTAACCTGTTGGGCCCCGAAGTCACAGGGAAAGTGGCGCGGGGAGAGCGTGCCTTGGAGTCGAGGCATGTCCAGCACTGTTACCTGGCACTGGTCCCCTGGCTGTACTCGAATCACCAGGTCTCGCAGTGGATCGAGCCAAACGGAGCGGCCCTGGGGCACTTGAAAGCCGGGGTTGGCGATTAGGATGTCAGGGTTCTGGTGACTACCACCATCAAGTGCTCCCCAGGGAGGCAGGTAGAGCTCCCAGTGGGACGCGTTCCCACTCAGGGGTAGCTGTTCCCTCAGTGCGCGACAAGTGAGAAGCAGGCAGGTGAGAGCCACTACCAGCTGTGGGGACATCCCACACGGGTTGAGAGAATCCCCAGTCATGGTCCCCGATGGAATTCTGGAGTTGATACCCTGTCTGAGGGCTCACTTAGAGCTAGGTGCTGGCAATGGAGGTTGGGATGCTCTGCGGGAAGACAGGGGAGGCTTGGATCCCGCCAGTGCCAGAGGCTGCACTTGAGCTGCAGCAGGTAATAGCGAGAAAAAGGCTCTCTCTTTTCTTCTGCGTTCCAGGTCTCCACCTGCGCTGGTGCCAGTGGCCACTCTGATGTGCCCCAGCGCACGGAGACCTAATGAATAGGCAGGCGCTCCCCCTCCACTCCCAGTGTCTTTATTCCAATTACCTTGATCAGTCACGGTGCCGGCTGCCTGCGTCCGTCTGGCTGGCTTCTCTGGATACCCTCTTCCCTGGGAGCTACAAAAGTCCTGTACTCCAGGGCTAGGAGAGCGAGGGCGACTGCGCCTGGGTGAGTTCTGTGCGGGGGAGACACTGCTGACGGGCTCCATTCACCCAGGAATAGTGTCTCGCTCCTGTGCAGTACAGAGCCAGCGTCCTTCTGTTACCGCTGACAGGAGTGCTTTTTTTTTTTTCCTCGCCAAAATTGACTGTCACTTTGAACGTTAAAAGAGCTAGTGGGGGCGATTTTACAAAAAGGATTTTCTGTCTGTCTGTCCATCTGTCTGATGAAGCAGCTTGTTCCAGGTCTGGTAATTCTGCACATGTGTAGCAGCAACCCTGGCAGTTTCTTTTCTGTGTGTGTGTGTGTGTGTGTGTGTGTGTGTGTGTGTGTTTCGGGAGGTTGGGGGTGGGGAATCATCAGCTTCCAGGCAGACAAACTTGAATAGCTTGGAATCTGTTCCCAGTTAACAACCAGTCTGACATACAGCAATTGGCTGTGCAGGTCAGCTTCCTGTGGTTTTCTTAGACTCGGGTTTCCATAGCTGATCAACACCAGACATGGCTGTTTCCTCTCTTTCCTGTTACTTTCTTTGTTGAAAAATATATGGTAACAGAGGTGAGGAGGCGTGAGGAACAGTACCTAAGGAAGCCCCACAAATAAACCTCTGGACCAACCACCCCTTGCACACTTGGAATAGGGCTTTCAAGTGACCGTGATTCCTGTCTGAGTGCAGTGAGTGTAAAGTCCCAGCTTGTCTCAGTTTCTTAGCGATAAGAAGAATCCGGGCTGGAGAGATGGCTCAGTGGTTAAGAGCATCACCTGATCTTCCAAAGGACCAGGGTTCAATCCCCAGCAACCACATGGCAGCTCACAACTGTCTGTAACTCCAAGATCTGACACCCTAACACCAACGAACATAAATTAAAAAACAAAAGAAGAAGAAGAAGAAGAAGAAGAAGAAGAAGAAGAAGAAGAAGAA
>OU015753.1:43956142-43984116 GCA_907169655.1 Acomys percivali
AAGAAGAAGAAGAAGAAGAAGAAGAAGAAGAAGAAGAAGAAGAAGAAGAATCCGGCCAGTTGCTGTGCAAGGTAGTCCAGTTCACTTGATTTCTTTTTTCTTGTCAGGAATTTTTTTTTTTTAAATGACTGAAAACAGACGCGTGCAAAACTCTTGACAAAAATGGCTTTGACGGAGTGCTATAAACCTGGGCATTATCATCCATAAATGAATGTGTTTGATCTTTCTGCGATGTTGCAGGCCGTTTATTTACTTCAGCGGCAGCTGCCTCTTCCACAGCCACTACCACATCACTGTTTTCAAAACAAGAAGAATACCGTAGGCACCTGAAAGTGTTAATCTTCTCTCTAAACAACCAAGCTGAAAGGTGATCCTCTAGAGCTGGGTGCTAGCCTACCTCATTAGCACCCAGATTTGCTCATATAGCAAAACTGTAAGAGACATTCTGAATAATGTATGTTTAGCTTAATTACGCAATGTTACCCAGCACATCCAGAAAATGTTCTTTTAAACATGCATTAAAAAAAATTTAAACGTAGCTATAATTCCATTATGCATGAATGGGGGGGCATTATATTCCAGAAAGCTGCCAACTGCCTTGTGTAAAAGGCGAGAGTTATAGTCAAACTTTTCAAATGGTTCTTGTTTGGAGATGATGTCTCAGTGTACAGCTTAGTCTGGCCTCAAACTTATGAGCCTCCAGCCTCAGCCTGAGAGTGATGGAATCGTAGGCATGCATCGCTTTGTCTAGCATAACGGAACTTTGTTTTTTAGTCTATGTGTATTACATTTTTTACCAGCTGAGCATTCACATATGAGTATTTGGTTTCTGTCTAAGCATCACTTCCTCTGACGCAACTATCTTTTGCACACACTATCTCCATGATGCAAAAGTGGAGGTGCCGGGCTGAGATAAAAGATGCTAAATTTCTACTCAGTTCGTGGTTTCGCTCTCTGACCCTCGCTGCTCAGCATATACCATATCATTTTATATATGAAGGACCCTCCACATCTTTTTTTTTTTTTTTGAGTTTTTGAGACAGGGTTTCTCTGTGTAGCCTTGGCTGTCCTGGATTCACTCTGTAGACCAGGCTGGCCTTGAACTCACAGCAATCCGCCTGCCTCTGCCTCCCGAGTGCTGGGATTAAAGGTGTGTGCCACCACGCCTGGCTAGGCCCTCCACATCTTACTGTCTTATTTCTTTTACCTGGAACTTGCTGTATCCTTAGGACACGCTAGTCTGGCCTTAGATGCATAGACCAAAATCTTGCTGTGGTCAGCAGCAGCCTTTATGGTCGATGTGGCCACACCTTTCTAGTTTCTCTGCTTCCTTCCAGAAATGTGGCTCTGTCAGCCATGTTAATAAGTTTCATATTCATGCATATACCTGCTAATTGAGGTGAGTATTCTGTGCTAGTCTTAAAGCATTATATACCAGCAGGGAGAGAGTCTGACAGTCACCACAGATGCCCAAGAACAGAGAGAAGAAAGCAACTGTAACGTAGTAATTAATAGATCATGAAGTTCAGGTATTCATTAGCAGAAGTCAGTACAGAAGGCGTAACTTCCTTCCTCTCCCAGAATGCACCAGCTCATCCGACACGGCTGTCAGTTATGTATATGCTTCTCAGACACGTTTTCTAGCCAAATCTTTGTATCATTAAATTTTTGTTTCCTCAGAGCCATTTCTTTTTTATCTGGGTTGTATCTCTATATTTCATCACCTCGAATTTATCCTTCGAACCCGAGCTGCATTTCAAATCTATCATTAAGCAGGAGAGAAACAAAACAAAATTACAAAGCATATGCACTGCTCATATTTTTAATAAGCCCTGCGTCACGTGACTCCGGCACAAACCTCGCAAGGTGGCTATGTCTTGTCTCTAATTTATGTGGAATAATGAATCCCACTTCATCCAGTGGCTACAAAAATTAAACGGGCTACCGCTCCTAAAAGGATCCTTGGAATACTGCCTGGCACACAGTGAGCACTCAATAAGTGTGAGTTATTATTATAATTACAGATAGGAAATGGAGATTTATAGTCATTAAACAGAAAACTGTTACCTTATAAATTAATTCCACTGTCACCAAAATGGGTCTCACAGGACAAGGCTCCTTATGTACCCTTGACAGTCTAACAGGACTTCTTGTCAGGTACCAGATACTGGCTGGGTTCTGAAGTATGTAGAATGAATGACATTCAATAGGACAAGGGGACATATCCTGCCCAAATATCCTGTGTGTGTTTGGCAGAGGGACAAGGTGTTTTCAGAAAGGTCACACGCAGCTTCTGGGAGAATGCCTGAGAATAGGTAAGGAGGGGTCTGTCCTTCTAGCGAGAATGCTCTCCAATAGCATTTCCTACTTCCACAGCCTGTCTCAGTCAAGACTAATGCAATGGACGTTTGTCAAAAGTATTTCTTCTCTACCAGTGGAGGAACTGAAAGGTTTTAATTACTGTATATCCGAGAACACTTGAATCTGTGAGCCAATGATTATCAAAACACTTAGGTTCTGCGTACCTGGAGGGTTTAATCTAATTGACCTGGAACCACTAAGAGACTCTAAGACATTGAAGGACCTGTAGAAGGGAGGCTATAAGTAAAAACAAACAGAACTGTGACAAAATAAAACATTCAAGTGACAAACAGTGGCTACAGAGGTCATTTGTCACCTATCAGAATTGCAGCTTCAATGGAGTTACCTATGTGGCACAGCCTGTTATGAAGTCCCGCCTCACCGACTGTCCCGTGGCCAGAACCAGCCTCTGAAAAGATCTGGGTGGGGTTCTCTGTGCCTTGAGGGATGTGTGTCTTTGTACATGGCGGGGTGTTCTTGAGGGCAGGCTGTGTCTAACAGCCCTTCCTCCCTGTGCTGTTTCTCCTTTCCCTCAGGACGTTAGTGAAACAGGGGCAAGGCCTGCTTTCCTAACGCTTCTTTATTGTGACCCTCTCTGTAATGATATCTATCTTAAAATAAGGATCACATCCTGAAGCTCTGGGTGTTAAGACTTCACTAAATCTGTGAATTATTGGAATTTAACCCATACAACAATGCTCTAGTGTTGGAGGATGGGCTGATGCATTTTGATGCTCATTAATAAAAAGCCATCACACCTGGGCAAGGCAAATGAGATAGGTGTGGCTAAGGTTCCTGGGCTTTGGGGAGACAGAGAGAATCTTGGGAAGAAGAGAGACCCAGAGGAGAGAGGAGAGGAGAAGAAGGTTGTGCCATTATGGGTTAGGTGGAGGAGAAGCACATGACTGGCATAGATGGTGGATTTGGCCCAGATGAAGAACATTAGCAAGTATATGGGATTATGGATGGGAGGTAGCTTGATAGAAATTATTAGAAGCAGATGCCTTGGGATTGGGACAGGTATCCCATACCTACCCCACTATGGGAAGTAGTTTAGGGAATTAATATCTGCCCTGCCCCAGGTTAACTAAGGCTATTTTAAAATACAACAGGTGTCTGTGTCTTGATTGATTACTAGCAGGTTAGAAAACACTGCCGTAATAATAATTATAGGCCTGATGACAAACATTATTAGGCCATACTGGTAAATTAACAACAACACTCTAGTTTCCCTAAAAAGTCATCTATCGCCGGGCGCACGCCTATAATCCCAGCACTCAGGAGGCAGAGACAGGTGGATCGCTGTGAGTTCGAGGCCAGCCTGGTCTTCAAAGTGGGTCCAAGACAGCCAAGGCTACACAGAGAAACCCTGTCTCAAAACACCAAAAAACAAACAAACAAACAAACAAAGTCATCTAACTTCTACCCATGCAAAATCCATTCACCCCCCTTTTACTGTCTCCAGAAGTCTTAACTATCATAGACTCAGTTCTAAGTACAACTGCCCATCCAAACAGCGATCAGACAATGAGGCCAAGACTCAAGATATGGTTTATCACGGGACCATATTCCCCTCCATCTGTAAGCCTGAGATGACAGGTAATGAGTTTTCTGTTTCTAAAATATAGTGATGAAAAAAAATTAGACTAGTTATTTTTATTCCAAGAGGGTGAGATAAAATTGAGTTTCCTTTCTTTTAAAAAAATTTTCATTTTGTCAACTTGACACACTCCAGCGTCATCTGGAGAGAGGGGATCTCAAGTGAAGATTTGCCTCCATCAGACTGTCTGTAGGTAAGTCTGCATTTTCTTGATCATTGACTGAGGTGAGAGGGCCCCGCCCACTGAGGTGGTGCTGCCCTTGGCAGGTACATGGTCCTGGACTGTGTGAGAAAGCAAACGGTGCAGGCCACTATGAGCAAGCCAGTAAGCAGCATTCATTCTTCTTTCTTTTCTTTCTTTGTTTCTTCCTTCCTTCCTTTCTTTCAGATTTATTTATTATCATGTATACAGTGCTCTGCCTGCATGTACACCTGCATACCAGAAGAGTGCACCAGATCTTATTATAGATGGTTGTGAGCCACCATGTGGTTGCTGGGAATTGAACTCAGGACCTTTGGAAGAGCACCCAGTGCTCTTAACCTCTGAGCCATCTCTCCACCCGCCCTGATTTCGTTTCTGACTTAAGCTCCCACCTAGAGTCTCTTCTCTGCCTGAGTGGGAACCTTGGCTTCCATCAGGGAGTGACTATGCTAGCCAAATAAACCCTTTCTTCCTCCTCCAGCTGAGCTGGTCACTGTGCTACCCCAGAGTAGAAACCTAACTAGGCAACAATAGGAAAAAAGAGTGGATCCTGATGAAATGTGCCAGAGACAGACCACTGGGATGGGATGTGAGCTTGGGATACTCTTTGGATGGATACTCAACTCACTATTTTCTTCTAGGATCTCCCGAGGGCATCTCTGCACACACACCCTTGGTGTGTATGTGATAGTGTTCTGGAGCAGTTATATGAATGGATAACATGTGCTTTTCTAGTGCCAACATGGTGTTTGGGTGATCAGGTGGAAAAATCAACTATAGAAGTTTCTTCATATGACAGTAATTTATCTATTTGTTAATAGGTCCATTCCAGGAATAATGGCAAGGAAAATCATCAACAAGATGGCATGTGGCCATACTTTTTATTTTTTTATTTTTATCATGATTCATTTACCCTGAGCCAAATTATTAAGCAGCTTCAAGCTGACTTAATGCAGGTCCTTAGTTACAGCTATCCATATTTAATTTGATTAGGACTGAAAATGAGACGGATTTTTCCCCATATAAGCAGACCCTGGAATGATGGTGGGAAGAATGTCATATATTGTCACCAGGGTAAAGAAACTTTGAAGAAGTATTAATGACGTTTGAAATACTTCCAAGGTGGTGCCATGGTGAATTTTATGTGTCAACTTGACTGCATCATGGACCTCCCAGATTAAACATTATTTCTGGATGGGAGGGGACTAGCATGTGCAGGAGTTGACGTGGTAGAGCAGATTCCCCTCCTCCAGTGTGTCTGGGTGGTATCTCACCCACTGAAGGCCTGAAGAGAACAAAAACCTGGAGACAGAGGAAGCCGCCCTGAGGAAGCTGCCCTTTCCTGTCCTGCTTGCTGGCTTGAGCTCAGGCACCTGTTCTTTGCCGTTCTTACCATTCCTAGGCCACTGCTCTGTTTCACACTCTGGCTGAATACCACCAGCATACCTGGGCCTCCAACTTGCACACGGCAGTGTGAGACTTCAGCTCCCATGATGCACGAGCCAACTGCTTTATGATAAACAATCTGTAGCCTGCCGGCACCATTTCTCTGGAGAACTGTGATTGCTATAAATGTTGAATTACTTACTTTGCTTTAAGGACACTCTACATACATTTAATGCACTTAGAGAAAGTTTATTAGGCATTTTTGTTTAATAAGAAAACTGAGGGCTAGGGAGATGGCTCAGAGGTTAAGAGCACTGGCTGCTCTTCCAGAGGTCCTGAGTTCAATTCCCAGCAACCACCTGGTGCCTCACAGCCATCTATAATGTGATCTGATGCCCTCTTCTGGCCTTCAGTGTACATTCAGGCAGAGCACTGTATAATAAATAAATAAATCTTAAAAAAAAAAAAAAGAAAATGTCTTTTAAAAAAAGAAAGAAAACTTAATTATTTGTTTTAAAAACTGACGTGTAATCGTCACTTTAAAGGCATACTTTAAAGAGGCTGATGAACAGCAGGATGGTTAAATGCATGAACTGTGTAGGTGGATATATATGGGACTGCACTTCTTCTCGGCCAGGAACGGTTATATTGGGTTTGTCGAGGGTGGTTTCCTTAGAGCAGCAGACAGGGCCTTCTGGAGGTTCAGCGCATGCGCACACCCCTCTGTCCCAAGCTCCCTAACCACAGGCCGGAACGTTGAGATTACTGTTAAAACTCAGCTTAACAAAGAAACTCATTTTCAAGTTGAAACTAAATGGCATTGGGAATTTGGAGAGCCAGGAAGATTAACAGGTGCTATAGGCGTGTTCGGATAATTGGAAGCAGCCCTAAATTCAGTTCTATACAAGGATATATCGGTAAGCCCCACTGGCAGAAGAAAATGAAGGGAAGGATGCCTCCGAGCTTATTAGGTGAGCGTGAAGTGCATGCTTTGCACCTAAGGCACGGTTCTCACACATGGGGGTCTGAATATTGTTTCACCGCATACCTTTTGTCTTCTAAACTATTATTTTTGGAAGATGTTGCATATCTGAGACACTGGAGGACTATTTAGCTCACCAGGGTTAATATCATCATGGACTGGGAAAAAAAGGACCTTCATGCGCATTTTATTTCATTGTTAAAGAAAGTCGTAATGAAAATAGGTGAAAAAGCCGGGCGGTGGTGGCGCACGCCTTTAATCCCAGCACTGGGGAGGCAGGGGCAGGCGGATCGCTGTGAGTTCAAAGCCAGCCTGGTCTACAAAGGGAGTCCAGGAAAGCCAAGGCTACACAGAGAAACCCTGTCTCGAAAAACCAAAAAAAAAAAAAAAAAAAAAGAAAGTAGGTGAAAAACATATAAAGCTGTGTGTATCCCAAGGTCGGGATGGTAAAGAGGCACTTGGCCCCTGTCCCTGGTGAGCTGTGATGTTCAGGGATGTTGTGGTGTGGGATCGGCTCTGCACACCGTAGCCTGATCTTTAAGTGTTAGATGCAGGTTCCTGTCTGGGCCAGTGCCCACTCAGTGACTCAGTGCTCTGTTGTAGGGAACCGTGGGAAGAAGTAGGAGGCTAGTTTAGCGGAAGCCAAGAGGGAGGAAGGGGAAAAGATGCACAGATGGAATGGAAGCAATAGAAGGAGGAGAAAGCTCACAGGGAGGGAGGGGATGATGGGACCGGAGCAGAGTATTGGAGTGAGGAGTTCACCGAAGTGACAAGTGACTTCCTGGACCTGTCTGACCTTGGCCATTGCTTCTGTTTTTTGATTTCCGTATGTTACCTTGGGCCGAATACCTAGTAGGTGCTTAAGAGTGGTTTTTGCTTGTTTTAAAGTAAACCATCCTAAGTGTATCTTTGGCTGTCATGCTTTACACAGTTTCAGGCTGGTGTTGTGTAAGGGATACTGGACTCTAGTGGGTTTCTCTACCCAGTTAGTTCCCAGGTAATCGAGACAGAGGCCGTTTAGATTTATAATAAGCTTTAAGGCACCATAGCTGGGCAGGTATCAAGCCTCTAAGCTGATTTGCTATTTCCCAGCTGCACGCCCCAGGATACTGCTGTCATTGTTCCTGCCTGGGCTGCTCCTGCTCTGTCAGGTCAGCCCTCACCGTGCCTCATTTCCGCCATGTGCTCATGGTCCCTGCTGCCCCATGGTGACTTCCTTCTCTCCAGCTTCCTGGTCCCCATTCGTCCCCAAGCCTAGGACCCTAAGCTCTGCCGACTTATCTTCTGCCCATTTACAGGCGTCTAGCTAATTTTACTAACTAACCAACTTGGGGAGCAAGGTTTACACAACATTACTTGGTATACACCCAGATCTTGGGGGCGGGGGTGGTCAGTATACTTAGCATCAGACCCCGAACCACAACATACAGGCAGGTTTTATTTGTTTTGTTTGTTTGATTTTTTTGGGTTTTTTTTCAGACAGGGTTTCTCTGTGTAGCCTTGGCTGTCCCCGACTCGCATTGTAGACCAGGCTGGCCTCGAACTCACAGCGATCCGCCTGCCTCTGCCTCCCGAGTGCTGGGATTAAAGGCGTGTGCCACCGGCTACAGGCTTGGTTTTAGCTTCTGTATATTTTCTGGAGGAATATGGTTTGCATTTTGAAGATTTTATCTATTTAGAAATTCTTTCTTGACTTAGCAGGCTACCAAGATGAGACTTGATAGTCCATAGCCATGTAATGGGGGAGGAGGTCCCCCTTGTTCATAGACCTAGGGGAGGGGAATAGGGTGAAAGCAGAAGGGAGGGAGGAACGGGAGGGTACAAGTGATGGGATAACAATTGACTTGTAATCTGAACAAATTAATAAAATAAAAAACTTATAAAAAAAGAAATTCTTTCTTTCCATACATTTTATTTATTTGGAGTGTGTGTGCGTATGCACATGCATACGTGTGTGCACATATACATATACGCACTAGTACATAGTGCTCTTGTGGAGGTCAGAGGACAGCTTGCTGGAGTCAGTTCTCTCCTTGTGCCATTGCAAGAGGTGGTGCAGGGTGGGGAGGACCTGGGAATTAAACTGAGGTCTTCAGGCTTGGAGGCAGGTACCCTTACCGACGGAGCCATCTTACTGCATCTCCTTATGTTATCCAGAGTAATCTAGATGGCTTGTGTGTCAATTGCAAATTGTCAATTTTAGTAATCCAAAACAGCCTCTGTGGGAGCGGAGTGAGCTGTTCAGCTGTTGTCATTGTTTGTTATCGCCACCAAAGGAACTGGTTTTTAAATAATCTAACCTGTTTATTATTCATTTAAACTGCCTGTAAAAACAAGTTATGAATAGTCACTTTAAGCATTTGTGTGAATCCTCGGGTTTCCTCAGTGTGTATATTATCTTCAATTATTTTTTTCTTGATTTATTTGTTATCAAGACATTTAAAGAGTTAGTCTCATTACTTTTGCATGTGAGGTTTAGAATATCAGATGCTGTAAATTAAGATGTGGTTGGTAATTGCATAGTAATTTGAATTTGTCAGCAGAGTTTGTAAATTGGTCTTTATGAGAAAGAGTTGGATTGCATCCTCAGGCTTGGCGGAGCTAGAGAGTGGTGTCCTATCACATAAAAAGTCCCACGAGAGCTGTAATACACACTGGCAAGCAATCGCAGGAATGAGTCTGACAAAATAATCTGGTTTGGGAATACAAATATTTTTGTTGTCTTAGAAGTTTGGCCACCCCATCCCCCCCCCCCCCCACCCCCTACCCCCCCCCCCCCCACCCCCCCACCCCCCATCCCCCCAACCCCCACCTCTGAACTGTGACACAGCCGGAGACATGACGGGAATATTTCATGTCTTGCATGATTCGATCGCCTTGCAATGAGAAACTCATACCATCACCAGGATTTTCATCCATGCCTGTGGGTGTTTAGCAGGGCCCAGCTGTATACTCCCACCTATGGGGGCTCTGTAGTCCTACAGCTTAAGCAAAGCCCAGACACACACACACACGTACACACACACACACACGTACACACACATGTATCTCCATGGTGGCCCACATTGTCAAAAAACAGCAGGCACAAGGGATTGAATTCTGTTCTTTGACATTGAAGTCTGTCAATGTCACATCTTGTGTTTCCAGCATAAGTCATTTTTGTGCAATTTTGGGAAGGTGTTTTTCCTGCTATTTTTGTTTAATTGAAATTTTATTGAAATAGTAAGGAAAGCTATGAAATAAAAAATTCTCATTTACAACTGTATTTCTGCCTGAGTCGGATTTCCTGTGTCTGTGACATCTAAGTAGAATAAAGAGAGAAGCTGGCTTCTGAGCAGGTGTACCATGCTGCAACTTCAGTGCTGAGCCAAGTTCCTGTAGCTGTCCGTGGTGAGGTGGTTTGCTGTCTCTGCTGATGACCCTGGGGCTCAGATGTGACATGGCAGGAAGAGATCTGGCTTGGTGCTGTGAGGATCTGGACTCTGTGTTCATCATGATGCCCTGGGAAAGCGTCAGACTGTGCCCACACTTGAGATGGCAAAACTCCTGCCTCAGTGTTGAATGCTGGGGTTAGAGGTGTGTGCCATCAGGACCAGCTGAACCCTGCCCTGGCCTGTAGGGTGTTCAATGGGTACCTGTGGAGGGGGCAGACAAGTGGGAGGACAGGAGACACAAAGAAATGAGGGCAAGTCTGGATTCTGATCAAGCCCCGTTTATTGAAAAATTTCACAGGGTTTTTATAGGTACTCAGGCATGGGTATTTGCGTAAGTAAGGGTTGCTATGGATACCTAACTCTGGAATGCTCCAGCAAGTGTCTACCTTTACAACTGATATAATCACAGAAGATGGAGAAATTCCAGAGAGAAAGGGAAGTTGAAAAATATGTGATTATGGGCTGGAGAGATGGCTCAGAGGTTAAGAGCACTGACTGCTCTTCCAAACGTCATGAGTTCAATTCCCAGCAACCACATGTTGGCTCACAACCATCTAAAGCAAGATCTGTATCCATAATAAATAAATAAATCTTAAAAAAAAAAAAAGAAAAAAAGAAAAATATGTGATTAGTCAGGAAAAAGTTCCCGGAACTGCTGCTCGCAGGCAGCTGGCCTTTAATCTGATTTTACCAGTAGTCTTACTGGAAAAGCTAGTTTATAGCCAAAAAGGAGTAGCTCTTACTATGAGCTCTGGGGTCTTAGAATGACCATCCCCCATAATAAACCACAACACGTGTCTAACTGCCGAACCACGACAGGGTCAGCTGGTGTCTGGTAAATGAGACTGCTGGAGAAATAGGAACCTAGGTTCTGACAAGATGGCTGAACATTGCCATATGGCCTACAATCCCCAACAGAACCCAGTTTAAGAGGCTTGAGTTTGCAGAACCACACAGCAAAATAACCACATGTGAACATGCTACAAGGAATTTTACTGTCATCTAAAACAAATCTCCCCACTGGATTTTGAAATGTGTGTTGCTACTAGAAAGATACAGAACATTCATGCTATAGCAGTGAACTTACATTCTAAGAGATGCAGTTATAACATTGACCGAGGTTCCTATATTTTACGTTGAATCTGCAGAAGAGTTTGTGAGGTAATTGATATACCAGTTCTCTACCCCTGGGCCTTTCCATTCGACCATTTTGTCCAGTTTTCCTAGTAGTCATATGTGATCATGTGACTTGGCTCATTGAGTGGTGATGACCCATGATTCACTCAGGGGAAGAAGTCACAGGGACTCTTCCCATGTGATGCCCCATGCTCTTCTTCACTTCTAGGTGGGTAGGTGGATATGGACCCACGAGGGCCTTGGAAAGAAACCTGCCACTGAAGAATAGAGCACCTGTCAGAAAGAAATCCACGTTCCTGACATTGCACAGAGGAACCTTGCTGGCCAGAAACATCCAGGCTAGACAGTTCTAAGCTCTACTCATCTTGATAGAAAACCGAAAGCCGAGCCTCACCATGGTCAAGGCCTTCTGTGGATGTGACACCTCACTTTCTTGCTTCCACACACCTGGTAGTCAGATGGCAGTCTTTTCTTGAGTGCCATAGCCTGGTTATCCTTCCTGTCCACTCCCTGAGGGGAGGACAGAGTTCAGGGCCCACTGCCGTTAATAAAAGATGACCCAGAAAGTCACACAGCCGCTCATACTTAGACTCAGCTGGTGACAAAGTCGTGGGCTGAAGACGAGAGATGGAAATCAACCAAGAGGCGGTGCTGGAACATTCTAAGCAAAATAAACAGCAGGGCAGAATCACAGCAGGGAGTCAGGTACAGAGTAGGCGAGATGCGAGGGAGGTGTGGAGCAAGGTCAGCTTAAAGGACAGCTTTTATAAGACCAAGGATTCCAATTGGCTGGGTCTCTTTTGAATGTAGCTTGCCAACAGGTTGATGGACTGAGCTCTACAGTTTCAGTCACTTCTCCCCCAGTGCTGCTGAAACACTTTTTTTTTTCTCTTACTTCTCTCTGTCTAAGGAGTGTGATCACATATCCTCAACTAGGTCCCTCAAAGCAAGCCTTCTTGTGCTCCACACAAAGGCAAACAGAACACTATACATCTGTCGGTGTATTGTGATATTTTCCCATTGCTTTTAGCTATGACCTCTTCTTGCACAAAGCCTGGCATGGGCTTTTGAAGCCTCAGAGCTCACCCTGGCTGACACACTTCCACCAGCAAGGCCATACCTCCTAATCCTGGCTAAACAGTTCATCAATTTGGAACCAGGCATTTAAATATATGGGCCTAGTTAGGGGGAGCCCTCTTCAGTCTCTATGGCCCCTGCTACTATGAGTCTCTGCTAAAGTCTCCATTATATCCTCCCAGGAGCCTATCCTGACTTAGGTCTGTAGCTTGTCTCAGAGATGCTCCCGCCTACACTTTCTCTTTTCTCTACAGGTCTTCTGTCCTCCCACCCCCATTTTCCCCAGAGACAGACGCTCCACAAGAAGATCAACAAAGCCAACTAACCAGGGCCCAGAGGGGCTTGCTGAGATTGAAGCACCAACCAAGGACCATGCATGGGCTGGACCTAGGCCCACTATAAAAATGTAGCCAATGGACAGCTCAGGCTCTTGTGGGTCCTCTAGTAAGGGTCTGACATGGACCCTGCTGCCTGCTTCTTGATCACTTCCCCCTGGCAGAACTGCCTTGCCAGACCACAGGAGAAGAGGGCACACTCAGTCCTGATGCAACTTGATGACCTGGGGTGGCTTGGAAGTGGGACTTTCCTTTTCTGAGGAATAAAAGAGGGGGTGGGAAAGAGGGAGGGAGGGTGGGTCTGGAAGGTGAGAAGGGATGGGGCCATGACCAGGATGCAAGGTTGAATAAGTAAGTAAGTAATAAATATATATGCATGTATATATACCTATAAGGGCTGTTCTCACTCAAAGCGGCCTTCTAATTGTTTATATTTGTGTTTAGGTAGATGCTGCTTCCAACTTTAATCAGAGAAGTCTCTCTGCACCAAAGCCACATGACTGCTCAAGGCTCTAAAAATAAGTGACAGTTGAGTGCTTAGCCATAAACAAAGCATTTATATACTACCTCCTCCAAGATGTGGAACATTGCAGAATGGGGGTTGAAAAGAATATAAGTGCCTAAAAGAAGGCAGGAAGAAGGGCCACAAAATGCCATAATCCAGGCATGATACAGCCATTTCAACCATGAACACAACACAACCATGCTTGCCTACACTGAGCCTACACAAGAATGGGCCTGACAAAAGGCAACCATAGATGGGGGATGGCTTCAGGGGCCTGCCCACAGCTATTGAACTAGTGGTGACTGATAGATTCTAAGGAAACATAGAGTCACGGCCATCAGTTGTGTAGCCACCAGTGAACCTACTAGGCTCCAAACTCATGGACACACAGAAGGCCCTGGTTAAACCCTTTGGATCTTCAATTCAAACAAAGATAAACAAACCCACATAAATATGGAAAGGGAGGCATGCTGGGAAGAGAAGGGCATTGCGAGGGGTGGGACAGAGACCAGGGGTGGGGTGCTGAGTGAGTATAACCAGAATGCTTTGTATACATGCATGAAAATGCCAAAGAACACACCCAATACTTAAAGAGATAGAAGTGATGTTGATTGGAGTTGGCAAAAATACTCTATGTTCTTAGTGTGTTACAAATTTCCCTTTGCTTTTATGTTAAAGTTGGGCAGAGCAGCAGACCCAAGAAGAGACCATCTGTTTATTAGTTTAATAGCCTTAAAAATGATATACTTTGGGAAAATATTTTTATATCCAGTAATGACACATGTGGGCTATGGAAAGTGTAATTGAAGAAAAGCTTGGCTACCTTCTAAGATCAATTGACCTAGTATATATACATATATAAATATATGTATATATATACACACACATATATTATATATGTGTATATGTATAATATATATATATATTATATATAAATATATATTTTGTAATTCTAATACATACATACAATTACACCTGGGTTGTTTGTAATTTCCTCCAAACCTATATGAGGACAATTTCACTGAGTCATTTCCAAATGGGGACAGTTTTTCCTTCTAGGAGACATTTCTGGCTTTGAGCTGGAAGGAGTGGGGCCGTAGATGGCTGGGACTTTGTGGTGGATCAATAATCTGCAGCACACAGCATGACTTCCTGTGGCAAAGACGACTCTAGGTTCAAATGTCGGCAGTGCTGTGGGGGAGGAACTCTGGTTTAGAAAAGAGAGGAAGCAGAAAAAAGAATCTTCTCTCTGTATTTCTGAACACGCCCTCCCTGCCCCACCCCGTGTTCTCTTTTCATTCTGCTATTCCTGACATTCCCAAACAACTCGCAGAACAGAAGAGGGAGTGAAGAGGACAGTTCTGCTCTCCTTCATGCTGAATGGTATTTTGGAGAGGAATTCGTCATGGCCTCTCTTCCTGATTTCTGACAACTAGGAGGGAACCGTGGGAACAGAGTCCATGTGAGAGCCAGGGCACCTGCTGCCTGCTGTAGCCAGAGCCGTCTGTAAGCTGTTGTCGCAGAGGCACTGGCTCAAGGACTGCTATCATCTAAAAAGAAGGGACTGGGGAGATGGCTTAGAGGTTGAGACAATGCACTGCTGTTCAGGAGCACCCTTGGGTCGGTTCCTGGCTCCCCCATCAGGTAGCTCATAATCACCTGGAACTCCCAGCTCCAGGGAGTCCAACACCTCCCATCCTTATGGGCACCTATATTCACGTGCACATACCTGCACTCAAACACACACCCATACACATAGTTGAAAATAGTGAACATCACCATTTGTTGAAGATGCTGTCGTTTTTCCATTGAATGGATTTGGCTTCTTTGTCAAAAATCAAGTGACCAAATGTGTGCGGATTCATCTCTGGGTCTTCAGTTCGATTCCATTGATCCACTAGCCTATTGCTGTGCCAGTACCATGCTGTTTTAATTACAGTTGCTCTATAGTACAGCTTGAGATCAGGTATGGAGATTCCTCCAGAGGATTTTTTATTGTATAGGATTGTTTTTGCTATTCTGGGCTTTTTGTTTCTCCATATGAAGTTGAGAATTGTTCTTTCAATATCTTCAAAATATTTTGTGGGTATTCTGATAGGGATTGCATTGAATCTGTAAATTGCTTTTGGTAAGATGGCCATTTTTACTATGTTAATTCCCCCCATCCATGAACAAGGTAGATCCCACCATCTTCTGATGTCATTTTCAATCTCTTTCTTCAGAGATTTAAAGTTTTTTTCAAATAAGTCCTTCACTTGCTTGGTTAGGGTTATTCCTAGGTATTTTATATTGCTTGTGGCTATCGTGAAGGGAGTAATTTTCCTAATTTCTTCCTCTGCCTGTTTATCATTTGTATATAGGAAAGCTACTGACTTTTTTGAGTTTATTTTGTATCCTGCCAATTTGCTGAAGGTGTTTATCAGCTGTAGGAGTTCTCTGGTGGAATTTTGGGGGTCACTTATATACACTATCATATCATCTGCAAATAGGGATAATTTGACTTCTTCCTTTCCCATTTGGATCCCCTCGATCTTCTTTTGATGTCTTATTGCTCTGGCTAGAACTTCAAGAACTATATTGAAGATGTATGGGGAAAGTGGGCAGCCTTGTCTGGTCCCCGATTTTAGAGGGATTTCCTTGAGTATCTCTCCATTTAATTTGATGTTGGCTATTGGTTTGCTGTATATAGCCTTTATGATGTTTAGAAAAGTGCCTTGTATTCCCAATCTCTCCAGAACTTTAAACATAAATGGATGTTGGATTTTGTCAAATGCTTTTTCTGCATCTAAAGAGATGATCATGTGGTTCGGACCATGTCCCTTGGATGGGGAGGCCTGGTGGCACTCAGAGGAAAGATAATAAGTCACCAAGAAGAGACTCGATACCCTAGGAGCATATACAAGGGGAGGAGGTCCCCCTCAGTCACAGACATAGGGGAAGGGAGTAGAGGGGGAAGCGGGAGGGAGGAAAGAAAGGGAGGATACAAGGGATGGGCTAACAATTGAGATGTAATATGAATAAATTAATAAAAAAATGTCAAAAAAAATAGTGAACATAATTTAAAATTAATAAAAATCAAGCTTCTTATGGTATTTGCTTAGAATAAACAAATATCTTCCTTTGACAAGATTTCCCCTCACCCTCAAGAATAGATCTAGAAAGAAGCCACCTTCTAAGTGAACTGTGAGAATCAGCATGTAATTGTGCACCCCAAAGTCAGTGGAATTTGTGGGTCACAGGTGTGCAGTCTCATTAACCTGAGAATAGATTTTGGGGGCTTGTCTTTAGGGTTTTCTGTTGTTATTTATACTTAGAGTTGGGACAAATATTGAAAGGACCACCTCTCCCAGGATGGTGATGGTAGAGTCTATCACATGACAATGTGACTAATGATGATTTGGAGAGGTGTCTGCAAACAGTCAAGGCTATCTTAACAGGTTCCCGACTTGCTCCCACCCTTTATTCACTCTCATCTTCCCAGAAAGGCCTTTACTATCCCCCCTACCCCACCCACATGAAAAATCAATTTTGGGGGGATCTGAGGGATGTCTCAGTGGTTGGGAGCACTTCCTACTCTCACAGAGGACATGAATTCAGTTCCCAGTGCTGATGTCAGGTGGCTTACAACTGTCTGTAACTCCATTTCCAGGGGGATCTGATGGCCTTTTTTTGGCCTCCACAGGCACTGTTCTCATGTTCACAAACATGTACATAACACACACACTAATAGACATGAATGAAAACCAACAATCAACCAATCAACCAACCAATCAACCAGTCAACCAATCAACCAACCAACCAACCAAACTAATCAACCAACCTACCAACCAATCAACCAGCCAACCAACCAAACTAATCAACCAATCAACCAACCAACCAACCAACCAACAAACCAACCAACCAACAAACCAACCAGGCCCACCCTACTGCTCTCTCTTCCTTGCCCTTAATTTTATGGCAGGATCCTGTTGAGCTTATTTTTGCTTGTTTTTAAAGTTTTACTTTTATTTTACTTTATGCTAATGAATGTTTTGCCTATATGTATGGCTGGGCAGCACTTGTATGCCTGGTATCTGTAGAGGCCAGAAAAGAGTGTTGGGTTATCCGGAGCTAGAGTTGTAGATGGCTGTGGGCTGCCATGTAGGTGTTGGAGATCAACCCTGAGACTCCAGGAAGAGCATCCAGGGCTCTCATCCACTGAGTTATCTCTTCAGCCCCAGCTCATGGTGTTTTATCACAGCAATAGAATTCCTACCAAAGTCGCCCTGGAATGATGAACTCATTTTGACTTTATAACAACTTAAAGGCGTGGATTCTACCTGTATTCTTTTTTTTTTTTTTTCCAGATGAATAAGCCTGAATTCAGAAAAATCTAAGTCTTTCCCTCAGGTTGAATGAATGGTGAGTGGCAGTGTCTGGCTTAGTGTAATGCCAGCCATCTCACTGTGGTATCTGCTCTCCCCTGGTGGCCATGGTGCTCCAGCTCCGGGGACAGTCCTGTCAGTAAATACTGACAACAAATTTTGTCAATAAAATATTGCCAATAAATACTGTTGGCTGAATGAAATATCCTCATGAACACATGGGAACAAATAGTGGGTATTTTTATGAGCCATTTAGACCAAGCATTTCTGAAGTGGAAGTTTTGGTGTCTTTAAAAATTCAGTTATGTTATTTTAAACGTGGTTTTGTTTTTGTTTATTTTTTTCTTGACAGGGTTTGTCTGTGTAGCCTTGGCTGTCCTGGATTCACTTTGTAGACCAGCTGGCCTCAAATTCACAGAGATTCACCTGAATCACTGTGCCCGGTCATGTTTTTGTTTTAATCCTAGGTGTGGGATATGGGGCTTATTCAGATTGTCCACAGCAGCTAAATTTTTGCCTTAGGCAGGCTCTGAGAGGAGCTCTTTGTCAGCTGCAGATAGATTAATTCTGAGGACTCTGGAGAGGGAATAAATGGCCGAGCCAGGAGCGGGGGGGGGGGGGGCGTGTCTCCGAGAAAGAAGGATGCTGGTTCTCTTCTCTGTTGCCCCTGGTTGCTGTTGATGCAGTTTGATGAGAAGATGTTGGAGAGATCCTGAAACAAAGATTGGACTTTCCCCCCAAAACCCAACAACCCTAACCAGCAGGCAGTAGCTAAAGAGAACTACGCCCCATCTCCCTTCTAACCTTCTTTCTTTCTTATTTGGTGTTGGGCGATGGAAGGGATTGGGGTGGATAAAGGGTGGAATAGGGAAAAAGAGATATAAGAAATCCCAGTAAAATAAAGTAGATAAAAAGTAAGCCTACACATTTCACCTCTGACCTCTCAGCTATGTAGACCGCAACCCTGCTCTTTGGAGGAGATGACTGTAATCTCAGCGTGTGGGCCAAGCAATTACTTTTCTGTATAAAGGGCAACAGAATACAAAAGTTGTCATCAAAATGGTTCTTCTCTGCAGGAAAATATCCCAGTCTTCAGGAAGTAAGCTCAGCAAGGCTGAATCAAGGCGGGTTGGCTCACTTTGCATATCACCAAATCAGTATTTATTATGGACCACAGAGTTTAGTAGTAATTTCGAGGACATCCAATCATCAAATCCAGTTTTCTATCAGAAGCAAAATATGTAGAACTATGTTTTAAAAGAATAAATAGAACATATACAAGTTTTAAAAATGAGGACTTTGTAACCTCTGTCATTGATGAATTCTCATAAAGAGGCAGCCACAACCTAGAGGGATGAGGGCTGTGAGTGAGTTGAACACTGCACCCTTGAGAGCCCATGTAAAGGATTCTAGTTCTGATGGAGTGCAGGAGGAAAGGTTCAGAGCATCACTAGATGTGTCCCAGGGAGGGGAAGATGCTCCCTTCAGAAAGAGAGAGCAGCCTGTGTAAAGGGACACACTTTTCGTCAACTGGGCAGCTCAGTCAGACACATTTACTGATTGGATAGTAAAAGCACTTTTGGTCATTTAAGAGAAGGCCCAGGATGTATCTCAGGATGACTCTGCCACCTGTGGGGTTTGCAGGTGTGTACCACCATGCCCAGTTAAGTATTAAAGGCTTAATACCATTTTCTGTGACTCAAATTGTGTGTGTATGTGTGTTTGTGGTCTGTGTCCATGAACCCATGTGCAAACTGGTGTTTCTCCCCTCAGTATCTATCAGAAGAATCTGTCCATATATCTGAAATCAGTTAATAAAACCACAGTTCTGTTGGGTCCCAAACACAGCTGCTGTTGAAGCTACAAGGAAAGCTCACTGTTTGTCTATACTTCCCTGGGATGCGGTTCTCCACAAAACACACAAGTTGGTGACCATCTACCCCAGGGAGATAATTGGAGGTGCCGGGCACATGCATCAATATGGCAAGTTTGTGGATGACAACTTAGCCGTGTTACCATATGGTAACAATGCGGTAAAAATAGTAACAGTGAAATAAATACAAATAGAAAATTCAAGCAGATCCAGAGAAAGTATCATGAAAAGAGAGCACCCATGTTGGTTGGGTAAGGCTTCAAGTTTAACGAGCAGCTTTCGGGGCAGCCTGCAGACAGAGTGACATGCATGTGATGACTGTTATACTCAGAGAGTAAAGTACTGTGGCCATGTCAGGGAAGCAGGGTTCCTCCGAAATGGAAAACTCAAGAGGGAGTTTCTTCTTTGAGAACCATGATGGCATAGTGAATAGAGTCGTAGACGCCCACCTCAGCAATACTCAGGAACAGAATCCACAGCAACAAGGAGTCTGTGAGAGTTTAGCCCCTGCTCCACGAAGTCCGCTGATGTCACTTACCTCTAGGTGGAAGTGAGAGCGTGCTTACGCAAGGATGGGTCATGTTTTTAAATGACCTTCAGTGAATGTTATTGACTCTTTGCCAAGGGTTCGATGTCCTTCATAGCAACAAAGCAGTGTTTTCTGCTTTCTGATAGGCTGTGCAGCTGTTTAAAAGCCACAGATTCACTAAACAATGTAGAGAAATTAAAACACGCCTATGTGCCCACTGCTAAGGATTATCAATTGTAATTGCTTTGGATTAAAGACAGTAGTCATCTTAGACAGCCCCTTGGTTTGATTCAGAGCCCTTCTTCCTATGAGCGTTTACAAACAGCAGCACAGTCTTGTGCTCTCAACATTCAGGCTTCTTTCCTAAGCATTTTTCTTTTTCTTTTTTGTTTTCAGACAGTGTTTTTCTGTGTAGGCCTGGTTGGCTTGGAACTCACCACGTACACCAGGCTGGCCTTGAACTAATAGAGACCTGACTGCCTTTGTCTCACCTGTGTTGGGATTTAAGGCAGATGCCACCATGCCTAGCAATTTTTATTAGATTCTATATGTATTTTAAATAAGTTATATTTAAAAATATTCTATGAATGGTATGCTTTTTCCAATCTCAGTTTTTGAGATGTGCATTTTATTTTCCAAGAGGCAAATATCACTTGTTATGTAACTTCTGAGGAAAATGACTTTAATTTAGTCTGACTTTCACTTTTATCAACATGAACAAAATGGAATATTTTTATTTATCACTTGTTATTCTGATATGTTGTTAACTGGCTTTTTAATATATTTTGACCTGTTGGATTTTTGTCACCTTCACTTTGGGTTTTAAGAGCAACCACATATAAGTTTGTTTTCTAAGCTGTTTTTCTCTGTGTATTATCTGTTCACTGTTTTATCTTTATTGGGTTTCTTTTAAAGATTAATTTATATGTATATATGTACATATGTTTATATGCATATATCTATATATGCATATCTGTACATATGCATATAAGTATGTATATATGTATATATATATGTATACATATATATATACATATATATATGTATATATGTGTGTCTGTGTGTCTTTGTGAGTGTATATGCAGATGCATGGCCCTGTGTGCACACACAGAAGCCAAATGAAGGCGTTGAGTGCCCCCTTCCTTGCCTTGCCAGCAATTTCTTTTAGGCAGGCAGGGTCTTTGTGTGAGCCTGAGGCTCACACTTTGTCAGTGGGTCTGGAAGCCAGCAAGCCACTGTGACACTTCTGCCTTTGTGCCTCTCTGAGCCAGGTGTCCAGGCATTTGTGGGATCACTGGGCTTAATATGTGGGCACTGACATTTGAACTCTGGTCCTGTTACTGCAGATCTCTCTTATGCTCTGATGATAGAAGACCACTTCTCTCATCCTAGACCTTCCTGTAAAACTGCATCTCTCTTTGGGCCTGAGTTTCTCTCAACAGCTCTGCATCTGCATCACCATTCCATGTAGCACTGCTGTTTTAACTACAGCATCTTTATAGAACACTTTAATATCTAACAATATGACAACACAATCTAATTTTGGTTCTTTCTTCTTGTTTATCATTTACATGGATTTCATAATTACTGTGCTCACTTTCCTAAAGACTCATGTTGCCATTTCCTGTTTTTTATGTTCTGTTTCTAAATAGAGTTTATGGCTGCTGTGTAGCCCAGGCTGGCCTTGATTTGTCAATCCTCCTGTTTCAGTCTCATGAGTGTTGTGATTATAGGTGAATGATGTGTTACTATTACTGAATACACAGTATCTTAATATATTGTATCTTTTCAATGGGCGGTGGGGGCACACACCTTTTTTTAAATTTAAGTATACAATGTTCTGCCTGCAAGGCAGAAGAGGGCACCAGATCTCATTAAAGATGGTTATGGGCCACTATGCGATTGCTGGGAATTGAACTAGGGACCTTTGGAAGAGCACCCAGTGCTCTTAACCTCTGAGCCATCTTCCCAGCCCTATACATTGTATCTTTTAACATTGGTTTTAACATGTCAATTTTTTTTCTCCAGTAATATGTTGACTTAACAGTTGAAAGAATTTTCTTAGGTAAATCTTTTAAAATTTCCAGCTGTAAAATGGTAATTTCTACAAAATCATAACTTTCTCACCAGCTTTTATGCTGATCACATCTTACTCATTGCATTGGCTTATCACTCTTAATGATAATACAGCTCCGTGGCTTGTTCTTATCTTAATTGGATAGTGTAGTGGCTAATCTTGGTTGTCACCTTGACACACTTAGGAAGATGGAACCTCAGCTGAAAAATTGCATCCCACATATTAGCTTGTTGCTATGTCCTCGGGGTACTTTCTTGGTTGATAATTGATGTGGGAGGGCCCAGAACACTCTGATAGTATCATCCATAGGCAAGTGAGCCTGAACTATATAATAAATGTAGAATCCGAGTCTGGGCGCCAGTCTGGAAGTGATGTTCCTCATGGTTCAAGCTCTGCCTTGAGCTCAGACTGTGGTTTTGCTGCTGCTGAACTGTAAAGTGTAAGATGAAATAAATTCTGACCTCCCCAAGCCGGTCGTATTGCTGCAGAGGCAGAGAAAGCAGCTGAGAATGGATCTTTTCATTTGTTTTCCTATTTGTCAGTAGGCTGACCAATGCTGCAATGTTTAGGAAGTGCCCATTTCAGCCAGTTAAAAGCTTGTATTTTTTGGCCTTTCAAAAGGCACTATTATTGACTTTATCACACCACTCCCTAGTGTCTGGGGAAATAGTGATGTGTTTTTTTTTTTTTCCAATTAGCTTCAGTAGTGTGATGTCATTTCATTTTCGAGAGGAGTTTTCAGTAAATTCTGGATGAGTTGCACTTGGTAATGTTTTAAGATTTTCAACTCAAAAGTTTAACTGTGTTGTTTATTTTTATTATGTCATCTATTGCTGAGACACCATGCACTTCAGAAACAAGATCTGGAGACCCCGAACTGGAGTTGACCTGAGCTCCTCCTCGCTGAGGAATAGTTTTCATGGTACCTGAAGACACATCGCAAGCTTCCAAAGGAAGAAAGCAACCAAAAGTCCTACACAGCTATGACCCCAGGGTTTATACCGTGCCAATGACCAGCATGACACGATAACCCCAAGGGCTCAGTAGTGGCACACATACTTGACAGTAACCAGCAGTGCTCTAATTGGACCAAAGACCAACTCAACAAGAGGGAAGCCATGCCTGGCGCTGCAAACCTTGACGGCTACCCCAAGATAGTGAAGTCATGGATCGCGGAGGAGGAGCTACAGCTACCACTTTCTAAACCAGCACAGTCTCTGACTGCACTCTAAACATTTGTCCTTCCACCCGCAGACAAGGGTAGCCTCACCTCTCATCACGGAAACTTCTCTTTGCAACAGACAGAGGCCACTACAGAAAACCACAACCAGTCAATATGCTGAGCTGTGGAGCACGGTCCCAATGGATACGTCTATGAAACACTCCCCCACCTAAGTCTCAGCGAACATTTTTTGAAGGGGGTGGGGCACTGAAAATTTGTAACGGTCAGAAGATCAGGGGGTTTGCTGTGAGACTGTGTTTCTTAGAAATATCAGAAGCTGCACCCATAAATTCTAGTCAGCATGACTGCACAAATGTGGACATGGAAAAGCTCACAAGGGTTCAACCCTACACCAAGAATTATAGGCAACTAAGGAAAGCTGGGAGTGGGAGAGGTGGTCGTCTTCAGAGTGGAACACATCATATGGCTGTCCAGTGTCAAATGGTCAGCCCTGTAATCATATATACAACTGATATTACAGACACTGAGCAGGTTATGTTTGGGAATATATATGTATGTACAAATACATATATGCATGCAATAACAATTAGTGATAAAAGAGTCCATGAATTTGAAGGAGAGTTTCAAGGAGTATATGGGAGGGTTTGAAGGGAGGAACAAGAAGGGAGAATGTAATTATATTAGTCTCAAAAAGAAAAAAGAAAGCTATTTCAACAGGTGGGTATGGTGTTTATTTATATGATGTGATTTTCTGTTATCCTGGTATTATATAAGAATTATCTAAAGGGTCTGTAATGATTAAAAAAAAATAAGATGCTAGGCAAGAGATATGATACGGAGAAGTTTATTATATGAGTATAGGAGAGCATGGAAGTGGGAGGGGCATCCCGGAGAGAGAGGGAGACAGAGAAACAGAGACAGCAAGAGAGGAGGAGAGAAACAAGAGAGGTAAGAGGGAGGGACGAGGTAGTGCGTCTGCCCTTTTATATACTGGGCAGCTGCATGCCTAGTGGCAGGCAGGAAATGACGTCATAGGTTGCTAAGCAGACTGGGGCAATAGGCTAACATCTTTTCATGATTTGAAACCATTGACGAATCTTGATTTTTTAAATGCCTGGTGAAATTCCATTGTGAAATTGTTGGATTGTGGTTTTTGGCAGTTCTCTCTATTAAAAAGTTTTACAGCCGGGCGGTGGTGGCGCACGCCTTTAATCCCAGCACTCGGGAGGCAGAGGCAGGCGGATCGCTGTGAGTTCGAGGCTAGCCTGGTCTACAAAGTGAGTCTAGGACAGCCAAGGCTACACAGAGAGACCCTGTCTCGAAAAACCAACCAACCAACCAAACAAACAAACAAAAGTTTTACATGTTTTTATTATGGCATATGTGTGTGGAGATCAGAGGACAACTTTCAGAACTCTGAAATACCCTGAGCTCGCCTTCCACAATGTGGGGCCCAAGGATGGAATTCAGGTCGTCAGATCTGGTTACAAGTGTCATTACCCCTGGGCCATTTCACCAACCTCAGTTTACTCTGTTTTATTTTATTTTTTTAAATAAGTTTAGGTTTTTTTATTTTTCTGGCTTAGTTTCACTTATTTACGTATTCCCTCAAAAATTAACTAAAGCATGTTGGTTTTCACATGCATTTTCTTAGAAATTGTGACATTCCCCAAGGTTTTGCAAAATTCTTTATACATGTCTTTTTTGATGTCTTTGTCTTTTTAATTTTATGTTTTACACATCCAGTTTCTTCCTCAGGTTACCCAACAGTTCATTTTATAAAAACATCAGAAGAAACTGTTCTTGAATGTATTTATTAGGCCTATTCAATGTTTTTGTTGTCTCATTTGCACATTTACCTATGGCTTTTCCAATTCTTGTCTTTTTATTAAGTTCGTTTTCTGTTTCTAAACTTTTGAGTTTAAAGCCTAGTTCATTTATTTTTACTACTTCTTTATTAACTCTACTATTTAAGTTTAAAGGCTTCCTTCCTCAGTAAGGTTTTACTTGGCAAACGGAGTAATAGCTACCACTTGTTATGTGCCTAGGAACCTTCTTCAACAACAGTAAAAAGTAATTAGATTTATTATCAATACCATTTGTCAACAAAGAGCTTGAGGCGCTTAGGAAATAACACAAACAAGAGCAAAAGGAACCGTCTTTCCCATGGGTCTCTATGAACACAGGAAGTGGGAGTGTGCTGAGAGGATGTCAGCTCCTTCCTCACCAAGGCTGGAGCTGCAGTTAGGCTGTTAGGGAGGTTGGTTTAAGACAACGTTTTGCTGTGTAGCCTTGTGACTTACTATGTAGATGCGGCTGCTCTTGACTTTGATTACCCCCCTGTCTCTGCCTCCTGAGTGCTGAGATTACAGGGGTGTATCCCAATACCCAGGCTCACATTTTGTTTACATGTACATATCCTTACATTATTATTCTTCCACTGATTTGTAAAGGGAATTGGTCCTTGTTAAGTTACAAGAGTTATTAATGTCCAGGAATAAGTCTACCAGGAAAGTTTGGAGACAGAAATAACCACGGAGATACGTTCTGTATGTCTCACCTTTGATCAGCCACAGCATCAGAGCTGGGAGGGAGAGTCAGGAGGGCAGCCTTGGGGGTGAGCAGGTACCCCGTTGAGACCCACATTGTGTCCTCAGAAGCCAGTTTACCGCCCCCCCCCCCCCACATCACCGGATACCCATGCAAGACCTCTGGGCTTCCTGTTCTAAATTCTTTACTTAGCTTCTAAAAAGAAAAAAAAATTCAATCCTCTGTGGATGGACAAGAAAGGCCATTGTGGTGGCTGTGGTATTAATGACAGAAGAGTGTGTGCTTCTGTAGGCTTATGCCTTTATGACTAAGATATACTTCTTAAAACCACCAGAGTGACATCTTCTTAGCCAGGAATGGCCAGCCTTTTGGATTTTCTGGGCCATGCTGGACTATAAATTGTCTTGGGCCCATGGGTTGGAAAAACATACATGTATTTATTTTGCATTATTTTTTAGTAACAATCATGCTATAACATTGCTATTTACAATGTTCGTGCTTAAGAAATGTGCAATTGAGTTACAATAGCAACTTGGAAAAGGCTGTTGTATTTTAAGGAACCTTATAATCTTGTGTTTGGCTGTATTTGTAGATATCCTGGGCTTTACGTGGCTAGCAGTGTGGTTTAGGCTCTCTTGTGTTGGATGATCTACACACCCCTTTGTAGCGCAGGGTATTTGAGTTCGCTGGAGTGGTCATGAACGGATGTAGTTAAGGAAGAGACTATGTAGATTAGCCCGAGAAGACATATGCAGAGTCACAGAGAAAACAGGCTTTCAGAAAGGAGAGAGATGGGGGCAGTTTGGGGGGCCAGGGGAGTGGGGGGAGGGGGAGGGGGCAAAGAGACAGTGAGACAGGGAAAGACAAGAGAGAGGGAGAGAGACAGACAGAGCCTTTTTTAAAAACTTGACTTTCAGTAGCTGTCCCCTCTTTCTGTGAGACCTGGTAGCTCCCCCAGCTCTGAGTTCTGGGAGACAGTCCTGCCCTTTTCTTTTTTCTTCAACTCAGTTCCGAGAGGATCTGAGCATGAGTCCTTGGTGGCTCCTTTCCTGAAATGTGTGCTTCCTTATCTCCTGCTCTCACTTCATCACATGTCCACATGCAGTAAGGATGCTTTACAAGACAGACGCAGGTGCACACTGTGATGTTCTAATGTAATGATGCGGCAGGGCGGGTGTGACAAACACGGGTGCACAGTGTGATGTTCTAGTGTAATGATGCGGCAGGGCGGGTGTACTGTTTGGAATGACACAAGGTGACACAGTGGGAGAGTTGAGAGCTTTGTTCCTTCCTCTTACTTTTTATGTCAAACCAAAACCACTTCAAAAATAAAAAATAAAAATCTATTCAACGTTTGGACATTTTCTATTGTATTTTAACTACTCAGTAAAGACTGGGAGTGTTCTCCGGCTTCTTAGTGTTAGAGTGGTCAAGACTACCTGGTTTGTACATCTCAAAGGACCTGTGATGAAGACCTGGTTCTCAGCTCTGGTTTATTTTGAACAATTATTTCTTCCAGTGTGGGAAATCATATCAAAGCTGTGTCAAATTGCTCTAAAAGTTTCCAATTGTCTCATCTCCAGTTCTGTGCGTATCCTGCTGTGGAATGGAGAACTGCTGGGTGCTAGCCTACACCCTCAACTTCCTCTAGTTCCATTGAAACTTCCGGTCTAGGTGGAGAGTCAACACTGAAAGTAGTAACTGTTGCTAGAGAGTTTTGAAAAGAAAAAAAGGTACTTAAAGCTGTACAAGTTTAAACATTTTAACACGGAGCAACACATCTGTAAGCACTGTGGTATAGTGGCCCACATGGTCCCCCCCCCCCCCCGCCTAGAAACAGGAAGGGAAATAAAGGTGGCCTGATCAGCATCAGCATCTCCTTCAAGCCCAGTAGTTCTATGATTATACGAAAGTCTCCATTTAATTTAGCATACATTATCATGCTTTCAGTTTTGATCATGAATAAATGTATTTCATTGTGTGCCCTGGGGATATGGGTCAGACATTAATGTGCTATTTTGAGCCACAGATACAGAGAGCCTTGGCACCGCACGTGTATCTCTATTTTCAGGTTGTTTGATGTCAGCACTACTTATTAGCCGAGGACCTGTTCAGTATTCCGAGATGCAGAATACTTCCTGTAAATACTTCACAAAATCTTCTCAAACCGTAGGACTCTGTCACAGTTTTCAAATCATGACCCCCAAATGATAAAAAAAAAAAAAATTCCATGAAAAAAATGCTCTTCCAAAGAATCTAATTTATTTTGTAATACTTAGTTTAGCACTTAGATGATGCAAACTCGAATAAAGATTTAAAAACAGGACTGCACTGAAGAAGCAAGCGTCAACAACAAGGAAATACTGATTTAAATATTGC
>OU015753.1:43984126-44037834 GCA_907169655.1 Acomys percivali
TCTGTCTCTCTCTGTCTGTCTCTCTCTCTCTCTCTCTCTCTCTCTCTCTCTCTCTCTCTCTCTCGGGTCTCCCTTTCTCCTCTTCTCTCCCCATGCCCAGATAGTAAACTTCTCCATATATATATATTTTTAAAAAGAATGTCATCAACAGACAACATCTGAGACCTATAGTGGAGGCCTCCCTGCCTCACTGTAGCCTGTCTATCTGACATCTCCACCACATGCTTTCTAAAAGTATCTTGATTTATGATTTGCTCTCTCATGTTACTATAAAAACTTCAAGAAAGTTGCCACATTGAACACAGTGTTTGGGGGGTAATCTAAACCTGTGTTCCTGGACCACGGCCCCTCACATTTGGCTTCAGAATAAACTCTCTTATTTCCTTTGATATATGAGCTCTGTTTTGTCAACATTTGATCATTTCCTCATAGACACATTTTTATAATAGGAAAAGGAAGGAAAACATAACTGGTATTGGAGGGTTATTTCCCCAAGCCCAACATACAATTTATTTTTATTCTATGTGCTTGTGTGAGTGCCTTGCATGTATGTGTATGCACCACATGCATGACCACAGAAGCCAGAAGAGGACATCAGATCCCCTGAAGGTAGAGTTCCATGCAGCTGTGAAGAGTCTCATGTGGGAGCTGGGGACTGAACACAGGTCCTCTATGAGAGGACAAGAGTCTTTAACCACCCTGCCAGCTCTCCAGCCTTTATTGAATGTTACTGCTGACTGACACTTCCTTGTAGCAGTGTACCATGCTGGGGTTAGCCATTCATTTTCTGAAGAGACTCTTGATCGAGTCTAGTTCTCAATAAATTCTAATGATCTAGGCAGGGCTTTGCCAATGAACAAAGGGTGCTCGATGCACCCAGTGCCGTACATTGTTGTTTGAAAAGAACTTATCACTGACCCCCATCAGGGAGGCCTTAGGGGCGCTTCCGTGCCCATCAGGAAGGTGGGTCTCTCTAACTCCCATCAGGAGGACTCACATCTGTTTAGTACTGGATCTGGCCACTGAATGCTCTACTGGGTGGCCAAGCCGGTACATTCGTTTCCTCTCAAATCAGCGAGCTGAACGTGTTTGTGTGTCCGACGACTGTTGTGTATGTGTATAAGTGTTGATTGCGATTTCGTGTGTGTAGTGTTGATACTGATGAACTGAAGGACGAGACAGGCAACCTCAAGTTTGGGAGACAAAGCGGGTTGTTCCTGCAGTATGGCAGATGCCAATGTTGCAATACCTGTGCGCACCAGAAGTCTCATTTTGTTGGTTAGGGCTTTGTTTCCTTTTTGTCTTTGTGTGACTCTTGTGACTAAGAATGTTTTGTAGGATTTCCAGGCCAGGTCTGGTCTTCTGATTCAGGCAGAGCCTGGTTATGAGATAGGCTGCTTTGAGCTTGGTTTCTGGCAGAACGTGGTGGAGCCCGCTGGCTCTCAGGACAGTGGCCATTCTGAATTTTAGGTTCTTTTCTCTTGCCGTACCGGTACATTTCTCTGTGTGGTTGTTTTGTGTTTCTATTTGCTTGTATCATTTGTTTTGTGTTTCTGTTCGCTTGTAACCATCCCAGTTCTAGCAATGGGCCAGGTCTCAAGCATGGCAGGTTGAGTCTAGTGCCTCTCACCTCCCATTTGAATACTCAGCTGCTGCTGAGTCCTTAGTAGAGAGGCCTGTCCCAAGCCCCGAAGGCTCTCTGGGGACCCCTGAGGCTATTAGATCCTTGCTGGTTCGAAACACCTGAGTCTTCAGCCAGCAGCAGCACGCCCTGCTCCCCATCCGCTTGTGCTCTCTGGCTTGAGTGTGCAGCATTAGGAGAAAGGTGGAAACAGAATTATTAAGGTCTGCCACCACCTGTGCTGAGCAAGCGCCAAGATGACATAGGAACTGCAGGGCTTTTGGGGCGGCTGCTGTTTGGTGTTGGTGAAAGCTTTTTCCAGCTTGCAGTCTGGTCGTAAAGTCTGGCCCCCCAAGTATGGTACACTAGTCACCTGATCTGGGACACCACTGGGAAGCCCAGATCCTGCCTGCATCGATTGAGTTTAACAGGTGACAAGGTATTTTTTCCCTTGAAATTACATCTAGAGAAAGTTTTGTCTGCCTGTCTTAAAATGTATTAATGTATGTGGCCACTATATGTTTGGTTTTAAATGTATAAATTTATTATGTTCTGTACACCTTGCTTATAAATGACTGGTTATTGAAGACGGTTAACAAAAAAATCTTTAACATCTGTAATAAAAAGATTAACTTAAATTTGTAAGTTAGAGTTGGAGCCATTCTAAGCAGCAAGTGGCACAAGCCAACAGGTCTCTAGAGGTACTTTTAAATTAAAGTTTTCATGTAATTATTGTCCTGAATTTAAAACTAGACTTATAAAAGATAGGATTTAAAACAATGTTTCTTTAATAAAGTATTAAAGCTGCACCTCCACACCATATAGCTTAAGATTATACTGTGAATTCTTATCTAAATATTTATAATTTGCTTATTGGGTATGATGTTTAAATTTTAAGTTCAAACACTTGCTTAGAACATATATATGTGTATATGTCTTTGTAACACACATGTTTTTAAATAGCAACCATGTTGGACCACATGATCTGTAGCCTGCCATGTGACTCCCCATCTTGAGATAGCCACATGGTTTACAGTAATAATTTTAGAGCCTCTTGGTCCTAATGAGCTCTCTGCTTGTTATAAAGGTTAATTCAGGTTAACAGACTTCTGTGTTGCAGACTTT
This sequence comes from Acomys percivali, assembly GCA_907169655.1. Lineage (NCBI taxonomy): Eukaryota > Metazoa > Chordata > Mammalia > Rodentia > Muridae > Acomys > Acomys percivali. Next base: position 43,986,873 of record OU015753.1, read on the forward strand.
GAAAATGGGTAATTCTAAAAGATAATTTAAAGTTAAGAAATATTAATTTTAGAGTTATTCAATTGTTTACACTGTTAAAATTTGGGTTTTGTCTTTTAAATTTATGGTTATTATGTTCTACCTTCATTCTCAAAAAGGTAAAACTTGCTGCCTTAGGAATATGTTTGGCTTTATTTTCTGAATATAGCTATGTTTTTAAATTGCCCACCAGGGCCTCTAACACCACGTGGCTGGCTGCCAAGTTGATTCAGTGATAAGAGCGATGGGGCTGTAGCCTCTTCACCATCTTGGCTAAGGTCAGTCAGGTGGTTGGAAGCCATCTTGCCATAGCCTCTCTGCCATCTTGGCTAAGGCTGACAGCCAGTTTGGTTGTGGGAGACTCATGCCTCTCTACTAAAGGCTGCCAAGCACATTTGGTTGCCTTGCTCAGCATCAAGAGCAACCTCTATCCTTTAAGCTAGCTTTTGCTGTTCAGTCTTAATGATGGAATGTGGCAGAATCAACAAGATTGCCAGTCCATCAATGAACTGTATCTATGATTAAAAGTTTTGCTTTGATATTCAAATATATTTAAAGTTTTACTAATAACTGATGCAGTTTATGGTCAGCTATATCAGTGAATCAGTTGCCTGACAATTAATGAATCAATTCCAAGAGAATGATGCCTCATTCCCTAGGTGAGGTAGATGGGTTTTGGTTGTTCAAATCTTTGTATATTGATTAAAAATTAAGGTTATATTTTGATTATAGCATTCTATATATCAACTCTTTTAAGGTGTTGTGCCTATGTAAACCTTAAAAATGGTACGGGCAGTTCCATTCCTTTTAAAAAGCTACTATCACAAAGTGTTTAGGATAATTAAAGCTTGTGTTTTTTTTAGGTACTAGTTCAGTTAATCACAGGTGTCTTCTAAAATAATAAGCCAATATATAGCTAAAAACAAGCAATTCAGATATACTAAAATAAGACAGATGCGGTCCTCTAGCTCTTATCTGCAGATTATAGATTATAACCTTCTGTTTTATGTTTGTAAGATGTAGTTTACAGCAGATAGCTAAGGACAGACAAGGATTGAACACAGAAATGCTGGTCCTCAAGCTTATCTGCTGAATATGGCATTAAATATATCTAAACTAATTATGACAGAGAATCCTACATCCTAGCAGTAATTCTCAAAGTCTCTGAGAAGATTTGGCATGGCAGATGACTCCACCTCTAGATTGTGGTCTCTAGCTACTGAGCAAAACTGCTCCATGGATCAGCCTAACCGTGGACAAACTGAACACCAGAGAGTAATTGTCTCATGTTGCTGAATACGGGGTGAGGCCAATCTCTTCTGTGTTCTCCTTCCACAGAAACAGCTTCTCATCTTCTGTGCCTCTGTCTCTGATGGCCAGACTGTTGCTGCCCATGGTGCCATGTTACCACAGGAGACAACTGAGACAGCTGTGTAGGTACCAGGATATAGCTAGTCACCTCTGTCATTTTGATTGGTACATAATATTGTCTAGGTTACAGTTTATCCTTCTCAGGTCTCTGATTACATCAATGGCTGAGCTAATGGTAGCTTGACAGCCAGAGGACAATTAGATCCACTGTTAGTAGATTAGTCAACTCATTAGCTAGTCAAAACTACTAGGTGCTAGGTCTCTTCTCTTATTTAAAAAGGCAAACAGGCTTGCCTTGCTCACAGGCTTCACGTTAAATGGTAAACAGTTTTTAGTGTAACTCAAATCCCTGTGTCTCTTAGGGAATAACTGGATAGAAAAAAAGTGTGGTTTCTATAAGGTCTAGGATATGAAAGTTTAAGTTATGGGAATCTAAAGTATTTGAGGGTTTGAGAAAGCATTTAAAAGGTTGATACATGCAAGATAAAAATGTTAAAAGGTCTAAGAAACTGTTACAAGAAGACGTTTTTAAGGTTGTCTATAAGTAATTGTTTCAAGTTGATAAATGCAAGTGTTTGAGAGTCTGAGAAAGTGTTTACTATTTGAGGGTATAAGAAAGTGTTCAAATGTTGGTTAAAGGATCTTAAGAGAAGTTTTGAGGTACATAAGTGCAAGCTGCAGATTTAAAATGAGATCAATGGTTAGAATAAGCTGGTAGAGTACTGGCTGCTTATTAATCAGTCCCAGGCTGAAGATTTTAATTTCCCTTTGGTTGTACTCTGAATATAGACTTAGGGTTGCTTCTCATCATGCTAAAAACGAGTCTATCCAATCTGTATATCAAGTCTTCTGGACGGAGAAAAGAATGTTCATGCTTTTACTGGGTTTCAAAGGCATAAGCCTACTCCAGCTGTTTTAGAAACACAATTTTAACTCTGCACCTAGTCTGTATTTGTCTCAGCAGATTTTTACCTGGCTAACCAACTGCATCCAGAGCTGCTGAGATCTGGACCTGCTGGAAACTGATGTAAACCAGTCCCACAGATATGACTACTCTCTGCCTCTTCAACTGGATCAGCTAAACAGATGCTTTTGGTAAGTGCCCATTAGCCTTTGACTAGCTTTTCAGCCTTTCTAGGCCCTGATAACAGTGCCCCCTAAGTCACCAGGAAGAAGTTACAGAAGAAAATGACTTTGCCCATTTTCCCACTTTATAGGCTGACATGCTAAGTCAAGGGCAACTCTGGCATGAGGGACAAATGGCTATAAGAAAATAGACTCTGTTTAAACAAGTCATGCTCTGTGTCCTCCTTTATTATCAAGCCTAAAACTCAGGAGACTCTCGGCTTGCATCAAACAAACTCTAGGTCGGCTTCAGGATTGAAGCAATCACTAGAAAAAAGGTCGGGGGGGGGGGGGGGGCAGCGATGAAGAAACCAGACAAGGCCTAAGACCCTCCATTAAAACTAGGTAGGCCAAAGTCTGTAAAATTCCACTGCCACAGGCTGCCCCAACTGCCCCTCTCTGCCAGGAACTAAGATGGTAAAAACAATTTTTTTAAAAACCCACAAACTGCCCTCTACCCCAGCAGCTTCTGTCCTTCTACCAATGCAGAAAGTCCCGAGTTCAAAAAAACATTGAGGTCTCACCCAATTTAAGATAGCCAATAGATTTAAAGGTCAGCTAGCTCCACTAATGACAAACTGTTTGATTGCTGTTGCTTAAGTCTGCATATCACAAGGAATCAGGCATTTTTCTTTCTGAATGAGAAAACTAAATGGGTTTATTAATTTATGCTTTCCTCAAAGACGATAGACAAAAATTTGCTTCTAAAAACATGATAATTTGTCCTCCTTTAGATATATGATAATTACTTCAAATGTGTGTTTAAATTACTTGCTATGTCATTAATACAGTGCGATGTCTAGGAAATTCTAGGGCTATATATATAGAAACCTTATCTTGGGGGGAAAATACAACAACAATAACAACAACCAACCAGCCAACCAAAAATCCATGAATTTTTGTTTTGCTTGCACTATTGTTTTGCCTGCATGTGTGTCTATGCACTATGTGCAGTACAGTGCAAACCAGAAGAGGCCTCATGTCCTCCTGGAGCTGGAGTTAGAGGTGGCTGCAAACCACCATGTGGGTGCTAGAACCAAACCTCTGGTAGAGCAGCCAATGATCTTAACTGCTGAGCCATTTCTCCAGTCCTCTGTAGATTTCTTTTTAAAACAATTTTATTTCTTTTTTTTTTTTTACATATACATTTATATTTTTTACACAAAATAAAATAAACTACATACAGCAAGAAGAAGCATGAAACAATCAGGAATGATATATTTGCTACATTCATAGTGACTTGCCTATTTGTATTTGGCAAACTTGAAGAAAACATCTTTCCTATTTTGGTGAGTCTAAAATTCTGAATGAAAATCAATATCTATCATCTCTCATCATTATCAAGTTAAAACATCTATCAAGACCTAAAAATATCTTACTTAACCCTTAAACAACTCAGTTTAAGACTAAACTATCTGGTCTTTAACTCCATCAGAGGCTTGCTAAGGATTAAAACTTAATTACCTGAGTAAACTGGAAGTGATGGTTAGCAGCTTCCAAAAATGAAAAACTGACAGAGACCTCTGTAGATTTCTGTTGCTTTTTTTTTTCTCTCTCTCTCTCTCTCTCTCTCTCTGTAGATTTAACTACACAGTTTCTCTAATCAGGGAAAATCACTGTGTTCAAGAAACAGTACAAACTGCTCAATCCTTCAACTCTCTCCTTTAATAAAAATATACAGCAATTTAGGCCACCAGAGTGCCTCTTCCTGAGGGCACTGATGACTCACCGTTTCGCTAAATGCAGCAGACACTCGAGTGTTTAGTGGTTTGACCCTTCAGCAGCATTTGCCATCTCCAACACCCCTTTTCTGGAAGCTCTGCCATCCCTTGTCACTCCTGCACTGTCCCTGTTTTTCAAGTCTCTGGAGCCAGATTGTCTGGCCGTGAGTCTTGGCACTGTCATTATGAGCTGTGTGACCTTGAGGAAGTCATCAAACTTCCTGAGGACCAAGTTTCCTCACAGTGAAACAGAGAGAAAACACAGCAGGGGCGAGGACACGTGTGAACAGTCCGACATCTCTGTACCACAGGCAGGGGAAACTGGCTTCCTGAAAAACAAAAACCCTAGTTGTGTTGTCTGTCAGTTTCCCTGTGATGATCACTGAACAGTTCTGTGAACAAATCAAAAGCCTTGAACAGGGGAGGATGGTGTAGTTGACCCACCCAAAGGCCAGCACTGAGGGTTACTTATGCTTGGCTCTTGGTGCAGCTGGATGTCTCTACATAATCTGCTACCTACTGCAAAAAGAACCTTCTCTGGCCAAAGCTGAGAACAACACAAACATCTGCCCTGTAAGTTACTCATTTGTTGTGCAAAGTTCAATGTGTTTTTGTATGTTCATAGAATTGTTCAATGATCACCTTAGTAAATTTTACAATGTCTTCACTATTTACAAGGAAACTCTGTGCTCGTGTACATCCGTTCCTATCTCCTTCCTTTCCTTTCCTAGACCTAGCTGTCAGTCTACTTCCTGTCTCTCCACATTTGCATATTTGAGACAACTCATATAAATGAATCAAATAATATGTAGTTTTTGTAAATGCCCGTATTTACTTTGTAAAATATTTCCATTGTCTGTCCATGGTGTAATATGTATCAGTATTTTGTTTTCTTTTTAAATAAAATTTTATTACTTTATTCATACACATGGGTACAGGCATGTGGGTGCCATGCAGTGTGTAAGGTCAGATGACAGCTATGGTGTCAGTCATCATCCTCTACTTTGGGACTGTGTCTTCGCTATTCTCCACTGCGCACACCAGGCTGGCTGGTCCTTGAGCTTCTGCGGATCCTTCAGCCTCTGCTCCCTGTTCTCCTGCAGTAACACTAGGGATCACAGATGCTTGGCAGATCCTCTTCTGTCTTTTACATGGGGGGCTGGGGACTTGAACTCAAGTTCTCATGCTGTACAGAAACTGCTTTTTTCCTTTGCTTGTTTGTTTTCCGAGACAGGGTTTCCCTGTGTAGCCTTGGCTGTCCTGGACTCGCTTTATAGACCAGGCTAGCCTCGAACTCACAGAGACTCACCTGCCTCTGCATCCCTAGTGCTGGAATTAAAGCACTGCTCTGTACTAATGTATTTCTGAGGCTTCTCTTGAGTGTAAAGAGTTTCTGGGTCACATGCAACTCTATCATTTCTAAACTGATTTTCCAAGAGAAAGCAAGTTTATCCATTCTTGCTGGCATCGCAGAAAGCATTTGTTTTTTTTTTTGTTTTTGTTTTTTTTTTCATGTTCTTGCCAATGCATTTTACCTGTCTTTTGAAGATAGTTATTCTACTGACTGAAACGATATGTCTCTGCTGTTTTGACTTGTGTTTTCCTGATGGGTGATGCTACTGAATATCTTTCTCTGTCCTTTCTGACCACTTGCATGGTATCTTTGGGGACATTTTGTCTCTGTGTTTGTCTATTGGGTTATTATTTTTTTTATTTAATTATAATTATAATGGCTTCAATTGCATTTAAATCTTGAGTCTGAAAATGAATATTCTGAGTCCAGATTTCTTGTTTGAGCTTCGTGGTTGCCCCCACAGCTCCCACAAAGTCCGCAGGCTCCTCTAAGTCAGTTTGTCATTCTGAATTCTCTTGTTGGAAGTCCCCACCATCCACCCTGGAGCCTGAATGCTGTCTTCATATATAGGTTTGTTTTTCCTTTACATTCAGCCACCAACCACGGACTGTTGTCTCCATCTGGGCTGCCAGCCTTGTTCAGACCATCAGCACTAGGTCGCTGCTGTTCCTCCAAAGTCCTCTTTACAGACTGTTAGGAGGTATTCACTATGTAGTTGAAGACGGATGTTTTAGAGTATGGATTTGCTCACAGTGTTTACGTTTTGGCACTTCCCTTTTTCTTTGAGGGTAGAATCCAGAGTCGCAGATGCCTTGGTTAATTCCTAAAAACTGGAATGATCAAGGGTGTATTAGGCCACCTGGGATTCAGACCTGTCACAGGAAACATGCAGGTGGAGTCTGCAAACACCTCTGTGGGGTGATGGGCACGACCCGCTTTAAGTATGCGGGAGAATCTGAAGACTCCTTAATACTGCAACCAGCTGAGATGAAAATAGCCAAAGATCTGATGACGGAAAAGCCCATTGACACACAAATGCATATTAACACATAGTTTTGAATCTATAGAGTAAGATTTGTAAATTCACTGTTATAGCTTCTAAAGTGCTTGGCTCAAACACTACAGCAAAGAGCTAAGTGCAGGAGGAGTCTGTCCTTGTATTAAGGATAAAAGGGCACGGTAAATTATAGAACCAGTCAAAAATCATGATTCCAAGAGAATCAGATGAATTTTAGTTTAAAATAAATCAAAGTAAAGTTCATTTCTTTTGCCAAAAGTATCATTAACTTTATGTACATGGAGCTTCGGTAATTTTACTTTTTTAAATTTAATCACTTTATAGCCTGACCCCAGCTTCCCCATTACCCCATTCCTCCTTTTCCTATTTCTCAGAGAAGGGGGGCCCTAAGGGGTACCAACCCACCCTGACACCCCAAGTCACAGCAGGACTAAGCGCATCCTCTCCCACTGAGGCCAGACAAGGCAGCCCAGCTAGGGGAAAGGGATCCAGAGGTAGCAACAGAGTCAGAGACAGCTCATACTCCCATTGTTAGGGGACCCACATGATGACCCAGCTCCACATCTGCTACATATGTGGAAGGGATCTAGGTGCAGCCCATGCATGCTCTTTGGTTGGTGGCTCAATCTCTGTGATCTCCCACGGGCCCAGGTTAATTGACTCTGTAGGTCTTCTTGTGGTGTCCTTGACCCCTCTGGCTCCCTCAGTCCTTTCCCTATTCTTCTGTAAGACTCCCCGAGCTCGGCCTATTGTTTGGCTGAGGTCTCTGCATCTGTTTCCATCAGCTGCTGGGTGAAGCCTCTCAGAAGACAGTTATGCTTGGCTCCTGTCTGCAAGCATAGCAGAGGATCATTAATAGTGTCAGGGGTTGGCTCTCTCCTGTGGGGTGGGGCGCAAATTGGGCCAGCCATTGATTTGCCATCCCCTCAATCTCCTCTCCGTCTGAATATGACTCAAAAGAGGAAATGAAATAGATTTGTGAAGTAGATGGGGGAGGGAGTTGTTTGGGAAAGGGGGTAGGGAAGATAACAGAGGTCGGGAACAAGTGTGAGGAGGGGGGAGGGGAAAGGAGGGGAGGACTGGGAGAGAGAAAATAGGTGGGGGAGCATCTCTGGGAGAGGGGAGGCTCTGAGAGTCTACGGGGAGACCCTAGCTGGGATTCCTTACAGTGGGGGGACATAGAACCTGAGGTTGCCACCTCCTCTAGCCAGGTAGGACTTCCAGTGGAGGGAGAGGGACACCAACCCACCCATAAAGACTTTGTCCCAAAATTTGTCCTGCTTGTAAGAAATGTAGAGCGTCAGTAATTTAAAAATCTGATACTCATTAAGGCCTCTGTAAAAAGGCATGCCTCCAGCTCCAAATATCCAGAGTGTTCCTGTGGCTTCAAAGCTCCATCCATGAATGTAACTAAAGGAGCCCAGATGTACAGTGTGCACAGGAAGCATGATCAGCAGTGACATAAAATGGCCATGTGTGCATTTCATTAATTGATTAGCCTTAGCTACTATTAAAAGGACTATTTAAAATTTACAAGTGGATCATGTTTATGCAGCAAAGTAATTAAGTAAATAATATAATCAGTAACGCAACTATAATTTGCACATACTTATCTTCTCAGAAGTCAAGAGGAAGAGACAGGAAGATCACAGGTCTAAAAGCTTCAGGAGTCACCTAGCAACACCTTGTTACAAAGCTAAACCAAGGGAACCACCACACACACATCCAGTGTCCTGTACAACTCTGGGTGCTTGTTTCGGAAAGACTCAGTACAAAGAAGATCTAATAATAGAAACATTAAGAATTATTTGAATTATCAGGAATACTTAAAATATTATAATGACCCCCATATATAATAATTCCCAAGAATGGGGGCTGGAGAGATGGCTTAGCAGTTAAGAGCACTGACTGGTCTTCCAGAGGTCCTGAGTTCGATTCCCAGCAACCACATGGTGGTTCATAACCATCTGTAATGGGATCTGATGCCCTCTTCGGGTGTGCAGGTGTAGAGCACTCTCATAATAAGATAAAAATACATAATAAATCTTAAAAAAAGATAATTCCCAAGAGCCCACGGAAACTTATACATGGAAGACTATTTTGAATATCTTTTATTTACTCAATTTCATACATATATACAATATACAATATATTACTATCACCTTTATCCCTAACTTCATTTTCCCACTCCCCTTAGCACTCAGAAACACCTCCTCCCATCTTCTTGTCCTCTCTTTTGTTTTTAAAGCTTATTTCCTGCAACTAGAGCTGCCTGCTGGAATGCTGACCAACCTTCGTAGCTTCATCTTGTGCAGGTAAACATGGGTGCTGTAAGTTCCTGAGTGCAACAGCTGTGTTGTGTCTGGAAGACAACACTTCACAGCATGCCTCCCCACTCTCTAGGTCTTACATTCTTTTCACGCTCTCTCCCTTGGTGTTCCCTGAGCCTTGGGCAGTGGGGGGGAGGCAGGGGAACAGGGTGGGTGCAGATGTCCCATTTTGGGTCAAGCACTCAACAGTCACGTGCTCTCTGCACTTTGACCAGTTAGGAGCCTCTGCATTGGCTGATGCTCACTGCAGAAAGCACGTTCTCAGGCCAGGGCGACAGCAGCACTAGTTTGTGGGTATAAACAGAAATATTCAGAAGGCAGTTGGACAGCATGTCCATTTAGCCCAACAGCATGAGCAGTTTCCCTGCTGGGACTCTGACCTCCCCTGCCAAGTTTGACCAAGTTCATAGTACTGTGTATGACTTCCCTCTCGTGGAAGAATTTTAAAGACGTTCTTAAAACACATGATACAGCCGGGCAGTGGTGGTGCACGCCTTTAATCCCAGCACTCGGGAGGCAGAGGCAGGTGGATCGCTGTGAGTTCGAGGCCAGCCTGGTCTACAAAGCGAGTCCAGGACAGCCAAGGCTACACAGAGAGACCCTGTCTCGAAAAAACAACAAAACAAAACAAAAGAAAAAAAAAAACCAAAACACATGATACAGAGAGATAGCCATCTATGCCTTGAAACTTGAGTTCAAATTGGTAGAGTCCCTACAGCCTATTTGGTTCACTTGTTTCTTAAACACAACTCCAAAATTAGAATTGATCATGACTGAAATGGCTCGGCCTTTTTACAGATTTTCAAAATGGAACAGCAAGCTGATTTACTTTCGGAAGAGAAAGCTATGGTTCGTAGTCTGCCCTGGCAGACTAAGTGCCACGGATAAAAGATGAAACTGGGAACCAGCAAGCCATCATTCACCGGCTTTGCCCTGGTGGACTTAAATGACATCCTCAAGTGCTGCCAACTGCTCTAAGTTTGATATCATTAAGGACACACCATTAATTTGTCAAACCGCTTTGTCTGAGGGGAATGAAAAATGCTTATATATTTTTTTTTCCTGGCCTGAAAGAGAAATAGGAGGCAAGAGGGAACAAACGCCTCTTTTGCTCCCATTAATTCAGATGGAGATGAATTCTAAGGAATATAGACTAGTAAACCTTGAGTCACAGAAGTGCAATTTGTTGAACTGAACATTGGGCATATCTGTGCATATGTTGGTTGGCTTTTTTGCTGCTATAGTACCCCAGGGATCAATTTACAAAAGGAAGAGCTTCTTTGCCTGATAGTTTATAAACTTCCGGTCCATGATTTTGGCTCTTAGTTGGGACGAAGCAAAATATTTGGGGTGGCTGGGGGGGACCCCTCACCTCAGGGTCAAGAAAGTGAAGAATGAGGAGGATGTGGCCCCAATGGCCTTACGGTGTCTCACAGTTGTCCTCCACAGAGTGAAGCCACACTGCTATCCTTACAGTAGCTGCTCCCAAGCTGATGGTACTCGGAGATGGGTCCTTTGGGGGGCAGTGATTAGATGACAAGGGTTTGGTATTTATGAAAGAGACCACAGTGAGCTCTCCCTTTGCACACTGTGAGAGGCTGAAGTACCAAGTTGTCATTTTCAAATTAGGAGCTAGACTCTCATGAGACTAAATTTGCAAAGCTCCTTGGTCCTGGACTTCCTCATCTCTCGACTTGTGGAACTCAAGCGTCTGTTGTATGTATGCTGCACTGTCTCTGGCGTTTTGTTATAATACCTCTGTATTGTTTATTCTCCTTGTTGCCATGACAAAATGCCCTTCAAAGAAACTCAAGGAAAGGGGTTTATTTTGGTATGCACCGTGGTGAAGAAGGCATGGCAAGGAGAGTGTGATGGAGCCGGTTACATTTTTTTTTCCTTCCTGTCGTCAAAAACAAAAGCAAAGGTGAATGCTGGTGCTCAGGGACTGTTGTAAATGTATTCTTTTTTGTCCACTCTGGGTCCTCAGTGCACAGCATGGTGCCACCCAAGTTCAAGTTAAGTCTCCCTTTTCATTTAAACTGCTATGTAAATGACCCCCTCCACTACTCCAGTGCCATGTACCCAGTGGGGTGTCTTCTATGTGACTCAATCCGCTCACTGGATTGACAATGAAAATTAATGACTGTAAGTCCAAGCACACTAGACTTGCACATTTTGCCATGAAGAACTTACCTTTACAAACAGGATGGGTCTGTAAAAATCATAAGTTTTCAATCTCTGAGTAAAATTCAATAGGTACGTGTCTACAAGTGTTTGCTTTAAGAAAGTGACACTTGTATATTTCTGGGTATTCTAAGTACTCCTGTAAGAGTGAGCACGCCAATCCTTAGAACTTACACTTTCATGAACGTGAAAAAAAATTTTTTTATTTTATTAGGTGTATTGGTAATTTGCATATATGCCTGTGTACTACATACATGCCATGCCTAGAAGAGGATGTCAGATCCACTGTAATTGGAATTACAGACAGTTGTGAGCTGCCATGTGGGTGCTAGGAATTGAACCCAGGTCCTCTAGAAGAGCAGCCTGTGCTCTTAACCCCTGAGGCATCTCTCCAGCCCAAATGCAGAAAAACTTAAATGCAAATTGTATACACATAGTTTTCTTACTTCAATGTTTTGGGTAAATATTGTTTACGATGATAAAATATCTTAAATTATAAAAAACAAATCTTTCATGATAAATATTTAAAATAAGTTAAATTAAAAAGTCACAGACACACATGCACACAGGGACATATGCACACACACATGTATACATACATGATATTATTGACTATTGTGATGCCACAGAACATTAATCATATATGTGTGTGTATATTATGGACTGCAATTTATTGTTCTATCAGTACTCATGTGTTGTTATGCCTATATTGCACTGTCTTGATTAATATGTTAGTAGCAAAATAGTTATGTGTGGTTCTTTATAACAAAATCATTATATAAGGGCATGTCTCTAATGACCCCAAAGCTCCCTGTAGTCCCAGCCTCATAATGTCCCATGGAAGCAACTGTATATCATTAGTGAAACACCAACCTTAGCCTGGTATGTATTTCAAAGTCTGAACTAGACCTGGATGCAAAACCAATAATGGCTCAACTTCTAAAACAAGACAGTTCTTTGAGAATTTTAAGATTTTGTGAATGGGATGGGGTTGGGGAACCCGTGGGCGCTCTTCCATAGCATGTGATGGGAGTCTGGGTAACTTATGCTGGTGGAGGAAGCTGGTGCGAGGGAAGAGAACTGAATGTGTGCTGGGAGACGGGAAGAGAGGAGAAGATGCTGAAGATGCTGGGAGATGGCCTCTTGATGCCATCACAGAGAACATTTCCAGTTTTTTCTGCATATGTGTTAGCATTATGTTACTGTAGCAATTTCTTAAAACAGTTATTTTGGCTCACAGTTTTAAAGGCTTTAGTTAGCTCATGATAAGCTGCTTGTTTTACTTTTGTGCCTGTGGTGAGGCAGAGCAGCACAGTGGGGAGTCCGTGACAGAGCAAAACCATACGCTGCATGGCAAGGAAACAAAATAGAGGAAGAGGAAAGGGGTGCGGCTCCGTTAGCCCCTCAAAGCGCTCGCACACCTGAAATGACCTACAGGTGTCCCACTAGGCCCCACCTCCCCATAACACTTTCCTGGGAACCAAACCTTCGGTACCTGGGCCTTGGTGGGACACTGCCGTACTTCAGAGGTCACGCTTTCTATAAAACACACGGTAATATCCCACCAGCATGCGCAGCCATTAACTACTAAGCTTTCATGCTTGCTGACAGTTGACTATATTTCAAACGGACACCCAATTTTTAAAGTGCAGAGAAATAAATTCTGTAATAGTCAAGGCACAGTGTCCAAAAATCTTATTAAAATAATAAAACCCAGCACACTCTGTGCCATGCCTGGGTTTACTGTAATTTCACTTTGTTCCTGTCCGTGTTGCTGTTGCCTAGTGTTATGCTGGGATGATAAAAAGCATTATGCTCTTCCTGGGACACCTGGTGTCTTCTAAGCAACAGTTTCTTAAAATGTGGGTCTTGACTTTGTGTAGGGCTTGCATAAAAATGTGGGGGGTTGTGAGAAACTTGACAACAGTGAAGGGTTTCTGAATGCGTAACAAGCGTACCTTAATTCAAACTAATGAGCCTGGGCCCCTGATGGTGCTCGCTCCCGTGGCCTTGTCTATTATCCCCGTAGCTTGGTTTAAACATCCAACAGGCATGGTACATACGGTCATGCCTTCCCATCCATTGATAAGGTGGGGACCCTCTCACTTAATCACTTCCTCTTCATGGTATCCATCTTCTTAACGTCATAAGATGGTTACATTACAGCGTAAGTTTTGAAGGGCACACTCAAACCACAGGAAAGTATCAACCTGGAAACACAGTGACCAGGTAATACTTCGCACCCAGGGTCTATAGCCTGTGAGAGAGACAGTGAAGAATAGCTTACCTGCCCAATTTCACCTTCTTTTTGTTTTCTTTTAATTTTTAGAACTTGTGATCTTCTGGCGCAGCCTCTGGAGTGCTGGCATTGCAAGGACCTGCCACCACACCCTGCTCTGTCATTCCTTAATGACCTAACTAAACTATATGGGTGCTACCTGACAGGAGTACACTTTCCCCAATGCCCATCTTGATGTTTCTAAGGTCGGCTGAAAGTGCTACATCCGATTCTCTGAAGGCCATTGTAGCACCCCTCAGTCACAGTTCTACACAAGTCCCATCCACAGCTGAGCCAGACCACAGCTCTGCTTCCTGCTTCTGTGGCATGGTTTGCAGACTTTTTATTCTCTTTTCTCTTCCTCCTCCTCCTCCTCCTCCTTCTTTTTCTTCACTTTTCCAGGACCCCAAACTCCTATTTCTTTTCTTCAATCTTCCCAAAGAAAAGCTAATGATTGACAAAGCTAAGTATTTAAAAAGGAAAAACAGCGGCCGCTATAGCAATAAGCTCTCCGTCTCAGGAAGTAAGCTCCTTCATGAACCAGGGCAGGGAGTCTATTTATTGATGAGTTTTCTTACCAAAAGTCTAAACAAAGAGTCAATCCCCTCTGGTGTCCAGATTAGTTATACAGCTCCATCAAATGGTTTTAAAAATACAGTATTTTCCCCATCCACTCAGATAATGGCCTGTAATGACGACAAAGGGCGCTATAGAGGCAGACACAGAATGACAGCTGTTTGAGTTGGAGAGGAGAGTTCCTGGTCATGATGTGGACATTGGAAATGGGTGATCTTGGAGGGAGGACATTCCGGATGAAGTGGTGTGACTATCTGATGGCCTGGCACATGTGCGAGCTGACAAGTATGAAGAGAAGAGAGGAAGAAAGGAAGGCACGTGGTGACTAGACTTTGGGTGTGCTGCAGTTGAGAGATGCTCAAGTAAGTAAAAAATCTAAGTGCTGAAGGCAACAAACCGGGAGAGAGTTCATTCAGAGGGAGAGGCAACTTGGCTGGAGCTTTCACTTGAAAAGGAGACAAAGCCGAAGCTGACAGAGGCAGGAGGATCGTTGTGAGTTTGAGGCCAGCCTGGTCCACAAAGTGAGCCCAGGACAGCCAAGGCTACACAGAGAAACCCTGTCTCGAAAACTTAAAAGATAAAAAAAAAAAGAAAAAGAAAAAGAAAAAGAAAACAAAGGATTGGTGCTGGGAATGGGAAGACCGTTACGAGGACGGCTACAAGGATGAAAGAGGAGGCCTCCAGGGATCGTGAGGACAACAGACTCTGGCACTGCGGCAGGAAGCGGCTAGGGGAAATAAATCCTATTCCTACCAATGATGCTACACGTCATCTCTGAGATGTGCTCCTAAACCGGTCACCTGTCCGTAGACCATCCGTGTCTTTCTCTGTGGAATTTCTGGATGCTGATAGCCATGCGCCTGTGTGGAGCGATCACTACAGAGTCTGCTGTCTCTCCATCACTAGAGGCTTTCTCCACAGAAGAGCTCTCCCAGCCCACTTCGTCCCTATAAGGAACTTAATGAGAATAGACACATCAGAAATTAAAAAAAGAAACAAGGTGCCCATTGGAGACCTGTTGAAAACATGTTTCCAGGCTGGGAGGCAGACCCTCAAAAATCTCAGCACTTGAGAAACTGAGACAAGTGGATCCCAAGTTGACATCAACCTGGCCTACACAATGGGACCCCGTCTTAACAAGGGAAAACAGGATGTCACACTATAGTGACTATTTGCTGGGACCCCTCATAGGTCTGCCCATCTTTTCAAGGAAGGCAGCTGATAATGGGCTGAGTGGTCACTCGTTACCTTTGATCTTTGCTTCGAATGTTCTCTGTACTCACTTTAATTCATTTGTTAGCCCTACTGCCAGACTAGGGACCTTTGCCCTTGTGTTATTCCTCTTCCACGGAATACTTCTTCCCTATGTGACGCAGCCTTCTCTTTGTTAGAGATGTTTTCTATCACCACCCTACCTGTGGTTTCAGGCAAGTTGTAAGAGCCCTTTGCTTACCTCCCAGCCTTATGTTTTTCTCCTGCACACATGAAGATGTAACGCAGAATATGTTGTCTGTCTAGCTAGACATAAGCTCCAGGAAAGCCCTTTCCATTCTACCTGTTTCATTTCTGGGTCCTTGGAGTCTATGATAGCCCTTCAAGCACAAAATAGAATCAAAGTAAAAAATTGTTGGTTATGGGGAGCCAAGACCATAGCCGGCAGACATCTCAGACCTTGGCATAATACATTGAGTGGACCTGGGGCAGGCTGCCTTGTGACCTCTTTCCCTCCTTGCCTCAGGGAACATTCCAGAAGGCCGCCTTGCAACCTCTTCCCCTCCATCAAGGTACTCTCCAGCTGTTCTCAGTATTCCCGGAATTACAGAGGCCTTCAGAGGAGGAGCGGAACAAAGTCTATAGATAACACCTTGTGGTTCCAGACGCCTAACAATTCCACCCAGCCCCAGAGCCACAGGGGCCCTCGCCCTCCCAAACTTCCTGACTTCCTGATATCTTGTGAAAACTGCCCACCCAGATCACCCGACTCAGCCTCCTGCTTCAATGGTCTATAATTGCCTGTGAAAAAATAAAATTTTGTCAGCTTGATCAGACTCCTTGACTTGCTGTCTGTTCTTCGCATCTCTTGTCCCCCATTCTCTCCCTAGGGGTCCGAGGGTCCCAGGTGATTGTCCGGCGGCCGGCGGGTCTGGACAGTAATCAAATGGATGTTTTGGCTACCGCCCTTTACCGTAAGAGAGGAGGCCTCTGTGGTATTGGGCCTCCATGTTTGATTTTTCTAAGACCACCCGATGAGTAGTGGGTGGGAGAGTGGGGCATGGGGTGTGTGTGGAAGAAGCATCAAGAGTGATTTAGGAGTTGGGGGAGAAGTTGGAGGGCTTAAACGCTTGGTTCCTGTCAAGTTCAAGTTCAGAGGGTTGAATGGCAGGTGCTATGGGCCGTGTGATTAGACTTCAAAGCCATCAGGCAAATATGTACGCAGTCATGCCTTTGTTTCAGAAGGTGCTGCGGTTTGGAAGGATTGAGGGCTCAGGGCCAGCAAAGTCCCTGCTGCAGACTCCTCTCTATTTCTTGGGCTCTTGGGCCTTTTATTCATCTCATTTCTCCACAAATTCCAGACTTCTCACTGCCTTTTGTAGGTGTAACTTTTTATTGTTGTTGTTGGCTATCTGCTGTGTCTAGCAAACCAGCAGACAGAGCACAGGCAGACTGGAGGAAACCAGATGCTGGAGTGAGCTCCCTTATACTGCATGTGAAAAGTCTGGGGGCATGCTTCCTTTCCAGGGCCCAAGGCAGGCATTTGGGTGGGTGATGCCTTTTTAAAAATTGTGGTGCAGGAAAAACTTGCCCTAAATTAACATTGTGACATCACCCCTTCCCCCCCTCCAATAGCTGTTTTTAATCCTTTCTCTTCTCTGAATGAGACATGGGGGATGACACAGACTCAGCTCCCAGTCGTCCCAAAAGTGCACTCAAAAGACAAGTTGGCTGTTAAAAAATGAAAGTTAAAAAGTCCTCAGGCAGACATTTCAAGAATGTTTCCTCCAGAGACGGAGTGTTTGATTTAAAGATGAAAACAGGCCCACAGTGGCAGACGGGATTCGAGATGTCTGCATGTAAATGATTAAATAACACAAAGGCTCTTGTTTTCACTACCTCCATCCAGGCATCTATGAGGCAGGAGGTGACCCACCCTGGGCAGCTCAGTGCTTATTCCCTTCTGCGTCAGTGGTGGCTGGAGAGCCCAATGGTGTGAGCCAGCAGGGACAAAGGGTACTTCAACAACCCAAGTCCTATCCCCCCCACCCCCAGGCTGTGCTTAACTCTTTCCTTTCCTAGAAGATGAGGAAAATGAGTGGCTTGAACTTCAAGAACTATATTGAAAAGATATGGAGAAAGTGGGCAGCCTTGTCTGGTCCCGGATTTTAGAGGAATTTCCTTGAATATCTCTCCGTTTAATTTGATGTTGGCTACTGGCTTGCTGTATACAGCCTTTATTATGTTTAGGTGTGTGCCTTGTATCCCAGATCTCTCCAAAACTTTAAACATGAATGGCTGTTGGATTTTGACAAATGCTTTTTCTGCATCTAAGGAGATGATCATGTGGTTTTTTTTCTTTCAATTTGTTTATATGGTGGATTACATTGATGGATTTCCGAATATTAAGCCATCTCTGTATTCCTGGAATGAAGCCTACCCAACAAGGACATATGCTCAACCATGTTCATAGCAGCCTTATTAATAATTATAGCCAGAACCTGGAAACAGACTAAATGCCCCTCAGTTGATGAATGACTAAAGAAACTTTGGTACATTTACACTATGGAATACTACTTAGCTATTAAAAACAAGGAAATCTCAAAATTTATGGACAAAAGGATGGGACTAGAAATGATCATCCTGAGTTAACCCAGTCTCAGAAAGACTCACATGGTATATATTCACTGACTAGCCCAACAAGGATGTCCCCTGAAAGTCTTCACTTACCAGGAGATTGGGATAGATGTGAGGACATCCTACTGGGACTCTAGGTAAGAAAAATATAGGAGAATGGGGAAAAAGAAGGATACAGAGGGTCCTAGAAACCTACAAGAAGAACATCGTGATGGCTGGATCGAGGCCCAGGGGGGGGATCTGCTCAAATTAGTGCACTAACCAAGGACAATACAAGTAGTAAACATCAAACCCCTACTCTGATCTACCTAATGGACAGGACATTCTCCATAGTTATGTGGAGAGCGGGGACTGACTCTGACATGAACTCTGGTGCTCCGTATTTGACCACCTCCCCTTGGTGGGGAGGCCTGGTGGCACTCAAAGAAAGAATAAGCAGGCTACCAAGGTAAGACTTGATAGCCTATGACCATATAGTGGGGGAGGAGGTCCCCCTCGGTCATAGACCTAGGGGAGGGAAATAAGGGAAAGCAGGAGGGAGGGAGGATTGGGAGGATACAAGGGATAACAACTGAGATGCAATTTGAATAAATTAACAAAAAAAAAAAAAAGAAAGAAAAAAGAAAAAGAAAATGAGTGGAACTAACACTGGAAGCTTGAGGTTCATTTTATCATTGTAACAAAGGAACGAAACACAATTCCCCCCAGAACTATGAACAAGGAATCCAAGTTTATACTCTCACCGAAAACCTATAAGGAGTGTTAGCTGCAGAATTGTGATAGAAGTGATGGGAGGACTCTTTGGGGAGAGGCAAGGAGGAGGGGTGTGCCCTGCAGTGCAAGGGAAGCTTCATGACTTCTTGTAGTGCTCACCGGACTGTTTCAAAGCACTTTACAGACAGTTACAAGCATGATCCTCTCTGTACTAACATCACTCTCACTCAAGCTGTGGTTTAGAATTCCAGATCCTAACCAGACAAATGCTATTGACAGCAGTCATGACACATACGGGAAAAACTCAGCCTTGGGTGAAAAGGGTTCTGTGTGTATGTGTGTGTAGCAGTAATCGCAGTAACTAACTTATTGTATGTGTTCATATTTTAGCTAAAGTTCTGCAAAGAGTCATTCTTTCAGATACGTGGCTTAACGAGCCTTACGGTCTACTTATGCTCAGGGCTCATTCTTTGGAGACAAGGGAGCTGAGTTCTGTGACATTGAGTGCCTACACTACCAGGGCCAAGTCACTTGACAGGACTCATCTTCTCATTGTCCCATCAAATCTTATCTCCCTGTCCACCCTTGATCCTGTTCTTCTCATGTTGTGAAATCACTTAAAATGCTGGGGGCCAGCTATAAATAAAGATACCCATTTTGGTCATTTGTAAGCTGTGACTGTCCTTGTGGGTTTGCGCCACTGATCTTAGAACACCTTTGTCTTCTGATCTGAAACTGGATCTTCATTGCACACCTTGCCTGTAGGGGACGGGCTATATGGCCAATGTTCAGCCATCTTGTCAGAGTCTAGGTTCCTATTTCTCCAGCAGTCTGCCATTTACCAGACACCAGCTGACCCTGTCGTGGTTCAGCAGTTAGACTAAAGATAAGATTTAGATGGAGCCCATCCTGCTGTAGTTTAACAGTTAGATTAGATAAAGATAGCAAAATATTTGGTGTGGCAGGATGTTGTGACCTGCTTGGAATTCCTCACATCTTGAGATAGCCTACAGCTGGGTTGCCATAGCAATATGCTTCCCTGCCCTCTGCCTTATAAAAACTCTGTGAAATTTCTCAATAAACGGGGTTTGATCAGAATGCAGACTTGCCCCTTTCTTCATGTCTTGTGTTCTGTCCCTATACAAGAAAATTTTCCTCCCGAGCATTAGTTGAACCCCGGCGGGCCGGGGCAACCTTCTGCCTCTCTTTCCCTCTCAGCTGGCAGCAGCCACTGTTCCCTTTGTATGTTTCTTTGAATTTATACCATTTATCCACTCCATTATTGATTCACACTTTGCCTGTGTCTACTGTTTGGCTGAATACAGGTGTGTAATCTCCCCTTGACTCGCTACTTTGGCTCTTTCAGATAAGTTAGAAATGGAAATGTTGGATGGTTTGGAAATCCTGTACATAATACTTAAAGGCCCACCCTACTCTTCTACAAAGATTGCGTCATTTCAAATCCCCACCAGCAACACACAAGGCTTTTCAGCTCCTCCATCCTTGCCAGTACTTTTTGCTTTCTGCTTTTACACATTATTAAAATATAGTTTCCCATATGTGTATCTTTGGCTCCCTACCATTCTCATGGCTGACCACCACTGATCCAGGGTCTCATCACAATACCCTGTATTTTTTTGGTTGTTTGTTTTTGTTTTTAGCCAGGATGTCTTTGTAGCTCTGGCTGTCCTGGAACTTACTATGTGTCCGGGCCCACCGGACAATCAACTGAGACCCTCGGACCCCTAGGGAGAGAACAGGGGACAAGAGATGCAAAGAACGGACAGCAAGTCAAGGAATCTGATCAAGCTGACAAAATTTTATTTTCTCAGGCTGCTTATATACTTTAAAAGCAGGATGTAGGGAAGGGGGTGAGGAGGTGAGACGCGATTGAGCTTGGCTGCAGCTGTGTAGGATATCAATTATATCAATTAGGGTCAAGGTTGGGGGGGGATAGGGGAATTGAGCTCATAGCTAGCCACATTTTGAGAAACCACATCAGAAACCTGGTTGACTGAGAGAGCCAGGCCAGGTGGGTGTCTAGGCGACCATGACCATAGATCCATATCTGGTTCATGAGAAACCGAGAACAATAAGGTTCCAGGGTGATTGTGGAGAAGTCTTTGTGAAGAAGGAGGAAGTGAAAGGAGAAGGCCTGAGAGGACCTAAGTTTGTGGAGCCAAAGCAGTTTGAGCTGAGCAGAAGTACAAAACCGCCCCTGGCAACTATGTAGACCAGGCTGGCCTCAAACTCACAGGACTCAGGAGGAAGAGGCAGGCAGGGATTGAAGGCGTGCCTCACTGTATTGGCTCCTCACAATATTCTTTGCATTATTTAAATGGAGCCAAAGTTGGACTTGGCCGTTTAAAGACTATATAGGCATTTCACACATGATGTTCTTGGCAGGTGGAACATTGGCAATATTTTTCAAACATGGTAAGGAAAGTTTTCACTCCAAATGATAAGAGAGATGGCCAGGTGCAATTGTTATGGCAAGGAAACACAATGGAAAACTTAACAAGCTAATTAATCGTTCTTAAAAAGATCTCTCTACAGCCAGCTGGGCAGCCATTCAGAAGCAATTCTTCACACAACCAATGAACTAGGCTCCTACCTTGGGGGGGAAAAAACCCATATTTTCTATTCTTGCCTGCGTTTCTGCTACATCTTCCAAAGGTTGGAATCTGTTTGGTGCCTTGACAGGTTTTCTGTGTTTGATGAAGGAGTCTTGATTTTCCATCTTGATGCTGATCGCTTCGAACCTTTTTCATTTTGTCTCAAGTTTTGTGCATTTTTGGTTGCAGTATTTCCTCTAGATTTCTTCTCTTGGATTTATTCTCTAGGTTCCTCCTCCTCATCAAAACCATCATCATTCTCCTCCTCCTCTTTCTGCACCGCCTCCTTCACCACCACCATACTCACATCCATCTTTATCATCAGCAAGTATAAGTTTCTCCTATAGAACTTTGCTTCTATTTCCAAGGTAGGTCTCTTATGAGGCTTCTCTCTTCTTCCTCTTCATCTCTTCACCTTGTCCACAGCTACCAAGTGCTTCTTGCTATTAAGATCAGGCCCTGAGCCACACTTCAACCCATTGACCAGAGATGATATTACTTCAAAGCCACTCAGGGAAATTGTTGCCTACACAAACATAGCCAAAGTTGCCGTTGTTGCTTCAGCTGGACCACTTTCCTAAGTCACTGTCTATTCTCAGACCTTGCAGTTCATCCTTTTCATCAGTTCCTAACCAGAATCTTCTTAAAGCTACCTGGTGCTCAGTTTGTCATTAACCATTGTCATAGTCAGCTTCGGCTGTCAACCTGACAGACACTCCAAGTCACATGGGAAGAGGGAATCTCAGCTGAAGAATGGGACCATGTCTGTGAGGCAGTTTCTTAATTACTAATTAATGGTCGAGGCTGGGCCCCCCTTCTTGGGCAGGTGGGCCTGGGCTGTGTAAGTAAGGTAGCTGAGGGACTGGAGAGATAGCTCAGGCATTAAGAGCACTGTCTGCCCTCCCAAAGGTCCTGAGTTCAATTCCCAGCAACCACAAGGTGGCTCACAACCATCTACAATGAGATCTGGCGCCCTCTTCTGGCTTGTATGCATACATGCAGGCAGAGCTCTGTATACCTAATAAATAAATAAATAAATCTAAAAAAGAAAAAAAGAAAAAAAGAAAGGTAGCTGAACAAGCCAGAAGGAACAAGCCAGTAAGCATTGTTTCTTCATGATCTCTGCCTCAGTTCCTGCCTCCAAGATCCTGCTTTGGTTTCCCTTGATGATGGTTGTAATCTCTAGGTCAAATAAACCTTCTCCTCCTCAAAAGTTGTTGTTGTTTATTTTTGGTTAGTGTTTTATTACAACCACTTAAAAGCAAACTGCTATACCGATCTTTGTTACCAATAATCTTTGTTAGCCTTTAGCTCCCAACTGAAAACACAGCACTGGAACCTCGAGTGGTTGAAGAGAGGGAACAAAGTAGGAGAGAGAGTACAGAGAGAAATAAGGGTGGAGATCGCGTCTTGCGGGGGCGAGGAGGGGGTGCAGGAGGACTGAGGGCCTGTAAAGAAAAGAGAGAGTGTGGGTGTAGGCATCTCTGAGACAAGCTGGAACTCTAAGTCAGAAGAGGCCTCTGGGGGAATATGAGGGGGACTCTAGCTGAGTCTCCTAGTAGCAGGGGTCATGGAGACTGAGAGGACGCCATCTAACTAGACAAGACTCCGAGTGGAGGGAGGAGAAGACCAACCCACCCACAAAAACTTTGATCCAAAATTTACTCTGCCTACAAGCTATGCAGGGATAAAGATGGAGCAGAGAGAGCAGAGATTGAGGGAATGTCTAACTAATGCCTAGCGCAACCAAAGTCCCATCACATTAAAGAGAGACAACCCCCGACACTATTAAAGATACTATGCTATGCTTGCAGACAGGAGCCTATCAGAGTTGTTCTCTGAGAGGCTCCACCCAGCAGTGGTTGGAAACAGACTCACAGCCCAACATTGGGCAAAGCACATGGGAGCCTAGTGGAAAAGTGAGGGGAAGGATGAAAGGTCCCAGAGGTGACAGGAGCTCACAAGAAGACCAACAGAGCCAACAGAGGGGCCTGTGGAGTCTGAAACACCAACCAAGGACAATGCATGGACTAGACCTACATCCTGTTCATTGATGTAGCTCATGGGCAGCTCAGGCTTCATGTGGAGGGGAGTGGGGGCTGTCTCTGACGTGTTGCCTGCTTTTCAATTACTTCCCCCTGAAGGTACTGCCTTGCCAGGCCACAGGGGAAGAGGATGAATTTAGTCCTGATGCGACTTGGTGAGCTGGGGTGGGTGGGTAGAGGAGATGCCCCTTTTCTGAGGAATAGAGGAGGGGGAAGAGGGAAGGAGGGTAGGGCTGGGAGGAGAGGAGGGAGAGGGCCTATGCCTGGGATGTAAAGCAAATAAATAAAAAAAAAAATGTTTTAAAAGGCCTGAGAAAACTAGTTTAAGCTCTGTTGCCTTCTTCCCTTCTGCATTGAGAGGCTGTAACAAGAAAAGCCTTATCAAGAATCTAATGTGGGCTCTCTGTTCATTCATCTTCCCTGATGACAAATAATATATTCCTTTTCTTTATATAGCTGATATCTTCTTGTGTCTCCCCCAAGACAAGGGTTTCTCTGTTAGCCCTGGGTGTCCTGGAACTCATTTTGTAGACCACACTGGCCTCACCGAAACTCAGAGATCTGCCTCTGAAGTTCTCGGATTGAAGGCGTGTGCCACCACTTGTTGGATTTTTATGGTTTTGATTTGCATTTTTCTACTGATTAGTAAAATCAAGCATTTTTTGTTGTTGTTGAGTTGTAGTTCTTTTGCATTCTAAATAACATTTAATACATTTAAACAACACTTTTCCTAATTCATGGATGTGTTTTGTTTTGTGTAATTCTTTTTTCAATTTATTTTCTAAATATAAAAAAATAAAATATAAGATTAAACAAAACCTATCACACTGAAGTTGGACAAAATAATCCAACAGAAGGAAAAGAGCTCAAGAGAAAGCACAAGAATCAGAGACCTACTCATTCACACACTCAGGAATTCCATAAAAGCACTAAACTAGAAGCCATAATATATACACAGAGAACCTGGTACAGGCCCTGTGCATTCTGCCTTAGTCTTTGTGAGTTCATATGAGCTTTTTTTCTTGGTGTCCTCTATCCCCTCTGGCTCTTATACTCTTTACATCTCCTCTCCTGGGGGGTTCCCTGGCCTCTGGGGGATGGAGTTGAAGGAAACATCCCATTTAGGGTCTGGTGTTCCGAAATCTCTCTGTCTCTGCATATTGTCTGGCTGTGGGTCTCTGTATTGTTCCCATAGGCTGCAGAAGGAAGCTTCTCTGTTTGTTTGTTTGTTTTAGGATCAGTACTATTTGGTTTTATGCTATGTCCCTGGCCTATCTGGTCTCTGGTTTGTGGTCACCTAAGCAGTGTTGGGTATGGGTTCCATCTTGTAGAGTAAAGCTTAAGTCAAATCAGATATTGGTTGGTTACCCCCACAAGCTTTGTGCCATTATTGTCCTAGCATATCTTTCAGGCAGAACACCATTGTAGATGGAAGGTTTGTGGGTGGGTGTTTTGGTGTTTATGGTTTTTGTTTGTTTGTTTGTTTGTTTTTGTTTTTTTGTTTTTTGTTTTGTAGCCTGAAGAGTACCTCACTGTACCAAAGATGTTAGAGCAGAGAAGTGAAAGCTCTGTGTAGGCATGGCATCTCTGTGTTCAATGGGTTGTGTAAGTGTTGTCTTCAGGAATGGGACCTTGCTGTCAGTTTGTGGAGAGCAGACTATTTGATTAGATGTAACCCAGTCTTAGTACTGGAACCTTCATTTGGTTGCAAGAGATGTCTACTTAGGTTTTGTTGTTGTTGTTGGAATATTTTAATGACTATTTCTATCTCACTAAGAATTATAGGTATGTTTAAATTGCTTATCTGATGTTGATTTAACTTTGGTAAGTGGTAAGTATCAAGAAAATTATCCATTTCTTTTAGATTTTCCAAGTTGGTGGAGTACAGGATTTTAAAATGTGTCCTTATGATTCTCCAGATTTTCTTCTTGTGTGCTGTTATGTTCCTCCTTTCTTTTCTAATTTTATTAAATTGGATATTCTCTATCTGCCTTTTAGTTAATCTGGACAAGGATTTGTCCAAAGTATTGGTTTTCTCTAAAAGCCAACTCTGTTTCATTGATTTTATTTATTGATTGATTGCTATTGTATTGTTTTTGTTTGTTTCTATTTTCTTGGTTTCAACACTCAATTGGATTATTTCTTGCAATCTATTCCTCTTGGATATAATTACTTCTTTTGTTCTAGAGCTTTCAGGTGTGCTGTTAAGTTGCTAGTATGAGATCTTTCCAATTATTCTTAATGTAGGGACTTTTGTGCTATTAATTTTTTTCTTGGTCCTGCTTTCACTGTGTCCCATAAATTTGGGTTTGGTGTGTATTCATTTTCACTAACTTCTAGAAAGTCTTTAATTTCTTTCTTGTAGAGGAATTATAATCCAGCAACATGGCTGCTCTGATCACATCCACAGACCTTCTAGGTCTGTGTGATCCAGCTGGAATGTAGACGCTCATTCCCTTAGTACACACCATTAATCCTAAACAATGAAGGTAAAGTTAGTTTGTAAAAGGAAGCACCCATGTTTGAAAGTAGTGTTTAATTGAGGGGCAGACAAAGTGACAAATCAGAGAAAGATTTGATAGATTAGAACATGGCTGACTCTAACAAGGACATCACAGGAAAGAGAGGTGACTGACGTAAGAGACAGCAACGCAAAAGGAGAGGGAGAGGAGGCAGTTTTACCTGTACCATTTTACAGAGACAGCTATACATAGGTGAAGACAAATGAGCCAGAGAATGAAAAGGAGCCAGAAGTTTAGAACAGATTGATAGAGTTAGTTTGAGGCCAAGTAGAGCAATTCAGTCAGAAGCTGAGAGAAGCCAGGTGGAATCCATCAGCTTGGAAAGGAGTTTGAGCCAGAACAGCTGAGTTGAACCAGCCAGCCAGAGTTCAGAAAGAACTAGGAAGAGTGAACTTAATCAGCAGTACATCTCAGAGGCTAAAAACATTCCAGGACTAGATTAGACTGTACAGAGGCTAGAAGCTGATTGCCAGTCAGTTCAGTCTTTGGGAGCCCCTGTGAGCCTGATTAGTTGATTCTGTGGACCATGCTTTTGTGGTTTCCTTGAGTGCATGGCAACTTTCTTTTCTGGTCCAATCTGTTTGGCCTCATACATTTATAGGCAACTTCTTTAGGTTAGAAAATTTTTCTTTATGATTTTGTTGAAAACATTTTCTGGGTTTGAGATGAATTTCTTCCTCTTCTTCCTCTATACCTATTATTCTTAGCTTTGGTCTCTTCATAGTATCCCAGATTTGTGGGTTTGTTTTGTGCCAGGAAGTTTTTAGATTTAACATTTTCTTTGACCAATGTATTATTATTTTTCTATTATATCTTCAACAGTTGAGATTTTTGTTTCTGTTTCTTGGAATTTTGTTGGTGAAGCTTGCTTCTCCAGGTCCTGTTTGAATTCTTAATTTAAAAATTTTTTTAAATTGCTAATTTATTTCTAGAAATCCCTCAGTTTATGCTTTAGTTATTGCTTCTATTTCCATTTTCAGGTATTAAACAATTTTATTCATTTCCTTCAATGGTTTGTTTTGTCTTTACTTGGCTTTCCTTAAGTAATTTATTCATCCAATTGGTTTTTTTTTTTTTGTTTTGTTTTGTTTTTTGGTTTTTCGAGACAGGGTCTCTCTGTGTAGCCTTGGCTGTCCTAGACTCACTTTGTAGACCAGGCTGGCCTCGAACTCACAGCGATCCGCCTGCCTCTGCCTCCCGAGTGCTGGGATTATGGCATGCGCCACCACGCCCGGCTCATCCACTTGTTTTTGTTTGTGTTTTTCTGGGTTTCTTTATTAATTTTCTCCAACTGTTTGTATTTCCTGAATTTCTTTAAGGGATTTCATTATTCATTTCCTCTTTAAGGACCTCTGTCATCTTCATACAGGTGGTTTTAAGGTATTTTTTCTTGTGCTTCAGCTATGTTGGAATATTCAAGGCCTGCAGTGGTTGGACAGCTGGGTCCTAGTGGAGACATATTGCCCTGGTTGTTGTTGATTGTGTTCTTATGTTGGCATCTTGTCATTTGGTTTGGGCATGATCAAAGATCTAGGTGCTAATTTCTACTTTTGTGATTTTGGGTGGGTGTTTTGTTCTTTGGTTCCTGTTTCCTCTCTGGATTTTCAGAGTGTGATGGCTGTGTGTTGCCCATTGAGCTGGTGTGCTCACAGGAATGCCTGCTGGTGTTGGAGGCTGGGTAACTGGGATGTGTTGGGGGAGAGCATTGGAGGAGAAGGTTTTTGTCATCTATTGGAGATGGGGTCAGAGAGGAATGGGAGCACAGTAGGCTTCCACATACAGAGCTGGGAATGAGTCTGGGGAGACTGGATCTCAGAGCTCTGGCTCTGCCTTCAGCCTGCTTGTTGCCTTTGGAGGAGCTGCCCTTCAATTAGCAGGGTGTGCCTGCTGGGATTGGGGTCTGGGACAAAGCAACAACTGGAGGGAGGTTAGGAGGGGATGGTTTGTCATATCCACAGGAGGATGAGAGTAAAGTAAGGCTTCAACTGGTGTTCTGTTGCAGTGCTAGGGAGGAGACTTGGGGATGGGGCCTGGAGGAACAGAAAGAGAGAGAGGAGAAAGTGTGGAGGCAGAGGCAATGTATTTGGTTTTCTGACAGACATGACCTGTGTCCAGAATACATTTTCTGATGGCCTGATTTCTGTAGGGTTTTAATCCCAAATTTTCTTCAAAGTACAATCTCTATACATGTGATCTGGCCTACTTTTGTAACAGAGGGCAGATTTTCTAGGAAAATTGGCATCTTTGGTGCAAAGAGCAACTCAGGGGGCTCCTGAATGTCAGGTTGTATAGTAGGTCATTTTGGCTAACAGGGATCACTAGTTGCTTCCTAGGACTCAATTGAACATAGTCTTCAGCAATCCCCTACTGCTAAGAGAGCTTTGACTATTTTAACATCTGTCTTTATCTGAGCTCTTGCTGTTATTTTTTCCTGACTTCTTACAGAACATAGAATCGAATCTTTCACTTCTGGGAGAATCAAATACTTGAAAGAGCAAGCTAATGAACATATTTTTGTATTGTACCCAAATGGTACATATGATGTAGGCCTGAAAGACGTTGTTGAATTTCTGACTTATTTTTACAAGTGAAAGGAGCTGATGGCTCATTGTGGTTGGCTAGAATTGTTATGCTTTGGTTATTTTTAATCAACATTTTACTCTAAAAGATCAGTTCAGACTATATTCAAATGGAAGAAATATTAACGATCATGACCCTGACTTCTTCAGAATAGATTTTCAAGTATATTTTAATTTTCAGACTTTGGCTGTATCTAAAATTAATTTGACGATTTGAGGAGGTCATTCACCAAAGAAAATTAAAGTTGTAATTTAAAATAGAGATGTTGGAAGCAGTACAATTTAACTTATTTTCTTCTATTGAATATTTTAATTTCTATGTCATCACATGTAAGTGTCCCTTTGTTTACAATACTAATGCACATAAAGAAATGTGTGTGTGTGTGTTGTATGTATTGTTTGTTTGTTTGTATGTATGTGTGTGTGTAAATCAAACAAGAGAATTCTCTCCTTAAATAACTTACCAGTATCTCTGCGATCTACCTTGCTGCAGTGTTTCATGCTAGGAAATGACATCATAGCTCGAGAGTGTGAAACAAAGAGGTTCAGAGGTTTCAATTTGAAATTCTGCTTTTTCATTGCATGTCTATTTTCCTTGGCATAAGAGACAGTGTTGAAGTTAAAACTGTCTAGGAGATAGACAGATTCTTGGTTTAGGCATACACGTGTGTCCTTTTTCTCTTTAAAATCTCTTTTGAGTGCGTATGTGTTTGTGCATGTGAGTGCGTGCCTTCCCGTGCCACAGCACGTATATAGCAGAGGATGACCTCGGTGTTGCTTGTTGCTTCTTGCCTTCAGCCAGGATCTCTTGCCATTTGCTGTTGCATGCACCAGGCTACTAGCATCCAAACTTCCAGGGATTCTCCTGCCTTTACCTCCCACCTTGCTACAGGAGCATTAGAATGACAGACATGAGCATTTGTGTGGGTGCTGGGGATTTGAACTCAGGTCCTCATGCTAGTGTGGCAGCACTTCACTCACCTATTTAATCAATTGAAGTTAAAAAAAATTTTTTATGTAGATGAGGGTTCGTCTGCATGTATGTGTACCATGCATGTGCTTGGTACCTGGCAGAGGTCAGAAGAAGGCACTGAATGGTTGTTCTGGAACTGGAGTGATGAGTGGTTGTGAATCACCCTGTGGGTGCTGGGAAATGGACCCAGTCCTCTGCAAGAGCAAATGCTGATCCAACTCTCCAGTGCCCCGACTCTCATTCTTAATCTTATCTATGATTCAGCACCACAACGAAAGACAGAACAATATAATTTTAATGCCTATGTTCTTCCTTATGCTGTCTTCTTACTTCCCAGGTTTTTGTTTCATCTGAATGTCCCATATGACTTCCAGCATTTTTGACTCTAGAGCATAAGGCAGGCCTTATTGTGAGGATTGTTTCACATCCTTGACAGGGGACACAGACTTCACCTCAGCTCCATTTGCTGCATGCTAGCCTGTGCCTTCAAGGACAGCTGGGCTAATAGCTGGTTAATGACTGAGCAAGCCATTAATCTGGGGTGCACCTCAATCAATCTTCATACAGTTTTGCTTTAATTGACAGCCACCTAGTCAAAGGAAACGAGTTCTCTTGTTCTGTGACTTTAAGCTTTGGAGTAGCTCTACAGCGTGAGGGCATAGTCATAGAATGCTGTGAAATGGCTGCAATACATGCTCTGAGGATCAGGCATTCGGGCTGGGTATTCTGCGCTCTGATCTGAGTAGGAGAGATGTGCTTCTAAAAGACTTAATCAAATGTTGTATCCAGTGCAGGCACTCCTTTTCCATAATTGATGTGGATAGAGATGGGGTTAAGTGAAAGAATAAAGCTCCTAGAACCTCAATACAGCTTGAATAATATTTGAAACATTCAATGTTCTGATTTATAGCTGAGCTGTGAAGGTTAACTTTCGGGAATCGTACTTTAAAGTTGAAACACATCAGGTGGTCCAGTTTCCTTGCTTTTCAAACTAGACTAAATCTTGGAAAAATAAGATTAGCAAGAACCATTTTAGATTAAATCTTGGGTCTCTGGCTGTTGAGATCATTTATCTCAACTACAACATTGCAAAACTATATATTGGTACTGACATTGTTGTAAGCATCCTCTCCTGAAGTTTCTCTGTGAGACAGATGGAGCCTCACTCTCAAAGAATCCATCCTTTATTTACTCTGCCTGGAGCACTCTGGATTAGGAGTATTTCAAACCTCTGTGCTCTCCTGTACAGTGAGCCATGCAAAATTTTTACTGGTGAAGCAGGAAATGGTGGCTCATTTGACCCCTTTGAAGAAGATTCAGATTTAAAAGAAGTTAGGATCAAAGAGTCCGCAAGAGGTAACACAGGCTCAGAAAACAAGCTCTGGAGACAGCGAGAGGATGTTGGAGTTGAGTAGGGCTGTGGAGGTCAGTTACAAGGCCCGAATGGATGATGGAATACAAGGTTGAGTTAGCTCGATGAGTGCAGAGGCTTGTGTCCAATCAAGTGGCTTCAACCTTAGTTGCATGGAGTGCAATGAGCTCCCTTACAGGAAACCTCCCTCACAGCCACTGAACTCAGCCTGGTGCCTCATGGCTTGAAGTTGTGCTGTGTTGTCTTGCAGAGATGAGCGATGGATAGGGGCCATTGCTATCTCTGTTAACCTGAGTCACTACTGTGTTGCAATGTGACTTTTGTGTGCATCAATGCAAAGTTTGCAGGGTGAATGATGTCAAAATATTTGATTATAAAAGCAGTCCACCCACATGTAAGTTGTTAGGAGTAGAAAAAGACAATACTGTTTTCAGAAAGCTCATAAAACTTGCTATTTTTAAAAAATGAATAACCTTTGAAATAGAAACAAAAATGGTAAATAAAAATGGTAAAAAGTGCGTAATAATTGGTATAATCCTAGAGAGTCATTGAAAGTAGATTCTACAGTGTGAGAATTATGGTCTTATGGGGAAGCTGTTTGCAAGTCTTTGCAGATTGACTACAGTAACTCTTGGAGTCAAATAATTGCAGCATGCTGTAGCTCTGGCCTTAAAACGTAAAAAACCGTGGGCAAAGCACACAGGAGAGAAAAATACCTTCTCAGGCAGAGCTTATTAATTATACCAGCGCCAGCCAAGTGTTTGGTAGTCTATGCTCAGTGACTGCCATGCAGAGTATCCCGTAGTCCAGCTCAGTGAAGCATAGGATATGGTTGCCCACTTTACAGAGAAGGAAACCGAAGCCGAGGCTTAGGAAGTAACTCTTCCTAGGTGATACATGTATTTCTAAGGACCCTCATGGATGTGACATCTAGACAGCACAGGAATTCCTGGGGAGGCCCTCTGCTTTGTGTTCTGGGTGCTATCATGGAGCATCCTTCAACGGGTGGCGAGATGGATAGGGCATCAGTGGAAAGTCTGCATCTGTATAGTTTGTCTGAACTTGTAAAGAAGTGGATTTGTGACATCACTGAAGCTCTAGAGCCTTGGCTACTTTGATGATGGCTTCCAGGAAGGAGTCTGGAGAATTGACATCAGCACTCTCAGCTACCCCATGTGATAGGAGAATTTCACTTCTCTGCATTTCCCTTACAGCAACAACAACAACAACTCCAAGGTCTGACATATCAGTTATGTCGAACAGACCAACAGAAGACCATTCACAGTGTATTAGTTAGAGGAGACTCTGTGAGAGATGCTACACTTAAAATTTTTTAAAAAAATTTTGAAATGAATATGTAATTACATTATTTTACCCATTCCCATTCTCTCTTCCAACCCTTCCCATGAGGTACACCTTGCTTTTTCTCAAACTCATGATCTCTTTTTAATTGTCGATATACGTATATATGCATACATATAAAATATATTGCTAAGTATGTAAATATAACCTGCACAGTTTATATAATGTTACTTGTTTTTTCAGGGCTGGCCATTTTAGGAACATGGCAGAACAACACAATGAAATAGAAAATGTGTCTCTTGTATATGGGGAAGGCAGAAATATATCCACTAGGCCATTAGTTGATTTTACTCCACCTGGTTTAGCAATTGCTCAGAAAATAAGAGAAAAAAGAAACATTATATGTACTCTCCAAGCAAAAGGAGAAGAAATATTAAGATACTTCTTGATAAATTCCATTTGCACTGAATGAAGAGACCCACATGGACTGGGCCCTAGTCACACTGAAAATACCAGAACAACTTGTCGGGTAATTGTTGAGATTTCTTCTATTATAACTCCATATTCCATTTCTGTAAGAGTAGCAGAGAAGCAATGAAACAGTGGCCAGCATAAGAAG
Source organism: Acomys percivali (assembly GCA_907169655.1). NCBI lineage: Eukaryota > Metazoa > Chordata > Mammalia > Rodentia > Muridae > Acomys > Acomys percivali. Next base: position 44,019,438 of record OU015753.1, read on the forward strand.
CAAATATGAACCAAACCAAACCAAAACAAATACTCTAGGCTTGGCAATCCAAGTGGTCACGTGATGTGAGAAACCTGTGCTAAATATAGAAAGTGGGCTGAGAAGATGCTCAGTTGGTAAACTGCTTGCTGAGCCATCATGAGGACCTGACTCATATCCCAGCACTCAAATAAAAAGCCAGCTGTGGTGGCATGTTCTTGTAATCCCAGCATGGGGAGGAGGGTACAGTCAGATCCCTCATGCTCACTAGCCAGGGCGTCTACCTGACTGAATGAGTCACAGACCCTAGTGAGAGAGCTTATAAGCAAAATAGAACAAATGTACACACCCTCCAAATCAACAACCAGCCAACCAACCAACCAGTCAACCAACAGGAAACACTACATGCATAAAGCCAGCCAAACCAAACCAAAGTGGACAGTGCCTGAAAAGGAACAGCACCTAAGGTGGTCCTTTGACGCCACGTGCCTACCCACATAGTAAACAAAAGCATCAATTATAGACAACCTGCCTGATGTTTAAAGACTCTATACCTTCTGTGTAAGCTGCCTCCTGTTAATTTGTACTGTTGTTATTTGGTGTGTAGCATAAGTACAGAAACAATGCAGGATTCCCAAGTATACAGGGTGTTGAACCGGTGGGAAATGAACACAAGCAAACAAAATGCAGGACAACATCTGGCATCACCTTCTCTCACCACCCATCTCTTACGCTTCCTTCTGGCACAAAAGTAACCCACCTCTTGAGGTTCATATACTAGTTTTGCAGACTATCAGAAGACGTATTCTTTTGAGTCTAGTTTCTGACCCTCAGTGTTATTGAGAACTCTATCAATTTTGTGTATGGTAGGGGATGATCTTTTTCACTGCTGGCCTGTATTTTGTCAAATATATATGCTATGTTTTGTTGGGCCATCATCAACCCTAGGCTATTAAGGAGGTGCTGTTCTAGAGTTTCCATACGTGTCCTCCAGCTCACACTTGCCAGGTGTCTTTCCAGAGATGAAATTGCTGTGTGGTGAGATAAGCATGCACGGCATTATTTAATTTCATGTTTTTTCATATCAGTTACAGTAGTTGCTAAGTAGGTTCTTACCTACAGAATGTATTCAAGAGTTATTAGTTCATTTCTATGAAGTATTGAGAGGATTCTTACATATTAGGGCCCTTGGTTTTTACACCAGAATCTGTCTTTTGCACCCTAAGCAAGAAATTCTAGTTATGTGTTATCTGAGAAATTCTAATAGGCACAGGAAACCACAATTACTATTTTATGAACCATTGGGGATAGCTACTTTGCTACATTTTTACATCATCATATTTAATCTGAATACTAAAAAGAAAAAATAATGTATTACCATAACTCGAACACATTAAACAAAATTACCTGTGACATTATAAAAATGAGTCATCATCACCTAGGCTTTTATGTATGCCATGCTGTCCTCATACTTTCTGCACTAAAATAGCTAAAATTAAAAACTCTGGAGAGAGCGCAGGGATTAAGAATGATTGCCGCTCTTGCAGAGGACCTGGGTTGGATCACAAGCATCTGCATGGCAGCTCACAACCAGCTGTTGCTCCTGTTTTAAGAGAATCTATCACCCTCATCTGTCCTCCACTGGTAGTGCAGACATACTGTGCACATACACACGGAGACAAAACACTCTTACACAAGAAAATAAATAACAAAAGCCTCTTTCAGTAAATAATTTTTTTCTTAATCCACTTGGTGAGTATTTCTTTAAGATTATTTAATTATATAAGGGTTAGGAATTTGACATTAATATTATAAAATTTTCACATGTGTAGTTTTACTTTACAATTTTTTATACCCAAAGCTGGCCACCCTATGTTCTGTAATAGGGGCCAAATTATTTTTATCCTTTTCATGAAATTGTTAGTTCCAGCTACTACCATGACAACTTCACAGACTGCATTTTTCACTGGATGAAAACTACCCCAACAAGAAAGAAAGAATTTCTTTGACATTTTCTTAAAAGCTGTGACTATGGAAGCCTGGTCCCAGCTCTTTAGCATCTTTAATCTTACATCAAACACCAGTAACAAAGCAAACAAAAGAGATACCCTGCTGTCATTCCCAGGAAGGGTGTTGTCAGAGGATAAGACAAGCCTGACATCAGCCACAGCCTAGGATGCCAGGTGAGCAGTGTGTGGGGAGGAAGCGATGTGAAGTGTGCAGGTGACAGCCCAGGAAAGCTTACCACTTGCTACTTTGCATCTTCTATATTTGGCCTCATCCTTTACTAAGGAAGTATCCACCCAAACTTATACCCAAGTGGCACAAAATGCTTCCACTGGGACGCAGCCTTCTATCCTTCCCTTCATCTCTTCTTACCCGTCAGATCCTTTCCACACCCTTCTTCCTTGATACAAATGTAGAGTTCATGTGCGGATTCTCTTACCCAAATTCTCTTGTTGTGAATGCCGACTGTCTTTCTAATATGCTGTATGTAACCAAAGACAATTCTGAAGGGTCAACAGTGAACACTATCCTATGTTAGTAGCAGATATTAGTGATTTAAATCTGGTGTTCCCACAACGTAATGTCAGTACAGTAATCCTCAACTTGATCTATGTATGCTTAAATCTGGATGTAATTTATTTTGAGACAGAGTCTCAAGGAGTCAAGACCAACTGGCCTTGACCTTCTGATCTTCTCGCCTTCCCTTACAGAACGCTGGGATTCCAGGCATGCACGAGTATGTCCAGTTGATGTGGCAGTGGGGGCTGAAGCTAGGTGTGTTAGGTAGGAACTCTACCAATGGAACCACCTTCTCAACGTTACCTATGACTCAATGACATCTTTGGAGGTCCTTTATCTCATAATGGTCTCATTAAATTAATCTACTAGATTGTTTAAGCACATCCATTGCCCTTAAAGCCCACAAATGCTATTAGTAGGGGTGCTGCATTTTGTAGAAATTGGAAGTGATCCGTGGACTCATTGAAGACTTTATTGGTGACTGCTAATAGCGTACCGCTCTACTCAGATCAGCGCCTCACTCGGCTTTCATCAGAGGAGCTTCTTCTTCTATTAGTCGGGACCTAACACAGAGAAAGGTAACGTGATGATGTGCATAGTGACAGACTTGGGAATAGTTGGCCCTGAATGTGGCACTTTCACCAAAGCCCTCCCCTCAGGCCTCAGGGCTCTAAGAGGAAGAGGAAGCAGGAAGATAATGGATGACCCCAAGGAAAGGTGTCTTAGAAGCACAGCGTCTTTTAGATACCACAATTCTGGTGTACTCACGGGGATTGGGGCAGCATGTAAAAATTCTGAGCAGGTTCTAGCCAGATATGGTCCTCTCTTGGCTCTGTCTCTTAACAATTAAACTTTATTATATAACCCAACTATCTTACATAAGAGGGAAAAAAGGTTAAAGGGAAACAAGAGTGAACCTTCCGGTATCCGTTCCATGGGACAGGTCCCTAGGTGTCTCTGATCCTTTTCCCAATCCACCAAGCTAGAGCTCGGTCCAAACCTGCTGCCTCCTCTCATCCTTGATGACTGTCTGCCTCTTATGTGCGAGGGCCGGCCGTCTCTCCCTCCCATTGAGGGTGGATCCGGATGAAGTCCTCGCCCCGACCCCCATCTGCTTCCTGAATTCCAGGCCCAGGATAGCTCCACCCAGCCTATCTCAAGGCTAATCTCAGGGAGTATCCATGGTGTGCCCAAGGGCAAAGCCCACCAAGACTGCTTTCACCTGTGACAGAGCTTACAATCCTTCCCACAGTTCTCATACTGAGAGGAGGAAGTGGACACAGGCTCCTACCCCGAACCAAGAAGCTATCTGCAATTTGTAGCTGCTGGGAAAGAGAAATTTAGTTTTCACAATAAAATGTTACCGGGCACATCAGCTGCATTCCAAGACAGGCCCTATGCCCAGGGATAGTGGGCCAACACCAAAGGAACTCAATGGTATTTTCTGTAGACTTTCGGTCTCATTTTTCTTTGGGCTTTTTTTTTTTTTTTTTTGTCTTATACATCTTTTGCTTGTTTATTTGATTTTTTGTTTTGAGGGCTTGTGTGTGTGTGTGTGTGTGTGTGTGTGTGTGTGTGTGTGTCCTTTTCGTTGTTGTTTGTTTTTAGAGAGAGAGTTGATGCTCAGGGAACTCTGTGGAAGAGGAGGAAGAACCAGTGTAAGAGCCAAAGGAGAGGGAGGACTCAAGAAATCAAGGCTTTCTAGACACACCAGGGACTCACAGATGCTGTGGCGCATGTGCAGGGCCTGCGTGGGTCTGTACTAGATGGAGTCCTGGAGCCAAAGGGAAACACCCCCATCCCCGACCTGGAAGCTGTCTCCAACCCATAACCACTTGCAAATGAGAAGGAGTCTCTGTGGGGAACATAGAACTCTTTAGACCAAACCCCATGCCCAGCAGCAGATGCCAACACAAAAGGAACTCAATGATGTCTTTGGAGGTTCTTTATCTCATAATCTTATCTCAGGGCTTTATTTTTTTTAAGTCTCATAGGTCCTTGCATATATTATGGCTTCTGGTTTTGCAATTTTATTGAATTCCTGTGTATGTGAATATGTGTGTCTCCACATCTATATGTTGTTTTTTGTTGTTGTTGTTTGTTTGTTTTTTTTTTGGGGGGGTGTTTCTTTGGCTCTTTTTCTTGTTTGGTTGTTTTTCTCTTATCTTGTATTTTATTAACAAGAGACAGAAAGGGTCTGTAGATCTTGATGGGAGTGTGTGTGTGTGTGTGTGTGTGTGTGTGTGTGTGTGTGTGTGTGTACCACAATCAGTTATATTGTATGAGAAAAATCTATTTTCTTTTTTAAAATATTAATTTATTTTTTTTATTAATTCATTCATATTAAATCTCAATTATCCCATCCCTTGTATCCTCCAATTCCCCCCTCCCTCCCATTTTCCCCTTACTCCCCTCCCCTATGTCTGTGACTGAGGGGGACCTCCTCCCCCTGTATATGCTCATAGGATATCAAGTCTCTTCTTGGTAGCCTGCTATCCTTCCCCTGAGTGCCACCAGGTCTCCCCATCCAGGGGGCATGGTCAAATATGGGGCACCAGAGTTCATGTGAAAGTCAGACCCCACTCTCCACTCAACTGTGAAGAATGTCCTGTCCCTTGGCTAGATCTGGGTAGGGGTTTGATGTTTACTGCACATATTGTCTTTGGTTGGTGCCATAGTTTGAGCAGAACCCCTGGGCCCAGATCTGCCTGCCATAGTGTTCAAGAAAAATCTATTTTCAATCAAAGAATAAATTAAAAAGAGAAAATCTGTAGAGAAAAAGAGAACATAAAGTTGGGTGGGAAGGAGGTGGAGGGGGATCTGGGAAGAATTGGAGGAGGGGGACAACATGATCAAAATATATTGCATAAAATTTTCTTTTCCAATAGAAAGTTTAAAAAATGATTTCATTGGAGTCAATGTCTTACAAGCTTGTGCAGCCCAGGCTAGCCCCTAAGTTGTGATTCTCCTGTCACAGTCTCCTGTGTACTGGATTTATAGTTGCATGTCACTGTAGTTGGCTTCATTATAGTCAAGGCTAGCACTTTAGCATGGCTAAAATTCATTTGAAGTTAGAAGGCTTTGTGCTGCTTGATAGAGCTGTGTTGTTATATGACAGAAACACACTGGTTTTCCTTTATGGTAGCATAAGCTTAAATTCTCTTAAGGTTATTTCTGAAATTGACAAAAGGGATCAATTTCATCATAAGTATATTCTTTAAACTACCTCTCTATACTTGAGTACTTACAACTCAAAAACCAGATCTGACTGGTGGAAATAACAAGGTATCTTGGCATACAAAGATTCCAGAATCCTCAGGGGTCAAGGGTCATACGTAAATCCTAGGTGTGAGTAAGTAGCTCAGGGACCTTGGTTAACCCTAAGAATCTTGGATTTCTTATAGTTCAAGAGGGCTCCATAATTTTTTTTACTTTTATGTATATATTTATATTATTACACATATATAGAATAAATTACATACAGCAAAAATTGTCCACAAAATTATATAAATTATATAAATGTTACATTTATAGTGTTTTGCCTGTTTGTATTTGGCAAACTTGGAAAAACATCTTTCCTATCTTGGTGAGCTTATAGTTCTGAATGTAAATCAGTATCTATCATATCTCATCTCTATCAACCTAAAAACATCTATGTAGACCTAAAAACAACTTAACCCTTAAACAACTAAGCTTAATTGTAAAACTAAACTATATGGTCTCCAACCCCATCAGAGACTTTAGAAGCAATAAAATTATCTGAGTAAGCAGGGAGTACAAATTAGCAGCTTCCAAAATGAGAAAATGACAGAGACAGTTTGCTGCTTAGACAGTCACCCAAAACTCTCCTTAACGTTGGAGCATCGTCTTCAGCCTTCTGGCCCAATATATCTGACAGATATATTTGTGAAGCCAGAACTATTGAGGACTTACTCTGTCTTGGCAGAATTTGGCCTTCAACTCTGCCTGCATCCGAGCTTGCCCAGTTTTAGGCAGAATTCTGTCTATGGCAGAAACAAGGACATTTTGCCCAGTGGTTGATTAGCCACATTTGAAGTGATCTCTATAAGGAGGTTCTTTGATGCTCATCATCTTCTCTGAGGTTAGGCTGGGTGTTGCCAGAAGTTAACCTGTCTTATTGTCAAAGCATCCTTAAAATCATAACAGTATCTTTAAATGCCATATTCTATAGGTCTCTGAGGTTTTTGATGACCTTATCTATTTTACCTTATCTATCAATAGAATCATATCAATCTGTTAAACCTAGGTGTTGTCTCCAGCTTCCAAATCTATTTTATTTGGGGTTCTTTAAATTCTTATATCCCCTTCCAACCCACCTACCCTAGATAGGAGAGATAGGGAACAGGGGAAGCAGACCTTGTTGGATTCAGTTCCTGGGCATGATTCTCCTAGTGTAGTTGGCAGGATTTCAGCAGACCAACAATTCCACCAAAGTTGCTACTGGTACCTGGAGCAACCAGAACCCATAGCTTCAGATGGAGCCCAAAGCCTTGAAGTCTTCTGTGGAGCAGTTTTTTTCTAGGAGCATCTCAAAGTAGAGCGATAAACAGCCAAACAATACGAAGACCCAAAAAGCCCAGCCTCTCCTGTTTTGGATATATCTCTATCTCTATCTCTATCTCTATCTATCTATCTATCTATCTATCTATCTATATCTTCTCAGAGTCTGTACTAGGATGTTTTTCATCTGGTAAAAACTAAGCCCCCCATGAGGTGGTTTGACTTCTAAGTGGATAAACATCACCTGCTCCCCCACAAGTCTGTTCCCCATCCCATACTTGGGATCAAAACAAAAACATGTTTGTATCTGCTACACCTAGGGTATATATTTTTGTGATGAAAATAGACTAGTGATTGACATAACCATGATCAAGTAACAATTAACTTGTATTACTCAATTATCCTAAATAGCCTACAATAGCTGTATTGGAAGTAAATCTTGTATTATAATTAAGTTGTATGGGTACACTACCTCATATCAGAGTAGACATATATTTAATGTATGTGAAGAATAATCTGGAATTTGAATTCCATACCAATGTATCAAAATCAAACTTATTTTGCATCAGTACACAAAATTCTATACCAATGAATTAAAAAATAACCTTGTTTGTGAGTAACAGTTAAGGCCTTAAGTTGAGGAGTAGATTTAATAATCTATTTTTTGTCCTGTCATCCCTACATATTCCTATATTACCCCTTCTTTCTTTTCAACCTCTATCTCCATACCTAAGAAAGATAAATGAAAAGAGAGAAATCCCTGAGTTCAATCTCATTTTATCTCTGAATAAGACCAATAATAACTTATAACCAACTCCCAATGAAAGTAAACATCCACATCCTAAGAAAAGAACCAAAACCCTACCCAACCCCTTAAGGAAAATGAGGCTTCATTCTCTTTTTAAGGCTTCTTCTGGCTGATTTGGGATGAATAGTACCTTTGTAGGGGCCCAAACACGATAGGAGAAAATGGCTAAGCAAGCTAGGAATAGTGTTTGTGGTCCAGTTTCTAAATGTTGAGAAATTCCAGGCTTAATAGAAGTCTTGTGTAATACAGTCTGAAATGCTGGACCAATTGGGATCAGAAGGTTTCTTCAAAGTTGTCCTGTTCTGATGAGGAACAGCAACCAAAGCACTTGGTGCTCGAACATGAAGGATACAGGATGTCAGTGTCCAGCATGCTGAGAGAAATGAATCCTGTCAGGTCTGATCCAGTATCAATGTCCGGTTCTTTTGTTTTGAAAACATAATTTCTCAGCCGGGCGTGGTGGCGCACGCCTTTAATCCCAGCACTCGGGAGGCAGAGGCAGGCGGATCGCTGTGAGTTCGAAGCCAGCCTGGTCTACAAAGCGAGTCCAGGACAGCCAAGGCTACACAGAGAAACCCTGTCTCGAAAAACCAAAAAAAAAAAAAAAAAAAAAAAAAGAAAACATAATTTCTCACAAGCATTATACAGTCTTAAAATTATAAATGTGTAAGGTGTGCAGGATGCACAGAACAATTAAGGCTGGTTCTCTGCTCTTCGTATGAGCAGAAGAAAGATATCTGTAAATCTTCATTCATACCATGTCAAGAATGACATCTAAAAAAAAGTCAGGGACATGTGCTGTGCAGGACAACCCCTCCACTCCTGATCCCAATCTTGGTCTTAAAGTCTGTTATTTAGGGGCTGGCAGAGAGAGCTGGGCTTTCCTTGGCTTCTTCTTGCTGCTGCTGACTCTATTTCCAAGTTTATATTCTGAGACAATAGGCCTACAGTTTTAACATATCAATAATGGTAGTGGGGTAGTGGTGGGGGATCCAACCCATCCCAACCTCCCAAAATAAAATAATTATTTTTAGATTTTTTTTCAGTTTTATCGAAAACAGAAAATGATAAAAATCTTTTAACATCCCCATTCTGTTCCTTTCTAGAGTATCCTGGACAAACAGGAGGGAGTCCTTTCAGCCAACCACACCAGTGGCATGCAGCCCCCGCCTCTCAGCAGCTGGAAGATATGGGTCTTGTTTTTTACAGATGCCTAGGATTCATGTAGACTCCTGTACGACTGAAGAAGCAGGAGCCTCACTCTGTGCATGTGTCCATTTGTGGCACGTCAGAGTTCTTAGAATTTAATAAGGTGTGCCCAGCTCCCTGTGTTGTGCCTATCAAGCCAGGGCAGATGATACGCGCCAAGTGTGGGAGGGACTCGGGTGAGTTCTTAAATTCTCCAATTGATAAAAACAGGTTTTATCTTTGCTCACCACTCCACGCATTGGCTAAATTCTTGGTTTTGCTACTTTTGTGATAACTTGTTAGCAACGCAGTCATATTTTTATATACTCAACAGTTTTAGCTCTTTCTGTCTCTCTGTCTCTCTGTCTTTGTCTCTCTCTTTCTGTCTCTGTCTCTCTCTCCCTCCCTCTCCCCACTCAGTTTCCACAAATGTAGAAGTGCTTCAAAAAAATCTTACTTGTTATTGTTAGTTCTTTAAAAATCTAGCCTAATATTTAAGACATTTTATGATTATTGTTTTTGAAATTCTCATTTGAAACAGGAAGAGAGCAGATAAAGGCAAAAAATAAGTAATTGGACAATTTCTATCTTAGAAACTTTTATGTCTGCAATGAAGGATGTAAAGTTGAGTGGGATCGCTTAGCGTGTAAATTCTCCTACAGAGCAGGCGAACTGGGCATCAGGACCCGGGTGGGTGCTGGCACCAGCAGCTGGTTCTATGCAGGAGGCAGGGCCTGTGGCTTGGTGCCCTGTGGCTTCCTAAACTCTGGATTCCACCTCTACTCTCTGCTCTCTCTTGAATCTATTCAGAAAGAGTAATACATCCATGAGGAATAAGAAAAAAATTAAACTCTTCATCTGATGCATGTGTCTAAACCCTATTCAATATAGCATAATTTTAGCTATTCAACTGAAAATAATCACAACTATCCACTTTCAATAAAGAAAAAAAAAAAGAAAAAAAAAGATGGTACCAAAGCATGGTGGGAGCAAGCTGTGAGCCACAGCGAGAACTGTCATTTAAAATGATTCATTAGCAGGATGAGAGCTGAGCAGGTCTCTAGAAACCTCCCAGAGTGTTTAACTACTCCAGGTTATTGGTATTCAAACACAAATGATACAGTCATCTTCCCCCAACCCCCGCCCGCCCCCTGAAGCACAGTGTCTTCCAGGGGGCTCAGACTCACCGCTGCTCTGAACAGAAAGTTCTTTTGTGTGGGTGGCCAGGGTGGTTGCGTGGTAGCATTGAATTCTCAAGGTGCTCAGCAGAGCAATTCATTTACAGCCAGCTGGTGTAATTATTGTTGCGTTTCAGTAATGATTACCCTGTGCTAATCACAGACTATTGTACTTGCTGATAGGATGACCAAGGAATGAAACACAGGCTGTCAAAATAGCTCTTCCCAGAAGGAGGTGCAAATGAGAATTGATATGAAGAGCCAAGGGGAGCTAAGAAAATGGGGCGTGCGTGAACGGCGGCACCCTATGCAACCATCAGCAGACTCCCTGTTGATATAAGCTCTTTGTAGTGACATTCCACTGGAGGCTGTACATCATAGGGTATTTTAGAAAAGATGCTAAGAGTCATTTCTTGATGGAACAAGGATTTCTCTCAAGCTTAGTTTCTAAAGTGGAGCCTCCAGAAGGCTTGGTGTTCTATTAGAACACCTCTACCTTTGTCCTGCGTTTCTGTTCTTAGTTCTGATAAAGTTGTACTGGTATAGGAGCTGGCAGGCTACAGCAGGAGCCCCATACACTCGGGAGCCTTTTCTCTTTGGTTACCAGGCTGGCTGTCATCTTAAAATCATACCCATGGACTTGAAGACATCTCGTGGGATGATACTGACTCTATCCCACAGCCACAGACTTCAAGATGATGCATGGTAACATCTTTGCAAGCAGTGGCTCTAACACCACAAACTCTGACAAATCCTTATGTACGCTGAATTCTCTCCTTATTTGACAAGGAAAAAAAGCTTAAGTAACAGTAGAAAAATGAGAATGGGCGAGCAGTAATCAAGTGTATTCTTGCATGCTTCTAAACCAAAGTCTTATTTACTCTTGATTGTCAAAACCAGAATAATGAATAACTATGAGATGAATGTGGCTGACTAAAATGCACAAGGCAGAAACATTGTGATATTAGAAATTAAGTAAAGAATGGCTAGTAATTTTGGTTAACTAAATCTTATAAAAAGTAAGTTACTAGTATTGGTCTGTTTCTGATTTTTGAAAAGCAGTCATAGCATATGGAGCCCTGAAGGACTTGGAATTAATAAAATTGAGGTATCAGGAGACTTAAATAGTTGCCATGATATACCAGTCAGACAGTTGTCCAGTCTGTGTCTCAGTATCTGTAGGGATGAGAAATGGATTTTTTTTTGCTTATCCTTGCTTAATCTGAGCATGAAAAATTTCCTCATCTTATCAAATTGCCTTCTAAATATTAATGCTTACACCTAGAGATCAGTGATGCTCACAGCTTCGATCAGAAAAGATTCTTTTTGCATTAGAGAAGTTACTGCTTTTATTGGTCTATGTGATAAGAATAAGTGACTGTTGGATGCTTAGTTCTAAAGGGGACACCTATGCCTATCTCACTCCCTCCGGGGCTCAGGGAGCGGTGAGGAAGAAGAGGCAGAAAGGAGGTAAGGACTGGAGGAAGGGGACAGTCCTACAGAATGTGTCCTCCTGCTATGACAGCTGCTTATGCTCACCAGCTATGATTACATGCACAAGGTGTGTGCACAAGTAGGCCTGCCATCAATCTGTCACGGGTGGGTGTGGCTTGCAAGGTACCACTCTCACCTTTAGGAGCTCCTGGAAGTTGGTGTTGTGAGGTAGAGAGACATCTCCATTGGTGAAGCTTCTGGTAAATTTCCCATCTTCCTTCAAATAGCTCACCCCCCATTCACATGGGACCTAAAGTCCCAATAGGATGTCCTCCCCTCTGACCCACTTTCCTGGTAAGTGAAGACTTTCATGGGACATGCCCCTTGGGCTAGTGTCTAGATATAAGTGAGTATATACCATTTGACTCTTTCTGCTTCTGGGTAAACCCTAATTGAACTAAAAAAAGGTAGTTTCTCCTAAAAGCCAAATTTTGATTCTTTAACATCTATGGGTACAAGCTCCATTTCTTGGTTCTTTGCAGAATGAGTTTGATGACCAGTCTTAACTTTTATTTCTTGATTTCTCAGTACATATGAGATTTTTTTTCACTGCTACACAGAGCTTCTCTGGAATTATAAGACAAGGTTTTGCATTTCTCTGTGTATGTACTAGGATTTAAGATTACATTCCAAGATTATTTATAAGGAAAAGACACAATTCTTGTAACTGTGATTTCATCCTGTAGTCCTCTGCCATGTCTCCAACAGTACCCTGAGAAAACTCATGCCATGGACCTGGCCACACACATCTGATGTATGAATGCAGCCATCCTGTTGGGAAAAGGAAGTCAGGATTGTCTGGACTCACCAGGTGGTGAGTGGGCTTTGCGTCCTTCTTCCACTATTCTTCAACCTGCACTAAGGCATGAGTACTGTGTAGTTTGAGATGAACTGTCATTGAGCATTTACAATTTGAAGGGTTTTATACTCTTATTGTGCAGCAAAAATAGGTTAGATGACAGAATAAGGGTTTTTCAAACGTGCTTTGAGCCACAAAAAAAGGTTCAAAGCAAGCCCAGACTCTTTGCACTTCAGTTAACTATAGCTAAACTAAGATCTTTATTTGAAAGATTTTTTAAAAGGCCTGAATTTTTAAATTAAACTTTAGGAGATGTGAAATTATTCATCTGACTCCAATTCCTTCTGCAATTTAGAGACCTGGGTTTGGAAATAATGATTCTTTGTAAAGAGCCATTGTGCCAAACTGAACAGCAAATTACATAGCACACACTATTCTGATAGGGAAATCCTGAAACAATCTCTACCCTGCTTTTTTGTGGACAGCCTGAACATGCTGTGTATAGCTATATGCAAGCAAGTGTGTGTGTGTGTGTGTGTGTGTGTGTGTGTGTCTGAGGCTGGGCCCTGTTGTTGCTCACAGCTTGATTTGTAGGTCAAAAGACACAGTGCAGAGGAGCTTCAAATGGCTAAGAAACACTAAAAGAAATGCTCAGCGTCATTAGTCATCAGAGAAATGCAAACCAAAATGACACTGAGATTCCGTCTTATACCCATCAGAATGGCTAAAATCAAAAGGATGAGGATGTGGAGAAAAAGGAACACTCTTTCATTGCTGGTGGGAATGCAAACTGGTACAACCACTTTAGAAATCTATCTGGCCCTTTCTCAGAAAAATGGGAATAGGGCTTCCTCAAGCCCCAGCTATTCCACTCCTTGGAATATACTCAGAAAATGCTCCACCGTACAACAGGGACATATGCTTAACCATATTCATGGCCTTATTCATAATAGCCAGAACATGGAAACAGCGTACGTGTCCCTCCGTAGAAGAATGGATAAAGAAACTGTGGTACATTTACACTATGGAATACTACTTAGCTATTAAAAACAAGGAATTCCCAAAATTTTTGGACATGGACTGAACTAGAAATGATCATAATGAGTGAGTTTACCCAGAAGCAGAAAGAGTCAAATGATATATACTCACTTATATCTAGACACTAGCCCAAGGGGCATGTCCCATGAAAGTCTTCACTTACCAAGAAAGTGGGTCAGAGGGGAAGAAGTCCTATTGGGACTCTAGGTGAGAGAAGCATGGGAGAATGGGGAAATAGAAAGATCCAGAGGGTCCTAGAAACCTACAAGAAGAACATTATGATGGGCGGATCTGAGCCCAGGGGTCCTGCTCAAACTATGGCACCAGCCAAGGACAATATGGGCAGTAAACTTCGAACCCCTACCCAGATCTAGCCGATGGACAGGACATTCTCCACCATTGAGTGGAGAGTGGGGTCTGACTTTCACATGAACTCTGGTGCTGCATATTTGACCACATCCCCTGGATGGAGAGGCCCGGTGCCACTCAGAGGAAGGATAGCAGGCTACCCAGAAGAGACTTGACACCCTATGAGCATAAACAGGGGGAGGAGGTTCCCCTCAGTCACAGACATAGGGGAGGGGAGTAAGGGGAAAGTGGGAGAGAAGGAGGAATGGGCGAACAATTGAGATGTAATATGAATAAATTAATAAAATATTTTTTAAAAAGACAGGGTGCAGAGGAGCTTCAGTGGATGGAGCTTGGGGGGGGGTGAAGGAAGCTTCAGTAGGTGGAGCTTCAGCAGGTGGAGCTTTAGTGGGTGGCTAAAACTCAAGTGATGCTGCACTCTCTGGCTCGATGTACAGACAGAGCACTATGAGTTCAAGGCCAGCCTGGTCTACAAAGCGAGTCCAGGACAGCCAAGGCTATACAGAGAAACCTTATCTCAACAAAACAAAACAAAACAGAAAAATGATGTACATAAACTCTACTTGGTATCTGCTTACCATTCTGGAGGTGGTGGGACCGATGAGAATGGACCAGATGAATGAGGCAGACTAAAGTCACACGCAATAGCCAACTTTATTCAGAGCATCAGACAATTTATACTCTGAGGATTAAGAGGAGTCACATGAGTAAAGTGTTCAATCACAAGGGAAAGTTACACCTGATGGAAACATGTCTTTCCATAGAGGCATATAAACAAATAACATCCAATTGTAATGAGTAATCTGAGGTAAACTCACTCCTACTGCTACACCTGGGAAGGGCACGGAAGCATAATCCTAGAGCAATTCTGTGTTTTCTGTCTTCTCACAAGCACTCAGAAATCTCTTCACACAGCTCCATTCTTGGACTGGGTTCCGACAGGTGTCCATCTAGGCAAGTGGGGAGGGCAACTGCCTCAATGTGGGGAACATGTCCTTTCTTAAAGTTAACAACTTCTGATTGCTGTTATCACAAGGGGTTATGAGGACAGTATCCACAGATCGTCTGACATTTTAAAACCAAGCAAAACATTCTATGTGAACTTTATTGATTAGAAAACACCATCAACTAACTGACTTTAAGCAAATGTTGTGCAAGCTAAAGAAACCAGACCTGATCTGGTTTGAAATACTTAATGATAAAGTAAGTGACCTTCATCTATACTTTTCAAAGACATTCAAGGAATGTCAAGTGTCCTTCTATTTAGTCTTGATTTTAGTCAGTTGATTGTCCAAGTGTCTTTAACTTAATATGAATATAATTGGGTCAACTGTCAATTACTTTAGACTTAAAAATGTGTTCCAAGAGTGAGATCACATTGAATACTCTTTGTAGCATGTATATTGTAAAAAAAAAAAAACCCCTAAAACTTTAATTTGAATAAATTCATTGGACTTTAATATTGAAAAGAATTACTTTTAGTAAAAATTACCTAACATTTCCACTTTAATAATGGTCAAGTAGAAGGGTCAGAAGGCTTGAGTAGTCTTTGTAACAGGCCACTGTGACTGTTTTATTATGAAATATTATTATTACAATCTTTATTAAATGGCTTTTATATTCTGAGCCAGAAATGTAAGTAGTTTTATTGTGAACAGTTTGTACTCATTTTTGTCTGGTAGTCCTTGTTTCAAATAAGAAAGAAAAGTAAAAAAAAAAAATTTGATTTTTGAGCCTTGCCCTGTCCAAAACTCAAGAAAGTCTGTTGCCTCTGGCAACAGAAATAAAAAAGGAGCTTTTTACATCAGTTCAGAAAGGCAGTCTGTCTTTCCGGCCTTCAGTGTTACCAGTCATTGTAAATGAGGTGCTGTTCTTGGGAATGAAGGTATTGATTATCAAGGAGTTCGGCTTATAGGAAACAGCAAGGCTCTGGCCTTTTTGCACAAGGGTAGACCACAGCTCAAGTCAAGAATCTTAACAAACGATGCTTTGAGGTCCTAACCATCTGCTCCCCAAGATGTAGTTTTGAAAAACATATCACTGGGGCACTTTTTTTCATTAGTTTTTCACCTCTGCAGTTCCAGTTCAGTGGCTGCTTGAGTCTCTTTTCTTTAGTTGTGTACTTCAGGCATCTTGGGGATGGCGTTGTTGGCTTGCTTAATTATCAAATACACAATCTGTTTTGATTTGAAAGAACAAAATAGTCAGAAATGAAACCTCTGACTGGCAACATGACAGGGGCAATCTACCAACTCATCATTAATTTGCTCCTAAGATGTTCTAACTGTAATAATAAAAATACATGAAATTCCTCATTCCTCGACTTGGGGATATAAACCTCAGAGAAAGGAAAAGTGCAGGGAGTGGAGATACAGAGACAGAAAAAGCCTTTAATTATTAACCTCACTGGGAGCTTGACTAAGAATTGCCCACAAGATCGGCTGAGCACAACTCTGCCTGTGTTTCTAAAGAACTTCCAGAAATAGATGCTTAACTGAAAGAGGAGGACACAGGAGAATACGCATGCCGTGGACTTGGGGACTGGACTGAAGAAAATTGAAAAAGGGAGAGCCATTTTAGCTGCAACATTTCCGTCTCTTTGCTTCCTGTTTGCGATGAGGAACCTCCTTTGCCACACTCTCCTGCCGCCATGATGGCTCGTGTTCATAGAGCCAAGCACCCTCATGCCAAGTCCTCGGTAGAGATGGCAGTAATAAGTTCCTCCAGCGTCACATCTGCCTGCATGCTGCCATGCTTCCCGCCACTATGATAAAGGACTGGACCTCTGAAACTATGAGCCAGAATCAGTTAAATGTTGTCCTTTGTGAGAGTTGCCTCGGTCATGGTATCTCTTTACAGCAATGGAACTAGGACAATGTCAAAGTTCAGAATCAGGGAGGGAGGTGGCACATTCCTCCGATATTGAGAGGCCCTGTGTATGCACATGGCAAAGTCGGGAGATACGGGCAAGTGTGGAAAGCTAGCCTTGGTACCGTCACCTACCACATCCTCTCACCAACCTCCGCCCCTGCCTGCAGCTGATGCTGAGTGACACAGCCATAGTATTTGAACCACACCTTCAGTGTTTCCCTGTGAGCAGCATTATTTGCTCCTTTTGCTGAGTAGAAGAACCTTAGCACAAGCCTATTCCTTTCATTCAAAGTCTAGGGTGGGATTTCCGGTGAATTAACTATGTTGTCATCTGTGACAGCTCTCTTACAGTGAGGTATGAAAAGACCTGCTTCCTCACCTTTTTAGTGGGACATCCTGTATGTGTCAGGCATAACTTGCCATATAGTGAGCATAGTGTGTGTGTGATACATTGCTGTATAGTGAGTATAATTTGTGTATGTAGTATGTGTGCATGTGTGTGTAGTGTCTATAGTGTGTATGTCATAATTAGCTGTATAGTGAGTATAATATGTGTGTGTATGTGTGTGTACTATATATGTATATCTGTAGCATGTGTATGTCTGTAGTGTATGTTTATGTATGTGTATGCATGTGTACTGTGTGTATGCATATGTGTAGTGTGTATGCCTGTGTCTATATAATATGTGTAGTGTGTGCATGTGTGTATAGTGTGTACGTATATGTGTTTAGTGTGTGTATGTGTGTGTTTATTTGTGTAATGTGTGTGGCAAAACTTGCTATGTAGCGAGTATAATATGTGTTGTGTAGTGTATGTGTGTATAGTGTGTGCATGTATGTATAGTGTGTATGTGCAGAATGTGTAGTATGTATATGTATGTGGCATAACTTGCTATGTACTGAGTATGTATGTGTGTATAGTGTGCATGTGTGTATGTGTGTATAGTGTATTTAGTGTGTATGTGTATTTAGTGTGTATGTATATTTAGTGTGTGTGTGTATGTGTATTTAATATGTGTGTATGTAGTGTTTGTGTGTGGTATAACTTGCTGTATGGTGAGTGTAATATGTGTGTGTAGTGTGTACATGTTCTGAGTATATTCATAGTGTGTGTACTGTGTGTATGTATACATGTATACTGTGTGTGCATGTGTGTAGTTTGTGTATGTGTGTGCATATATGTGTAGTGTGTGGTATAACTTTCTGTATAGTGAGTATAACATGTGTAGTGTGTGTGTGTGTGTGTGTGTGTGTGTGTGTGTGTGATAACTTGGTGTACAGTGAGAATTCTGTATGCCCAGGAAGGATTTGCAGTCAAGGTCTCAGGCATCAACGTCTGGATAAAGCCTTTGACATAAACAATTTTGCTCATAGGGTTCATCGTTCCTGACTTGGGCAGACACTCCTGATGACCCCTCCTTTTTATGTGGAGCCAATAGAAACTGGGAGACTATATTCTCCACTCTGACCGATTACCCAGAATGTCTCCACTCCCAGCCCTTCTTCTAGCCTCGAAGCAGCGAGAGCTTTGGTTTGAGGCTCCATCATCAGCAACTCAACCCAAGGTTGTAAGACCTGACCCAGTACTTAGCCCCTCAAGCAGTGGGCTAATTCCAGGGCAGCATC
>OU015753.1:44037844-44078796 GCA_907169655.1 Acomys percivali
AGAAGACCCCGAGAATGTGTGGAGGCTTTCATACATCATTCTCAGGGCTTAGGGCTTATCTGGGCACTAACCGCCCAGGATATGGACTCTATAAAGACTATTATTTCACAAATCAGGAAATTAAGACAGAACAGCTAAGAGACCTATTGATGGTGACAAAATTAATCAGTAAAAAGATTGCATCTAAACCCAGGAAGCCTGGCATGCCTTAGACCAGTCCTCATTCTGTCTCTAGCTTTTCAAAACCCTATTGCTTTTAAACCCTAAACATAAAACCAACATAAAAGCAGGAAATAAAAGCTTGTCTCTCACACAATAGCAACAACTCTAAAATACTAAGAATGGCAGTTGGAGAGTCCCTGTCCTCATAGAGAGAATTAAGAATCTTTACGGAGTCCCTAAGAGATAAGAAATCATGTTCATAAATGGGAATCATGGGTAATTTTCTACTTATCCAATAAAAGATCAATTTTCTAAATCATTCTACAAAATAAGAGGCATCCTATAAATATACAAAAATAACCTTTCATGAAGCTTGCTGGACTTATTTAAATGCACATAAAACTGAAAAAAGAAAACATTCTTTAAAATGAGAAAAAGCGTTAACTTGCTTAAGGATGCATAATAATACAAAAAGTTATAGTAATTGAAACTAGGAAGCACCTTGGAGTCAACAAAACTGATCAATGGTTTAGTAAAAGAGAACTCAAAGATAATCTATGCATATAAATCAAAGATATTGAACAAGTGACTGTGTTCATATAGGAAAATTTAATTATTTACCCTATATTATATAACAAAAAACCATAGATAAAGCTTGAGGAGGGGAGAAAAGAAGGGTAGGAGGAAAGAAAAGATGGATGCTTGCAAACAGAACTGCAGAGGCTGGTGAGACGGCTCAGCAGCTTACGGTGCTTGCTGAGCTTGCTGCACAAGCCTGGAGACCCGAGTTCAATCCCCTTAACCCACAGGGAGAGAACCAGTTCCTGAGAGTTTTCCTCTGGGATCCACAAGCTCAGAGGCACAGGTGCACCAGCACATACTCACACAATGATTACGACGGTAATGGTGACAACAGACATGACGACAACGAGGATGAAACGGTGACAAATGAAAACATAACTACAAAGTTATTAAAAAGTGATGATTATGAATCCAGGAAGTCTTTTTTTAATTAATCAATTTATTTATTTATTCATTTTACTTCCTGACCTTAGGCCCCTCCTTTCCCTCTGGCTGGTCCTCCCCTTTCCCCCTCCCTCCTCCCCTATTCCTCAGAAAAGGAGAGCCCTCCTACCCACCCAACCCAGCGCATCAAGTCTCATCAGGACTGAGGACATCCTCTCCCCCTGTGGCCTGGAAAGGCAGCCCCTCCACGGGGAAGGGATCAAAAATCAGGCGACTATGTCAGAGACGCCCCTAACTCCCCTTACTAGGGGACCCACATGAAGCCAGAGCTGCCCATTGGCGGCTATATCTGTGTAGAGGCCCTAGATGCAGTCCATGCAGAGTGCTTCAGTCACCGTAAGCCCCTCTGGGTTCTGGTTATTTGCCTCTGTTGGTGTTCTTGTGGAACTCTCCCCTTTGGGTATCTCTCTTCTTCCTCTCACTTTTCCATTAGACTCCCTACGCATCGCCCAATGTTTGGCCATGGAGCTCAGCATCTGTTTAGATCCACTGCTCGCTGGAGCCTCCCAGAGGACAGCTACACTAGGCTCCAAATCCAGCAAGTCTTAACCACAAACTTGCAAACACAAAGGAAAACAGCAATTTGAGTCCATCAAAATTCAAAATAGGCGCCTCCCCCTCCTCCGCCACCATGAGAATGTAACCTGCCTTAGGCTGGGCCCAAGGTGAAAGCAGTCTTGGTTGGCTTGGCCACACTGAGACTTTGTCTCTACAAACAGTTAGAGATTTTAGACGCAGGTAGAGGGGAAGTTTCAGCCCAAGACAAAAGACAGGCTGCTGTGACTCTGCCCAGGGTATTGTATTGCAAAAAGGACCATCAAAAAGGAGAAGGACTTTGGGGACTCAGAGTGAGAGAGACCGGAGGTTCCTGAAGGGATCCTGCGGGGATCCTGCGGGGGAACGGACTGCCCGCGGAGTTGGAGGTTCTGGCGGCTGGTGAGCTTGGTGGATTGCTCAGGTTTGGTCCACGCATGGCACGGCTTCCTCTGTCAGATAGAGGATCTGCTAGACTCCTGAGAATTACACCAGGGGACTTGCCCCACTGAACTGATACCCAGAAGGTCTCACTCTTGGTCTCCTCAATTTCCTTTCTCTCCTATTTAGGGTAGTTGGGTTGTAAGGGAGGTGCATCCCTTTAATAAATTACTAATAAAGTAGAATCATTAAGGAATCAGCTGCCCCCCCCCCACATAACAAATGAGCATAAAAATGGAATTACTTCTCCCAGAACAAACAATTGGCTGTTCTCAAATATATCAGACAGTCCTTAAAGAAAAAGAGACATTAAGCGAAGATTATAAGTGGGAAAACCCTCAAAAGGATTTCAAATGATTCATAAATATAGAGCTACATTTAACTCTCACACTATGGAGAAGTGCTACTCAAATTACAGTGAGACTTTTCATAGGCTTGATTTACAAAACCCATAGTTTAAAAATAGTGAGTGTTGGGGCTGGAGAGATGGCTCCGTGATTGAGAGCACTTACTGCTCTTCCATAGAATCTTAAGTTCGGTTCTGACACCCACACCAGGAGCTCCCAATCACCTACAACTTCAGCTCTAGACCACCAAACTTCCTCTTCCATCCTCCACACAGACACATCCACATTAAATAAATAATAAAAGTTTACCTTAAAAAATGCTTAATGCAAATATTTTAGGGAGAATGCTGGTTCCTTTTCTCCACCTGCAGCGTGGACAGCACCTTCTGGTACCCTGGTCTTCCATCAGATTCTGAAGGGTAACCAAGTGCAATAGCAATACCCTGCAGTGTTTGAGGTCCATGGCACCTCACTGTAAAAACTCCAGAGTAGCCAATTCTTGGCATTGGGCTTTTGTTAGCCTGTGGTGTCTAATAGGGGTGTTGTCCTGTTACAGGGTAAGTCCATTTTATCTACTTATTTATTCCATGTATGTATGTATGTATGTATGTATGTATGTATGTATGTATGTATCTACCTACCTATCTATCTATCTACCTATCATACATCCATCCATGATCTATCTATCCATCTATGATCTATCTATCCATCCATGATCTATCATCCATCCATCCATCCGTACATTTATCATCTATCTATCTATCTATCTATCTATCTATCTATCTATCTATCTATCTATCTATCATCTATCCATCCAGCTATGATCTATCTCCATCCATCCATCCATGCATCCATCCATGCATGCATCCATCCATTTATCATCTGTTTTCTAGCTATCTACCTATCTGTGGAAGCTGCTACAGTAGCAGATTCCTATGATCATCTTGAAAGGTCTGTAGCATTAATCATCTCCTTCTCCATGTTCCCTTCCCTACCCATCTCTCATCCCATTTAACTCTTCCTGTTCCATTTTTGCATTTTAGCTTTTTATAGCACTGAATTTTCTTCTTCTTTTTTCTTTTTAACCAGAATGGAATTAAAAATGCATTTGCTTAAGCCTGTGAAATGCCCACGGGGTACACATTTTAGTTGTTAAGTTCTGAGGGTCTAATGCCCAGCATGGTGACTGTGGTATGCAAGGCTATACTGTACACGTCAGTCTGGCTGAGAGAGGGCCTCACATATTCTCAGCACACACATTTGTACACACACACACACGCACGCACACATCTCCATGAGGTCATAGTGTATTTACTATCTTGATTATGGTTATACTTTCACAATAGCTTTGTATATCATAGCTTTAATTTATATATAGCCTTATATACAGTTTATATAGCTTTGAATATATACAGTTTCAGCTTTCAGTTATACCTCAGTTAAGGTAGAAAAAAGCAGTTATATCCAAAATGATGTGCCACACGGCTAAATCTCCTACTTTAATCCTGATGTATTTATTTTATAAAAATTCCTCTACAGTGAATTTGAATATATTAGAATATTCCATTTTGTAGCTATTACAGGACTTGACTAATTAAAATATAATTAATTTTTTCTTTTCACTTTCTTCCCTTGTACTGTCTTAAATCCTCTCCTCAAATTTCTCTTTTTTAATTATTCTTAGGAAATTCTTATTTATTCATTTAAAAAAGGGTAGAGTCTAGTTATGGTTAAATTTCAGAGCATATTTTCTTTTCCTTTTTATTGGTTAATTTTGTTCATCCATAATTCAATGTCTGTGTATAATATATTCTGATTACTCTTTTCCTCCCATTCCCAACTCCCAGTCACTAGCCATCTCTTTCCTAGATTCTTGACTTTTGGGTTGTCTCAGCATTTAGTTTAACCAGGATTGCGGCTCCCCATTGGCCCGCAGTGGTCACTAGTGCGCATGCACCTGAAAGCAATGACCCTCATGCTCCCTGCCTCTAGGGACCAAGTAGTCTAGGAGTGAGGGGTGGGGCCCCTGGAGCTCCTCCTCCATCCATGCCTAGCTGTTGATGGGGTCATTCTTATGCAGACTCAGTGCAGGTACCCACAACTGCTGTGACCTAGTGACTGTAATGCCCAGAGGTAGCATTTTGCACCTGTCAGGATGCAATCTTAATTTTCAGGTGTGAACTCAGTGGGCCAGGCGGGTCATGAGGTACACTGCCTTGCAGGCTTGTACTTGTGTAAGGTGAAATTGACTGTTGTTTTTGTGTTACAGGGGTTCACTGTACTTCCTTTTTTGTGTGTGTGACTATGCTGTTAGTATTTTTAACCCTTTTATTGAGTTCTTACTGAATTTGAATATCTCATTGGGATACCATATAGAGTGAGAAGTTTTATGATGTGTCAACTGGATGGTCAGAAAGATACCCTGGTTTCTCCTTCTGTATTTCTTCTCTATGGCATAGGGCAGCTCCGCTGGTTTTTATCTTTATACTATCTTTGTGCTGTTTCCGACAATGTCCCCAGCTTTTCTCAGCTCCAATGTAGCATATTTCATTTCGGTTTTTAACTCTTTTCCCGGGATAAGTGTTAAGTTTTACGAAGTAGTTCTTGCTTTTCAGTAACATTTATAACGCCGGAATAATAACTGTTGGAAAATCTTCCCCCCATTTTTGCTGTGCCGTTGCTGGAGGTGACATGAAGTCAGATGGAAAATACACACCTAACAGTGTGTAGGCGACGTCCTCAGTGGACACTGTAAGACACGTGCGTGTCTAGTCATGAAGGCCCACTGGGGTCCAGACCCTGTGCTGGGAACTCCTTGCCTTTTTGTTTTCTGTGAATCATCAAAGGCTCAGAAAGACAGAGACACATTTCTGAAGCTTCATGATTTGGGGGAAGGGCTAACCCTTAGCTTCGTTTCCTGTAGGGTGGAGAATGCAGTTCTCATCTTAGTGGTGCAGGCTTTGTATCCCACACCACTTAATAGCATTCCATTAAAGAGCTGGTGCCTTGTCTTTAGAAGACAAACTAGAACTGAGACCTGTCCCCTGTGTAGACGTTGGTGACGACTGTCTTTGCCTGGACGGAGAAAGGGAGAGGAGCGTGAGTGAGTCAGAAACTGACCACAACTAAAACGTGTTATTTAAAAGCGAGGGCCCTATCTCTTTAAGAGGATTTTACTGTCTCTTTAAGAGGCCTGGAAAGATGGCTTAGTGGGGGTCCCCAGTGTGGGAAGGTGGAGGTGGAAGGGTTCCGGTGGCTTGCCAGACAGCCTGTGTGGCCAATCAGTGAGAAGCAGGCTTGATGAAAGACATTGTATCATAAACAAACAAACAAACAAACAAACAAATAAATAAATGGACTTAGAGGAGTCAGATGTTGCCCTCTGGCCTCCACATGTGAGAGCACGTGGTCACATACATGAGCACACACATGCACACTTGTGCACATGGCTGCGCTTTCCTTTAAAGATTCATTTCTATGTTCTTGTTTGTGTACACAAAAGCTCTAAAGGTTTGAGGGGACACAGGAGGCATCAGAGCACAGTCAGTCACAGTTCCCTTAGGAGCCGGATCTTTCTGCTCCTGCTTCAGTGCCTGTGTAGTAGGGCGGATAGAGGAACCTTTGAAGTCTGACTTTCCATTTAAATCCTCCTCAGTAAGATATTTAAGCAAGTCTACAATGGTAGAAAAGCTTAGCATTTTATAATTATTTATAAAACGTATGTGTATTTATGTGTTAAAAATTCTATTACAAAAGCAACATTTTTTTCCTAGCTGGATAACTCCTAGAGAACACCAAAGAAGCTGGTGTGTTACAATTTGGTAGCTCAAGACACAAAATAAAGACATGGTCATGGGGTGATGCGGAGAAGCGACATCCTCATCACGCAAGTGCTTGACGCAATTTCACCACCAAGCCTAATTACTTGGCATTTACATAGACCTTTTATTTTGTGTTCCTGTTATTCCTGCAATGAATAAATGTCACTTGGCAGAAATAAATTATATAAGTTGCCACTCAAACTATTCACTACCATCCCCTTCTCCTGCTTAAAAGAGGGGCCGACAGCTACCAGGCATTGACTTAACTGTTTATTTACAATAGGGCATCTATTTGGCATGAGTATTGTGAGTGTTATAAACAGAATTAATGATTTATAAATATGTGCAAAAATAATCATCTTAGCACTGCCTTAGGATTTTAAAGTTAAAAAACATTAAGGCATGGTGATTCTTTTTTATTTATTTATTTATTTATTTATTTATTTATTTATTTATTTATTTATTTTGAGACAGGGTCTCCCTATGTAGCCTTGCCTGTCCTGGACTCGCTTTGTAGACCAGGCTGGCTTCGAACACACAGAGATCCGCCTGCCTCTGCCTCCCGAGTGCTGGGATTAAAGGCGTGCGCCACCACGCCCGGCCTAAATAATTTTATTTTATTTTATTTTATTTTTTTATTTTTTGGTTTTTCAAGACAGGGTTTCTCTGTGTAGCCTTGGCTGTCCTGGACCCGCTTTGTAGACCAGGCTGGCCTCGAACTCACAGCGATCCACCTGCCTCTGCCTCCCGAGTGCTGGGATTATAGGCGTGCGCCACCACGCCCGGCTCCTGGTGATTCTTTTTTAAATGTTTTTTCTTTTATTCTTCTTTTCTACATTACATCCTCCTTCCTCCACTAATCCCACTCCTTCCCTGACTCCCCTCTGCCCCAGACCCAGTCCTTCCCCATTTCCCTTAAAAAATATCCCCTCCAATGATATCAGCCAAGCACAGCATTACACGTTACAAGACTAGGCACAAATCCTCAAATCAAGGCTGGACCCAGTAGGAGGAAAAGGGACTCAAGAGCAGACAAAAGAGTCAGATACACCTACCTCCCCCGACTCCCATGATTAGGAGTCCCACAAGAATACCAAGCTACACACTACAACATATATGTAGAGGACCTAGGTTAGACCCATACAGACTCTGTGACTGTTGCTTCAGTCTCTGTGAGCCCCTATGAGAAGACATGGCAAGTCTTAAAAATTTAGGGCAATGTATGTGTAAGGGGCCGGTGTCCAGCCCATGCCTCCTGGATGAGGATGAGCTCAGTCCTGACGTGACTTGATGTGCTAAGGTGGGTTGGTGATGGGGAGGGGGATCCTCTTTTCTAAAGAGAAGGGGAGAGAGGATAGGGGGAAGAGGATGAGAGGGTAGGACCGGCAGGAGAAGAGGGAGGGAGCAACAATAGGCATGAAAAGTGAATATATAAATTAACAAACATTTTTTAAAATGCAAAACTAATTAGGGTTACAGAGTGAATGCCATGGGAATACATCCTACGGGATGGGGGAAGTCTTTGCCAGCTATTCATCCAGCAGGGGATTAATGCCTTAAACATGTAAAGAAGTCAGAAAATCAAGTGCTGAAAAAGAAAACAATGCAGTAGACATCAAACAAGCAAATGGGTTGAATCCCATGGCTATAAAAAAAAGTAAAATGTCCAATAAGCATATGCAAATGTGTCCAACATCTTTAACCATCAGGAAAACGCACATAAAAGCACCTTGAGGTCTTCTCTCATTTGGCTGTTAAGGGGGGACCCTTAACTGCCAACTCTGCTGAGGCTGCAGGGTGACAGTAACCCCGTTCATTGTAGGAAAGAATGCAAATTAGACCATCCACTGTTGAAATCAGCGTGGGGCAGGCTGAGAAAAATAAAAATAGAACTAGCATTGTCTGTCTATACCAGTCCTGGGCATATACCAAAAAGTCAAAGGCATGCAACACCCAAGGTTCATCACAGCGCTGCTCTCAATAGCCACACTATGGAGTCAGCATAGGTGCTCAGGGATAGATGAAGAGATGAGGAAATGTGAGATTTACACACACACATACACACACACACACACACACAGAGAGAGAGAGAGAGAGAGATTGAGGTGACTATTTTTAAAGAATGGTAAAGGGGATGGAGAGATGGCTCAGTGGTTAAGCGCACTGGCTGCTCTTTCAGAGGGTCTAGACTCAGTCCCCAGCACTCCATGGCAGCTCATACTATCTGTAATTTCAGTCTCAAGGGATCCACAGCATCTCCTGACCTCTGTGAGTACTGCACAGATGCACAGACATACATGCAGGCAAAACACCTACCCATTAAAGAAAAATGAAGTTGTGTTAGCTACAGGAAATTGGGTGAAACTGGAGATGTGGTGAGTGAAAGAATATATTTGGAAAGACAGATATTGCACTCTTTCACGTGCAGACTCTAGGTCAGAAAGGCAGGCAACACGAAATTAGAAGGAGGCCCTTATGGGATGAGAAAGGGGATGAGAAGGACAAGAAAAAGGGCATCAGTGGGTAACAGGAATGAATACAGACCAAGTAGATTGATTATATATATTTGAAAATGTCATAATGAACCCCATGGCCCCAAAACTTTAAAGACTAAGTTTATGGTGTGCATCCGAACCCGAGCCGGGTATTCCGCTGAGAACATCTCACTTGGGTGTGATGCAGAGCATCTCAGAAATGTCCATTTCAGCAAGACTCTGTACCTCACTAAATTTAAAATTTTAAAAATGGCTAAGAAGTGGTAGACAGAGAGACTCTAGTTTATAACTGCTGAAAAAAGAGAGCTAATTCCACAGCCATTTGTTTTCCTCAGAGGAAACAGGAGTATGCCCCAGAAGCTGTTGATGCTGCCTTGTAGCAGGGCACTGAGTATAAGGAGGAAGGGAGGTGGCCAAGAGGAAAGCGAAAAGTTGCACTTTGGTTCTTATATCCGAATGAATGACTATGATCTGTGCGTTAAATTTTACCCAGCTGTGTTGATGCACACACATCCTTAGTTTCATTAAAGATGATCTAGCTAGTCAAGTCTTTACATATGTGTGAAAAATCTATTGGTTTTAATGTATTCATCATTACAAGGCCCAAGGATATTAAGAATATAAAGTAGGGCATAGGAGAGAATAATTCATTGAATTTTTATGTTTTTTACTTTAATTTGCAGGTCATTTTCTTAGAACATATACCATTGATATGGCAGACAGTTCTTCTCTCAGGCAGATGTGCTACGGCTGCTTGGGGAATCATGGGTGCTGAAGTCTATGCGAATCATCACGAGGGGACAGTGGGAGTCATTAATTTGAATGGGGCTCTGGCAGGGAAGCAGATCTGTTTTAAGTTCTATGGTTAGAGGAAGATGTAGCGTACATTATTTTTCAAGTAATAGCCTCCCAATTCTGCTGCCTTGGAAAAAGCTTTATGGAAAATACTGGAACTATGAATGAATGGTGACTGGTTATAAGATTGGATAGCCTGGCTACTTATTTACCAGCGTCAGTAGCTTTTCAGTATAGGATTTTAAACAGGATATTTATTAACAAAAACATTTTTCCTTTACCTTTTTTCCTCAATCATTTGCTTTTCACCTCTGAAAAACTTAAGTTCTTGAGGAAATGTATGAAGCTTTTTCAGCATGGAGCAAACACCACCCAGCTTTCCCTTGTAGAGGGCTGTGGCTCACAACTGTTGTACACCACACCAAGATGGACTTGATCGAGCATAAAGAATCACTTTCTAAACCCTAGAAGATGTGTCAAGAGTCATGAGAGCAAGAGAGGCTTTGTGGAATTCAGTTTGAAATATTTGGAAGACATGTGACAGACACCCCCTTTCTCTCCCCAGCCTCTGGCCACCACCTGAAGGAAGGCCGAGAGAGGAGTTATTCTCCCTTACTGGGGTTTTAGAAAGTAGGTTTTGTGTTTAAACAAAGTCCACGGACTGTTGTTTATATTTAATCCCACTGCTAAGTGCAATATTGGCAAGAACAGAAACCGTGTGAATAGACACCTACTTCAGCCACATGTATGAGGCGTCCTCCAGAGCAAATAAGGGTTTGATATCAATTTCATCTGCAAGTGGAAATGAATCACTCTGAAAGGTCGATTGTTCTCATTTTTATTCACACTTGCTCTGAAATTGCTGTTTTACAGTGTCTTGTGCTCTGATACGAGGTTAGGATGGTGAGGTCTGTCCCAGCTCTAAGTATACTGAAAGTGAAGTGATCAAGGCCTTTGCTAGGAATGTGGGGTTATAACCAACAGTGTTCTCCCTCTCCCCAGCTCCCTCCCCTGAGAACTGAACCCAGGACGTCCAGCATGCTAGGCAAGCATTCTAGCAACAAGCTGCATCTGCTTTTTACTTCTTGTTCTGAGTCAGGGACTCCCTATGGTGCACAGGCTGGTCTTGAACTCCCTCTATAGTCCCAGCTGGCCTTAAACCTGTGATCCTCTCATTTTAACTGCTCCAGTAGCTAGGGTTACAGGCCTGCACCATCAGACCAGGCAACGCTTTCTAACTTTAGGTTGCTTACCCCTTGCCCTAAAGCCAGACTGACATAGGGTTTTGTGGTTAAGGTTTTTTTTTTTTTTGCATTTATAATAGATTTAATTTTGTTGTGGTTAAGTTACCAGTAAGGCCTAATAATGTTTATCATTAGGCCTATACTTATTATTATGACAGTATTTTCTAACATACTAGCAATCAATCAAGACACAGATGCCTGTTATATTTTAAATAGCCTTAGTTAACCTGGGGCAGGGCAGATATTAATCCCCTAAACTACTTCCCATAATGGGGCAGGTATGGGATACCTGCCTCAATCCCATGCCATCTGCTTCTAATAATTTCTATCAAACAACCTCCCATCCATAATCCCATATACTTGCTAATGTTCTTCATCTGGGCCGAATCTCCATCCACGCCGGCCATGTGCTTCTCCTCCGTCTACCCATGATGGCACTGCCTCCTTCTCCTCTCTTCTCTTCTCTGGTCTCTCTTATTCCCAAGATTCTCTCTGTCTCCCCGCAGCCTGGGAACTTTAGCCACGCCCATCTCATTTGCCCTCCCCAGGTGTGACGGCCTTTTGTTAATTAGCACCAAAACACAGCAGACTATCCTACAACAGGTTTTGTGTTATAAGGTTCTTGTTTGAAGCTTACCCTCTGGCCACTTTGATGCTAATCTCTTCAGGTTTCTGTTGGAGCCACACCTTCTTTGGTCACCCAGGAGAATGGGAAGAGTAAATTCACCCCAACCGTACAAAGCTGCACAGTTCCATGGAATAATTTCAGCAGTGAATCCAGCCCAGAGCGTGTTACCTCAGAAGGCACTTCACGGAAAACCACTCTGTGTATGAGGTTGCTGGTCGCAGAGTAGACAATGGTTTTATGTCCCACCAAAGCTTCCGTAGCTCCCTTTCCTTGGGGGTGAGTGTCCTGAGCATTGTAAGTACCTTTAGTACTGAGGTATGCTCTGTGTTCAGCTTGATAAATACCAGCTTTAGTCATAGTCTCTCTCCTTTGTGGTAGAAACTGAGTTGATTTCTCTGACGTATCTCCGGGATAGTGCCCCCTGACTCACCTTTTCTAACCTATCCTTCCTCCTTCTGCCCTCATAGCTGGACGGATATGAGTTAGGTGATCTGGGACAATTGGTTATTTATTTTACTAGTATTTATTAATTTTATTTTTTAGTCTCCATCTTTGGCACATCTCAAAATAGAAAACTGAAATCGATTAAATTCACAAATTTTCACTTGAGGAAGAAAACATTTTCTAGAACCAGGCAGCATTTCAGACTGAAGAGCACCCACATCTGCAGGACACATTTGTTGCTTTTAAGAGAGAGATGTGACAGACAGAAACAGCTTGCTACCTGGGAGACTAACACTCAAGGATTACTTGAACCAGGAAGTTCAAGACTGACCTGGGCACTCTAGTGAGACCCAGACCCCCTTCCCATAAAAAACAAACAGGACACCCACAAACAAATGAAGAACTCAGGAAAACAAAGCAAAAACAATGATTACATTGTACGAACATGGTTTGAACACATAACCTGTGACTGGCTGTGACTCACTTGTTTGGCCCACGTAGCTAGGGTGCTGCCACTCGCTATGATGTACAAGAGCTGTTTGGGGACAGATCTATTGCCCAAGTACGTAGGCTTCTTTATCTCAAATTTGCTTTGATTCAACACACTCCTATAATAACTTCACTGAATTCCCACATGAGGCCCTTGATGAAATTATTCCTATTTTTCAGTCAAAGAAGCCAAGGCTTAAGAGACAATGTGCCCTGCTAAGAGAGATTGAGTTCACTGCAGTCTGAGGACGGGGCCCTTCCTCAGCTGCCCTGCAAATAAGGCCATGCCCCAGCTAGCATAGGTTCGAGATATCGAATCAGAATTTCCATATATTCATTTCCCCTAAGAGTCTTCTTTGACAGTATAATATTCAAAACTATTCTTCGTACACTTAAGCATGTGATAGACTGAAAGCTGTGCCCTCCCAAAGCATATATGCTCAAGCTTTAATCCCACATGTGGCTGCATTTGAAGGTGGGCCTTCTAAAGAAGTAATTAAGACGGAAAGAGGTGTTAAGTATAGAATTCTATCCAGAAGGACTAGTGTCTTTATAAGAAGAGACTCAGAGGAATCTGCCAACTCCCCACCCCACCTGCATCCCCCTTACACACTGTATAAGGAAGGAATAGTGAGAAGGCAGCCATGTGTAGCTAAGGAAATGGTCTCTCTGAATTCAGCCACACAATCCGTGGTACGTTGCTTGTTATGGCGGCAGAAAGACTAGATAGGTGATCGCAGCATGCATCTATTGATACTTTCTTGTATACTTGGTGGTCATACTGATAAAGAGAAATCATGTCTGAAGGGAAAAGGGGCAGTAGGATATCACTTATTTGATGTGACCCACCACATTCACTGTGTATCTTAGTGTTAAGAAGTCATGACTGACTTAAAGTGCTTTTAAGATCCTGGTTGACTGCAAGGGGTTTAAATGATGAGATGAGGTTTCTTTGTCAAACAGCTCAGAAGAGAAATTTATAACACAGCACAGGGAGATGGCTCGGTGGATACAGGTGCTGGTTGCTAAGGCTGATGGCCTGAGTTTTGTTTCCAGGATCCACATGATGCAAAGAGAGTCAGCGCCTATAAATTGTCCTCTGATTTCCATATGTGTACACATATGATGAACAAACAAACAAACAAAAACAAACAAATGTTTTAAAAGAGCATGCAGGTTGTGTCTGGTGGCAGCACACACCTTTAATCACAACACTTATGGAGGCAGAGGTAGGTGAATCTCTGTGAGTTTAAGGACAAGCTGGTCTACATAGAACATTCCAGATCAGTCAGGCTACACAGTGGACTCTGTCTCAAAAAACAAACAAACAAAGAAAAAACACAAACATGAATTAAGTGATAAATGTGTGTGTTGTGTTGTATTTAATATAATGGATGTTCATATATACATATACAAACACACACACATATACACACACTAGAGAGAGAGGAGTGTGTATGTATGTATGTGTGTATATATGTATGTATGTATGTATGTACTAGATCTATACAAATGGCTCTATGATTATGTGATCTTTGTGGGGATGTTACATGTAATTTTTTTTATTTTGCTTACACACACATTCTATGTTTTTAATCATTGAAACATGTAAAAGAGAATAAAAGTTACCAACATGATCAGAAGATTGTTGGAGATGAGTGGCGTGTCTGTCTCTCTTTGTAGAGAGGTGAAGAGTTTAGGTGAATTCAACAGGTGGAAGTATGATTTTTTTTTCCAGAAAAATCTCTGGCAGTAATTTCAGGAAGCATTTAAAAACAACACCACAGGATTCCCAAAACTATGCTCAAGTAAATAACTATCTGGAGTCTCATAAGCTGCAGTAGGCTCTTTTAGGTGTGCTAGTGAGGTGCCCACGCTCTCCTCTTCAGACTACTGTACCCCAGGAAATGGTCAGTGTGAGGCGAGGCCATGATAGCAAGAGCGGTGGGTTTGGAGTCCGCCCTCCTGGGCCCGACTCAGTTCTCAGAGCTGCTGCTGGGGAACTCACTTCAATGGCTGAAGCTTTGGCGTCTTCACTAGTCAAGCTGAAGTAACTATTCTGTGCTGTTTACATGGTTTTCGTCCACGTCAATAGAGATGAAACAGTACACTCAAGCCTCTGGGACCTGGTGAATGTTAGCCATTGTTCTGAAGGAACCATTCTAAACTTTGAACATTATGAAAATGCAACGTTTGCTACCCCGAGAGTGTTAGTTCTAAGTGCTGTGACCTAATTCTGCTGAGGCCCCTCCCTTCATGTGGTCGACATGTCTGTTATGCTCGATTAGTGGCCACTGGTCTGTATACATTGAATTTCCAGCAGACAATAAAGTCTAGGGTCCTTCGGGCGCAATGTCAATCAATAGCCAGCCAAGCAGCACATACAATTGCAAGTTCTGACTCTCCTTTGTTCAGTATTGATCATAGAAATCTATTTCGTATTTCCAGTGCTCCAAGTTTTGTTGTTACGGCAGCAATTGAAATAAAATGACCGCCCACTGGGGTTTGTGACCCAATGGCAGGGAGAGCTGCCTAATAATGCAGTAGGAAGTGAGTGCCGTGGGCCGGAAATGAATTGGGTACAGCGAGGCATGTAATGAGGCTTGTGAACATGTACTCTGGTGCTTCATATTTGACCACATCCCTGGATGGGGAGACCTGGTGGCACTCAGAGGAAGAATAGCAGGCTACCAAGAAGAGACTTGATACCCTATGAGCATATACAGGGGGAGGAAGTCCCCCTCAGTCACAGTCATATGGGAGGGGAGTAAGGGGAAAATGGGAGGGAGGGAGGAATGGGAGGAGACAAGGGATGGGATAACAAGTGAGATGTAATATGAATAAATTAATAAAATAAAATAAAATAAAAAGAAAGATAAAGCAGAGTCAGGGCGGAGTGCTTAGGTCACGTGCGTGAGTAACAGGATCGGAGATTTAGATGAAAATGTACAGTTTGCAGTGCTCTGAGGAAGGAAGCAAGATTAGGAGGAGGAAGACACAGGACTGTGAGAGAGATGCATGTTGGCCTTGCTGACAGTGGAGGCTTGAACAGGAATGGCTTCTATAGACTCGTGTGTTTGAATGCTTGGCCCATAGGAAATGGCACTATTTGGAGGTGTGGCCTTGTAAGTGTGACTTTCTTGGAAGAAGTGTGCCACTGTGGGAGCAGGTTTTGAGGTCTCCTATGCTCAAGCTATGTCCAGTGTGCTACAGTTTCCTTCTTACTGACAGTGGATGAAGAGGTAGAGCTCTCGGCCCCATCCCCATCAAGCACCATGTCTGCCTGCATGCCGCCATGCTCCCCACCATGATGAAAAGCCAGCCCCAATTCAATGTTATCCTTTATAAGAGTTGCCTTGGCCATGTGTCTCTTCACAGCAATGATACTTAACTAAGACACTGACCTACTGGAGCTGAAGATAGGTTGGGCTTTCAGAGATGCTTTGAGCTGGCATGGCATGTTGGATTCCCACGATAACCAGAAACTGAATATAGGTTGTCCCCTGGCAACTGGGCTGTGTGACCTTGTGGTGGCTCTTGAGGACAAGTCCTAGAATGAATGACAGCTGTGAACTCCTCGATAGTAGCCCTGTGTCAGATGGGGGCGCTGTTGGGGGAGATGAGGATTGCTTGTTTCTGTAGAGCGCTCAAGGGGATCCCTGGCAAAAATGGTTTTCAGAAGATATTTAAGGGACAAGAGGGGAAGTAGTATTCCTAGAAGGAGACTTTTCCCTTCATTGAAAAGTTTTTCATGTCGATGATCAATATGAAGCTTCCTGTGGTCATCCTTTGCTCCCCCCCACACTCACCTGGGTAGTCATATAAGTACCATTTCTGCCATGTGACCACAAACTTTGCCTTTAGAAGTCGGTGTCATCACCTTTCACCAGATGTACTACATTATTAACTAGTCAATTCACCACTGCTCAATTGGCTGATATTGGTTCATAAAAGTCTAGAGAAATCATCCTGCAAAACGGACACACAGTTGTGGGAGGTGTTTTCATTGACATGAGGGCCCCCATGTTTAAAGCCAGTAAAGTCTGCTGTGTAGAATGAGTGAGAATCTCTGACGGGAACTTGTGGCCTGAGTGTGGAAATGGGGAAACCTCCAGGGGGCTGATTCTGCTCACACACATGTGCACGTGTGCACACACACACACACACACATGATATAGGGAAGAAACAATGGCTTCCACTGCCATCTCATACGCTGAGTGCAAGAGCTACTTCAGTATGCACATCTTCCTTGCCTGCTCCATTCATAGCTGCTTAGACATCTCAGGAGTCACTCAAAGAAGATGCCTTCTAATGCGCACTTGACTCTAGTGTTCGTTAAATGCCATTCTGATGTTATGTAGTTTTATTTTCTATGAAAACTTTCTATTTTCTATAAAAACTTGATGCCCAAAGCCACATCTTCCCTCTTCTCCTCTGCTCTCCTCCTCCTCCTCCTACCTTCTCTCTTTCAATGCTATTCTCCTCTCTTTCCTTACCCCACTCCCCTCCTTTCCCCCTCTCTCCTTCCCTTTCCATCCCCTCCCCAACATCCCAAAGTAAGACTCAGGACATTTAAATAAGTCCTGAGTTGTGGTTCAATCATGTGCTGATATCTTTTGATACTCTCACATCTGTCGCTAATGACAACTAAAGAGATATTAAATATAAAACAAATGTGTATCGTATCATTATAAATTGCTCCACTTCCACGCCCCCTATATTTTCTTTTATTTATGAGGAAAAAAAAAATCTAGGAAATAGTCTACACTGAGACCTTAGGTCATATTGCATCGAGCCAATAAGCTCCAAACACAGTTACTAAGTCACTGAGAACAGTAACACCACTTGAGGTGCCCTCTCCTTTCTGCTCTCACTTTTAATACTTTGACCCCAGGAAGGAAAAACCGTTGGCACTCCTCTGCTGAGGTTTGCTCTCTTCTCTCATGCCTGGAAGAGCTTGGTGGTTTCCATAGTTCCTTCTGGAAAGCGGGAAACGAGCTGTCTCCTTCAGTGAAAAGAAGCTTGCAAGAGCCAGAGCTCTGTTTCCAGCTCCCTGAGGTCGATATGCACGTCTGTGGCCCCGAAAGTTCCATGAGCATCCGGTATCCATGAGAGTTACACAGCCTGTGGAAAGGCCATACCATTTTAGTACCAAATGGTTCTATGCCACCATCCCAAAGCATACGGTTTAGACTCAGAGAAGGATGTGGTTTTTACAGTATTCCTTCTGATGTGAGAAAGGTCTGAAGCACACATATGGTGGTTTTCTTTCCTGTGTGTGTTGACTAGCACATTCTTAGATCTCTGTGCTCACTGCCTGTTTCCCTGTCTTGGGCTCTTGGCTCTGCATACTAGCCATCCTGGTGTTCCCTGACTCAGCTCTGCACGTCTTGGGGACCTTAGTGAGGCCTAAAGAATGTTCCAGACTGAGAGCTGACTAGCTACTTCCCCTTTCTCAACAACCTTAGTTCCATGAGGCCATGTCCACTATTGGAGCATCACTGTTTCCTGTGCTCTGCCTGTCTGCTGCCTGTTGTTCTATGCTCAGGTGAGTCTGGCCACACTAACCCATCTTCTTCCTGCCGCTTTCCATCCCGGAGACTCACTCTACCTTCTGTGCTAGTGATTTCATTTCTCTCTTCTCTTCCTTTCTCCCTTTTCTGTCTTCCTGAGCTCACGCTCAGATAGCTTTCAGTCTTTCCAAGTCACATATTTCAAGCTTTGCTTCTGTGTTGTTTATATTTTTATATGGTATTTATTAAGTTCATAATGCCTGTAAATGAATTCTGTGCTATATAGTCTATTTGCCTAGATCCTGTTTCTTTACTATATTTCATTATTTTGGTTAATATTTAATATCAATACCTTTAATAGCTAGTAACATTAATTATTAAATTAATATGTAATTACTCTATGCTAACTTTACATATTTCATATATTTATATTTTATATAATAATAACTTGTTTTACTATAATTCCTAGATAGAAAAGTTCCATGCATTATTCTTCCTTTTCATAATATTTCTGCTATTTGCACATACCTTCATTTCCTAGCTCAGGGATTTTCAACCTAGTGATATTGACGTTGAGGGCTAAATAATTTTTTGTAGTGTATGTGTAGGCTGTGCTGTAGGTAGGATGGGTGTCTTGTGTCTTCTGACCTCCACTCCCTGTATGCCAGTAGTATCCCTTCTGTCACGTGTGACATGGCCGGATAATACTTCCATAATGGGCCAAGGGCCACGTCGGCGTACATGAGAACCACTTGGGATAAACTCCATAATGGTTTTGTCTTGGAGACAGTACAGCACAGTGGCCATCTGCTTAGACCACTGGGTCAGGCTCTGCTGGGATGCTGGAACTACTGCATACTGGCTCATTTGGAAAATTACTTTGGCTCTTCATGTCTCTGATTTTTCACCTATAAAAATGAAGAATTAATATGCTCCAATATCTAAGAGTATAGACACTTTGATGTGAGGAAATTAAGCTATTTAGCACTTCTATGTGTTAGTAATACCAGAAAGAATTTAACTGATTTACACTAAGACATATTAAGTTGATTACTTTTGATAGAAAGATATTACCTTTCAACTGAGAAGAGACATTATTTTCGCATCAATTGGCAATATTTGAAAACATTGCACAATTACAATTTTATTCAACTGAATACTCATGTGCACCCGATTACAAATAACACTATCTACCAGAGACAGGAGCCAAAAGAAGGGTCCAGGGTAACTTAAGTGTAACTTAAACGGAGGCTCAAATAATGTATTGTAGTGAGTGATGCATTGCTAACATTTGACAAAACCATTGTAAAGAGACACGGAGACAGATGTCCTAATTAACAACCTTCTTTAAGTAATGCTCACCCACTAGGGATGCAAAGCCAGATTAAACTCTGGTCATAACCCTGGGAAGAGGAAGTTCAAGAGACTGTGTATTCTTCCTTTGAAGTGATTGGCTATAACATGAAAACAACTCAAAGAATGACTCCAAGAGGCAAGTCATGGGATACCCCCTTCATTAGCTCAAGCTCTGTTCTCAAGGCCACCTATACTGAAGAGTACTTTAGGTGACCCCTGCAGGGCTGAAATTCTTGTCCCTAAGTCACAAGGTGCTCTCATAGTCACTGGAGCACGTCAGACACGGAACCCCGTGAGAACTCAGAGCTTCGGATGGCTGTCAGTCATAGGTTTGTCACAGGTAAATCCCATGTAGGCTACACATAGGGGAAATGTGTTTTAGTGACTGTGTTGCTTATGTTTCTTTTAACTTTGAAAATATTAATGGCTTCAACTCTTTCACAATGTAACTGGGCATATTATAGAAAAAATAAGAAGCTAGGGCTAAATGAAAGGAAAAGACCAAGTTAGGAAAAGACCAAGATGGGCTGTAATCCCACAGCCTAAGGTTAAAATTTAGCTCTGGAGCCGGGCGTGGTGGCGCACGCCTGTAATCCCAGCACTCGGGAGGCAGAGGCAGGTGGATCGCTGTGAGTTCGAGGCCAGCCTGGTCTACAAAGTGAGTCTAGGATGGCCAAGGCTACACAGAGAAACCCTGTCTCGAAAAACAAAAACAAAAACAAAACAAAAAAAAAATTAAATTAAAAAAATAAAATAAAATTTAACTCTGAAAACAGGCCTTAACACACACACACATCAAGCTCTTAATGCAGAACTCATTGTCATCTTTCACGCATGACTGTATGTTTATTCACACCCTTTCTTATTTTTAGAGCTTGCAGGTTGCATTATGATGCCACCATGATACGTCTCAAGGTTTAAAAAAGTATATTTGTGCACATCCGAAGATGTCACCTTGGAGGTTATGGTATAGATTCATGCAAAGGCTGAGGCTGCGCAGAAAAGCTATCCAATAGTCATCTTACTGTCAATCAAGGGAGCAGATTCAGCATGTAACCGGAGCACGTTATGCCTCCACTTTAGGACAGGAAAGACAAAGCATGCACATCTGCCTGCAAGCCAAAACTTGTGTGCGAGAGGGATGAGAGGGCGACTCATGGGAACACTGAATGTTTTTAAGGTTGGCCTTTCCTTTGGGGGTGCTGTGGGTCTCCTAGAATCCTTCAGAGATTTCTGATCCAGGAAACACTCCAGAATGATCTGTTATATCCTTGGATTAATCAGTGTGCTTGGAGATAAAGCCTTTCTCTGAATATTCTACCCTTGTGCTGTCATTCCTTTAACTGTTAACAGAAGACATGAATAATTCTAGAAGCTGGAAGGGAGTTTAGATCTGCACCCTCACCCCTTCCCCCCCCCCCCCCCCCCCCGCCCTCTTGCATGACTTCCAGTGGTGCAGAGCTAGGGACACAGACACTCCAGCCCTGGCTTGACACAGACCCACTTAAGCTGTGGGGTAGGATTTTGTATAGTTTCTTTTTATTTTTATTTTTATTTTTATTTTTATTGAATAGGATGTGTATGCCAGGATTCTCTTTGGTAAAAAGAGCTATTTGGTAGGATAAATACTTACAATACAGGAGAAGGCCATGGGCATGTCACTGTGTACTGTGTCACTGGCACACTTGACTTGCTGCACTCCTGCTCTTTGCATTTCCTGTTCACACTGTGTGCCTCTTTTGCCCCCATTTGGACCCTCTGTTTACATCTAGACAAGGCAACATCCAGCACTGAATAATGAGTTTTCTAACTAGCATCACCACCCTTGCTTACCTCAAACCCAAATTTTAAGAACTTCAATTAGAGTCATGCACGGGGTCACAGTATCTCCACAGGAAAGATTTCTTTCTTACAATATTTCTTGCTGATTTAATTATTTAAAAAAAAA
Source organism: Acomys percivali (assembly GCA_907169655.1). Taxonomy (NCBI): domain Eukaryota; kingdom Metazoa; phylum Chordata; class Mammalia; order Rodentia; family Muridae; genus Acomys; species Acomys percivali. Next base: position 44,059,088 of record OU015753.1, read on the forward strand.
AAGAAGATAAAGGTCATTTCTCCCTAAAAACAGTAAATTTCGATGTGAAAGCCAGTAGAGAAGTCCAGAGAAATTGCCAGAACAGTTCCAGGAGGTGAAAGCAATTTGTACTTTAATTATCCTCTCCATTGTGGCGCTCTGGTGGAGACAGCAACATTACTCTAATCTCTTGCTGTCTTTGACCAGTAAATTACTTTAGAGACAGGGTTAGACTCATGCCCTCTCTTAGTCTAACATTTCCTATTTATTGAAACAAGTACATTTAAAATGACCTTGGAACTTGGGTCATCATTGAATTAAATTAAGTGAATGATATTCTTAAATCTAGTTAAAATATGTATATCAACAAATATTCTCCTCTTATTTCCACTCTTTATGTTAAATATGTGACACGTATAAAACATTCTCTGAACATAAAAGTAGCTTTTGAAAAATAATTATTAAAAATAGATTTAAGTTTCCAGGGCCAAATATGTACATATAGCTATCATAAAGTTATTTACTTAGCAAGGCAAAGCCATATGGAATCTTGTCAACTTGGAAACAGACAGTCACAGGTTTTGTTTTTATATTGAGTTTAAAATGTGTTTTTATTAATTCTTAAGAAATTTATACAGTGTATTTTGAACATCTTCATGTCTTATTCCTTCCCTTTGCTGCTCCCAGATCCACCCTTACCTCCCAACCCCTCCCAACTTCATGCTTTCTTTAAAAAAAAAAAAACATTGATTATTTTAAATTTTTTATAAAAGGATGACAGCAGTACAGTCAAGTATAGACACAAAGCCCCTTAGTCACTTATATCTAGAAAGTTCCTTTCCCCAAAATTTTACTAATAAATGAAGCTTTCACTGGCTGGATTTAAGAAGTTTGTTGAAAATTCAGAGTTGTTCATTACATCTCACATTTACACATATTGTTACAGCCACTTTCTGATTTCTATGGAAAGGAAAATTCCTTATTTATTTTCACTCTTCAGTTACTCTGAGTGGTTCTACAAGTCTCTCTCAGCAACATGACAAGTTAGTCTGTATTCTGAAGGAGTTAATATAACACTGTCAGACAAATTATTTTGAATTACCCAAAGAGAAACTCATGTTTAAACTAGGAAGTGCTTTTTTTTGTGTTGATTTACATATTCAATAGTGGATGTGAATGTCCTTACATATATTTACGTTTGTGGCATTTCTGAGTGTGATCTTTATGAAGGTAAAGTAACCTTAACAGAGAGCTGTGAGCTGTCTGCCTGGCAAGGGAGGACATGGGTATGACTTGCTGGCCTTTGAATTTATTTAAAATAAGGAAGATGGGGTCAGGAGTTAGAACAATAAGGAAACTCATGTTTCATGGACATAGTATAAACCTTTCAATGATAACATCATGAATGAAATATAACAGAATTGAATAAGTTGGTCCAAACGGACAGCACATCAACTCAATAGGAAGTCAAGTAGTTACAAAAATTTTCACCAGCAAAATCAACGATACAAGGAAATTTGTTCTTTATCTTCAGTTATTAATGAACAGAGGTCTCCCCCTTGGTGAATCACTGAATCTCAAATGGTGATGTTTTCTTCTTTATAATGGTGCAAGCTTAGGAAGGTACAGAGTTTACATAAATGCCCACTTCTTGTATTACTTTTTCCATTGACTGAAGTCTTGTGTTTTCTTTGAGGTCTTTCAAACGATGTCATATTGTTCTTGATTATTGCTCTGTAGGAGGGGGGAGGGGAAGGCATACAGAGCAGGCACATAAGATTTCAGTTATATTTAAAATGACACAAAATCATTGCACCAAATAAATACCAGGATTCCACATTTTTGGACTAGTCTTTGAATATAATTGTTGTAAAATATCCTTCATTTACCTCTATTGGAGGGTTTTTATTTTTTCATTTTAGGAAGGCACAGATTTTTTTTTCTTGTCTTTTGAAAAATCCATTCTAGAAATATCAGGTGAGACACAAACTTAATTCTTCTGCCCCCATCCCCCTTTCTCCAAAGATGAGAAACTCACAAAGAGAGGGTGGAGGCGGGACTCCGGGTCAAGGCAGTAACAAAGTGAGTTGATTTACGTGTGCACGTTCCAATTGCAAGCAGGATCCCAACTCTGCGAGGCCTTTCTTAGGGTAATGTTTTCACCTTTATAAAGAACCTGTGCAGAAGCCTACTGCCTCATTCTTCTCAGACATCCAGCCAGCCCCCCTGAGTGAACCCACAGCTCCACCTTCTGCACTGGAAGGCTGGACTTAGGTCACATCACATCTCAGAGAGCTTATAAAAGGGACATTTCCCTTTCCAGTCTTTTTGTGTTTGGTACCATAGGACCGCCTCTCAAATATTCCCAGTGAAATATGGGCTGGTGGCGTCACATGAGGATGCTTCAGTGCACTTAGTTGGCCTCACTGCTCCTTCTGACGTCACAGAGCCACTCTAGCCTCTCAGGCCTTCGGGCGGGCGTCAGCAGCAGTTTGGAACGGCATTACATAAGGAAAGCACTAAAGCATTTTTAGTTTTGTGTTTTCTCACATCTCTCATGGGATGCATTTGAACTCTGTAAAGTATTTCACTCACCTTCAAACATACTCTGAATAATTTAATCTACACAAATATAGGAAAATAATGAGCCTAAATTTTAGTTCACTCTATGAATTTTAATAAATATGGGGGAAAAAACTTCAATTGATTTTGAACATTCTAACTCATTATTCTTGGATGACTTCTCCCCCAACATTTACTGCTTAGTTTGATGCTTCAGGCAAAGTTTCCTAAGAACTGCACTAATGGAGTGAGACTAAGGCCACAATGAAGAAAATGAATTGTGTCAGCAGGGTGTGCAGACACCATTCAGCCCTCAGGTCTTCTGAATTGTTTTCTTACTGGTGTGGAGGCCCAGTGTTGTCCACGACTCCATTTTTCCCTACAAAGTGAATACCGACACTCTCTTTTTTTCTTTTTCTAGTTTTTCAAGACAGGGTTTCTCTGTGTAACCTTGGCTGTCCTGGGGCTCACTCTTGTAGACCAAGCCAGTCTTGAACTCACAGACATCCACCTGACTCTGCCTTTCGAATGCTGGCATTAAAAGTGTGCATCACTACCACTACCCAGCCCAGCACTTTCTTTTTAGGATGTAAAAAAAAAGTATCCAATTTTCTTTTTCTCTTTGAGACAAGACCTCTCTGCATAAGCTGGCTATCCTGGAATTCACTATGTAGACTAGGCTGGCCTTGAACTTACAGATATTCACCTGCCATGTCTCTTAAGTGCTGGATTAAAGGTGTGTACCACCACATATGTCTTATTTCTCACCGTTAAGATTGGGAATACATTCTCTTTCAACAAACAATGATCATGGGGCAATATCCCTGTGAATGAACGAAATATCCCTGCACTCTCCCGTGTGTCCACTAACTAAATACCCCTGCACTCTACCGTGTGTCCACCAGCTTAGCACCTGCATGTGGAAGTAAAAGCAGGAGCCCAGACTTGCTGCAGGGGTATAAGGAGGTCATTTAGGAATAAAGGCTAAGGCACTGATGACAGCTAGCAGGCATATGTGCTCTGTGTAGGCTCCTACTCCGTAGCCCAGGCCACTCTCCAGTCCACAATCTTCCTTTCTCACTTTCTATGTGCTAGGAGAAGGGCAGCTTTCCCAAGGTTTCCCAGCTAAGGGGTAGGTGTGAGTTGGAAGCTGGCTGCCTCCACAGCTGGAACATCTGGCTGCCTCCACAGCTGGAGCATCATCTGGCTGCCTCCACAGCTGGAGCATCATATTCTAACCACTGTTGGGTCTCCTACATGTATTACTCTGCAGGTTGGGTACTAAGAAGTACACTAAAGACTTTTTTTTTCCTCTTCCACTTATAGAATTTGTTTTATATAAAAAAATACCTACTTTTTATCCAGGAGAGGCTCTCGTTAAGCTACAAGCAATTTTCACATTAAAAAAAAAAAATCAAGTTTATAAACACAGCACTGGTGAATCCATACTTTTCTTCCCCATGACTGAGAATGATGGAATTCACTGATTTATTTCTGTCTCCCCACAAAAGGCAACAGGACATTATCACAAACCTGCTCAATAGAACTCAAAGGCACGTCATTGGCTTCATAAACAGGAGCATGCATGTCCACTGAACTTTTCTAGGAATACAAAGTAAAAAAAAAACCATCACCGCCATTTTCTAAATACTCTGAAAATCAGAATGTCTCAGGTTAAACATTTTTTTCTAAAGTCCTTCACTTTTGGTTGAAAGTTATGTAGTCTAATCATAGTGGGGAAAGCCCCCATTTCATAGATGCATGTGAGCACTGACTTCAATTCTGTTTTGTATTTGCTGTCTTAGAACTGCCTCTGTGGACCAGATTGACCTTGAATTTATAGAGATCCAGCTGCCTCTGCCTCCTGAGTGTTGAGATTAATGGCGTGCACCACCTTGTCCAGCTCATTGATTTAAATTTATATCTGCATTTATAAATAGTATTTCCATTCAACAGGGGTCGTACTATCCTGTAGATAGATTTTCCCATATTCTCTGCTCTAACAAATTGTGAAAATAGAAACAAAAAATTAAAAATGAATAAAGTATGGTTCCTGAGTCAAGTTGACCAGCTCCAAATTCTTTTGTATATGAAGAGAGAATAGTCTATGAATTTTGCCAACTAAACACTTCAGGGTTTGAATATCATCTAAGGGAGAATTTTATTTCCTCATATTTTCTTGGAAAGTGACTTTCTACCCTGTATAGACTTCAGGCAAAGGAGTCATCTCATATACCAAGCAAGCACCCATAAATTAATATACATCTGAATTATTAATAGATAATGAACTGTGTGACCTTGACTGACAAAGTCTTAACTAATGAAAGCAAATCTATGCTGAACAATGACAATCAGTGAAGCACTGGCTGGTTATGGCAACTGGGAATAGGAAGTACCTGAAGAGTCAAGCAAAGGAACGGTGTAGAATTCCTGTCACTTGTAGTGTGATGGCCCTGCTACCGTAGTGCGGCCACCACTCTAACTGTATCAAAATAATACAGACAGATCATGATTGTGGTGGAGCAATCAAAGGGAGATGAGAAACAGAAGACGATAAGTGCCCAGCTGTCAATCTTATGCACCTTCGTGCTCAGGATATAGGACCTAGCCCTAGCGTTACAGTTCCAGTGACAACATCATCAATGCGTACACAGGTTTTGTGCCTAAGTGTCTTAGGTAGAAGCTTATATGCTTTAGAAAGCTGTGTAATATGTATTTAACACATTATAGAAACAACCACTGAAAGTATAGTCCTGTAATATATACTTAAAAATAGCTTTAATGGTTAAAAATTCGTGGGGTGTATCTTTCTGGGTCTGGGTTAACTCACTCATTATGATCATTTCTACTTCCGTACATTTGCCTGCGAATTTCAGGAATTCCTTGTTTTTAATAGCTGAGTAGTATTCCATAGTGTAAATGTACCACAGTTTCTTTATCCATTCTTCGACTGAGGGACATCTAGGTTGTTTCCAGGGTCTGGCTATTACGAATAAGGCTGCTATGAACATGGTTGAACATATTTCTTTGTTGTGTGGTGGAGCAACTCTTGGATATATTCCAAAGAGTGGAATAGCTGGCTCTTAAGGCTATTCCCAGTTCAACAGCCCAACAGAGATGTCCCCTAAAAGTCTTCACTTAGGCAGAGATTGGGATAGATATTGGGACTTCTTATTGGGACTCTAGGTGAGAGAGGTAAGGAAAAATGGGGGAAAAGAAGGATCCAGAGGGTCCCAGAAACCTACAAGAAGACCATTAAGTCTGACAGATCTGGACCAAGGCAGGTCAGCTCAAACTACTATACCAAGCAAGGTCAATGCATGCAGTAAACCTAGAACCCCTATCCAGATGTAGCCAATGGACACCACATTCTCCACAATTGTGTGGAGAGCAAGGACTGACTGGGACATGAACTCTGGTACCCCATAATTGACCACTTCCCCTTGGTGAGGAGACCTGGTGACACTCAGAGGAAGAGTAAGCAGCCTACCAGGAAGAGACCTGATAGGCTGTGATCTTATAGTGGGGGACAAGATCCCCTTCTGTCACAGACCTAGGGGAGGAGAATAGGTTGAAAGATGGAGGGAGGGAGGAGGAAGATACAAGGGAGGGGATAATAAATAAGATGTAATCTGAATAAACTACTTAAATAAAAATCTTTTTAAAAAGGAGAAAATTCATGTGGTGAAAAATCTTGGGTGAAATTTGAAAATTTTATTTCAGAAACAGTTAGAATAAAAATAAATAGAAGTGGGGCTGGAGAGACTACCCAGTGGTTAGCAGCAGTGACTACTTCTGCAGAGGACCCAGGTTCAGTTCCCAGCGCCCACGCTGGACTGCTTACAACGAGTTCCAGGGGGATCTGATGACTTCCGGCCTCTGGAGGTAACTGCACAAGCATGGTGCACCCAAATTCATTCAAACACACACACACACAAACACACACACACACACACACACACACACACACGTGCACACAATTAAAATATAAATCTTAAAAAGAAATGAATAGAAGTTTTAAATGTATCTAAGCATGACATATTGTCTTAAATATTTTATACTAAAGTTTAAGTAGAAGCTTGAGCAGCTCATCTATAGCCGTCAAAATACACTTAATCATATTAGGCAAGCTCTGTGGGTGGAGTTTTGTAAAGTTTTCTTTCTTTTTGTGCTCAATTACACTCAGAAGAATGTGCCACTCGAACTTGTTCACACTGGTACTTAAAGGCAAATGGCAGCGGGAGCTCTTACCTTTGTCACTCGGCAGATTAAGTAGGAAAAAAGCAGGATGGTTCCAACAATACCAGCCATCACCCCCAAGACGATGAGAATCATTACTGCAGGAGAGGAAAAAAACAGAGCACCGTGAACTGTGTCGTTTGAAAAAAAAAAAAAAAAACCCAACCCAACCCAACCCAACCCAACCCAACCCAACCCAAACATCGCGATAGAACCTTGCATGTTTATAGAAAACGCGTTAATTCATACTTCATAATTTTGGGCACATTTAATCTTTAAAAAGTTTAAATTTTGACAGTAACCCTCTGGGAAGCTGGAACTTTGTGTTTCTGAGTCCCATGATGAGTTAGCCTCTGACCATGACCCCAGAGTTTGGATGCCAAGTTCAGTAACCATGGACTAGAGCTGTGGGTATTCTGCACTGGTGGGGAGAGCCACAAACTCTTTGATGGTTTGAACACTGTAAGAGAAGACAGTGTCTTAGTGTGCCAGTCAAAGGGTGTGGAATGGATCACTGAGTCACAGGTTTTCGAGAGAAGCAGCACAAACCACCTACAAATGGGTAAATGATGTCTAGTGAGGTTTAGCTACATAGCCAGCAAGGTTTAAAAGCCGAGTCCCAGCTACACTCGGGGTCACCTGTGTCCTAAGCGTTTGACGTGTTGGTGCACACTCGCTGATAGGATGACAAATACTTTTTACAAACTTTAGCATGTTGGGAACGGAGCAGGTTAAACAAGTAAGTTGGAGGGACTTCCCATATTTTACAGAGGAGATCCGTGCCGACCAGTGAACTGAACAGAAATGAGGGCTAGACACGCAGATAACATGGCACATTCATTTGGCCAACTTATGTCTTAAATACAGATTGTTGATTATAAAAGCAAAATTAGCTTTTAAAGGTATAGTGTTCCAGCCGGGCACGGAGGCATACACCTGTAATCCCAACACTCGGGGAGGCAGAGACAGGTGGATTTCTGTGAGTTCGAGGCCAGTCCGGTCTATAAAGCAAGTCCAGGACACTCAGGGCTACACAAAGAAACCCAATCTCGAAAAATCAGAACAGAAAAGAAAAGAAAAGTATAGGGTTTTTACCCGCTTGGTCACACAGCCCTCTCCACCAGTCAGATGTGACTTGTGAGGTTGTGGTGAAGTTCTATAGTCCAGCTTTTCTCCCACATGAAATATGGACACTGACCAGTTTTCAACTGTAGGGTAATGAGATAGGCCACAGTGAACCATGCCAGTCTGTAGCTGCTTCAAGGGCAGCAGGCATGGTGCTGGTTACAGCGGATGTGGGAAAGATATGGCCGAAGGTGCGTCGGGACTGAGATAGGAACGGTATTTACTTATTTTTTAAAATATGATGTCAATTAATTAGTGGGAAGAGGACTCAGCATGTTTTTATAAAATGAAGAGACTTTTCTCAAATGTCCACAATTGATTAAAAAATTACAAAAATACAACTTGGGGGGAAAAGATCAAATTATGCATTGCTACTTCCAAAGTTAAAAAAACGTTATTATTTCAAAATCAAGAATATTTGCTTTTGTCACTGAAGTTAATAACATATATTCTCTCTCCCTCCCTCCCTCCCTCTCTCTCTCTCTCTCTTTATCTTTCTAAGACAGGTATCTCTGTGTAGCCCTGGCTGTCCTGGACTTGCTTTGTAGATCAGGCTGACCTCAAACTCACAGAGATCTGCTTGTCTTTGCCTCCTGAGTGCTGGGATTACAGGCATGTGCCACCGTGCCTGGCTAATATATTCACTTTTTAACATGGACCTTTGTCAATTCTTACATATTTAAAATGAAAACCCTACAATTTAAAAATGGAATGGTTGTCATCTCATTAAAACACCAACATACCTGGCTCCGAAAAAGGGTGTTGAATTGGTTTCATTTCTGAAAAATCAAAATTTCAAAGTTAGTCAGAATAAGTAGGATATGCTTTACAAAAAAAACATTTGGAACTAGAGGATTTCCCCTTTTCTTTTTGAGATTATAATTTAATTACATTTCTTTCTTCCCTTTTCTCCCCCTCAAATCTCCCATGGACCCCTCCCCACTGCCTTTCAAATGTATGACCTCATTGTTTTTTAAAACACACATATATGTGTATATATGTTCATATTCCTAAATATAACTTGTTCACTCTGTATAATGTACCTGTATGTATGTTTTCAGAGAACTACAGGTGACTGAAGAAAGCGGGGAATGGGAGGGAAGGCCTTCCCCAGGGGAAAGCACACTACTTGGTTGTCCAGCGCCAAAAGGCTTTCTTTTTCTTAATCACTTTTTTTTTTGGAGGGGGGGGGTGGCTATCCACCTTTCAACACTAACGTGTTTGTGTCAGCTTGAGTGACTGTTTGAACACTTGGTTCTCAGCGGTGGAATTCTCAGTGTGGAGATGGGGAGGACCAGCCTAGCTGGAGGGAGTACGGCACTGACGGCAGGCTTTGCTCCCTTTCTAATGCATCTGTCGTCCTCCATGCTGTCCCTCCCCCCAACCCCAACCGCATGGACTCTCCCCTGGGAGCATAAACAGGCATAACACATTCTTCTGTAAGTTGTTTTTGGTGATGGTGCTTTGTTTTAGCAACAGAGAAGTAACTAATACGGTGTATTAGGAAATCGTCATTCTTGCCAGGAGTGGTTTCAGTGTGGACTTTTATTATCCAGTAAATATTCATGGTGAAAACTGCCCAACCAGCTCCTTAACTGAGAGGAAGGTGTGAGGAGCTACTAGAGGAACTAAGGCGACCCTCAAACAACACACCACACAGACCTATCCCAGCCCAGAGAGGGCGCCCACTGCTATCAGTTGTCTAAACGTCATGGCCAGTGTCTGAATGCAAACACTCACCATGTCGCGGTTGAATGTTTGTCAGCGGTCTCACCCGATTTCTCACCTGCACCACTTTCCTCCAGTTCGCTTGTTGCCCCAACAGAGTCAACCTTCCCCTAACCAGTCTGCACCACAGAATTGTTTTCCCTGACACCCCACACAAGCACAGCTGAAGTCTCCTGCTCTGGTTACGAGTAATTGTCTCATGTGACAGGGTATCACACAGCCAAGCACTTGGATACATTTTGCTATTCTCCAGGACTGAGAGTTCCGGACAGTGGGGAAAAAAAAAAAAACCCTAAAATAAAGGTCCAGTAAAGCTTGTCTTCTCTTTCTTTGGGGCTAAGGATGTGGGCTTGGGAATTCACCAGACTTGTCGCTCACCACTTACATGCATTCTTAAGCAAGTGACTCAATTTCTCTGTTTTCCAGTTTTTTATTTTCAGAGAAAATGAGAATTATAATTTTTAAGTCTCTGGGCTATTGTTAGACTTTTTAACTAATGCATAAAAATGAACAGCGTCCCTGTCCCCGGCCCGGGTGTCATTATACATATATGTCACGTAGCGCTGTGTCTACACGGGCTCTACGTGTCTTCCGGTTGACATCATCATGTTGGCTTCATGCTGAAGTCACCCCTCACTGACACTGTTAGTTAGACCCATGAGCACAATAATTAGGTCTAAGCATTTGGCCTAATTTCTCTCCTTTGGTGTTTGAAACCCATTGCTTTCATTCACACCAGTAGATGCTTCTCAGTTCTCCCAACTCACTCCCTGTCCTGAAGGGACAGCGTCCCTCTCAGCGTCCTTCTCAGCCTCTAGTTTAAAGGCAGAGACAGAGAGAGACAGGGAGGGGGAGGGGGGGCAAGGAAGGGAGGGATGGAGAGGAAAGACACAGATACAGAGAGGAGAGAGAGGGAGGGAAGACAGAGAGAGAGAGAGAGAGAGAGAGAGAGAGAGAGAGAGACAGAGACAGAGACAGAGACAGAGACAGAGACAGATAGAAATTGCACATGCAAATGTACCACAGGCCCCCCTTATCTCAACCCCCAGCTTGGCTTATGGCTATCAGTTTGCAGGCACTGGGATCTGTCTGGCTGTCCGCCTGCGCTCTTACCTACCTCCTACTTAATCTGCAGAGAAACACTGTAGGGCAAATATGACTGGCTTCCTTTTAAGATTAATGACATGGAGGTCCCTCAAGGCAATTCATTCAAGGTCTGTAGGGGAATGGGGACAGCCCACGTGAGCCAGTTTGGTTTGCCCCAGACTCTTTGTGGCTTCCTGGTTCCCTTTATTTGTGACTTCACTTCCTCTTTCTGGTCACACTAATCATTTGAGTACTTTCCTAGTTTTAATTTCTTTGATTCACAGCAGTGTGATTTCCGTGCAGCAGGCATCTGCCCACTTAGCTTGCATTTCTCAGTGTTGTACACTTTCCCTAAAGTCACCAATCAGACCCCATCAAAGAATCTGCATCACAGCATTGACTCTGGTGCAACCAAGTGAAAATATAACAAACCTATGGTCTCTGGTGGCAGCATGGAGTGTGTAGGAGTAACAGCCATTTCGTTAGAAGACATCGTATACAGTTTGGCAGTGTCTGTACAAAACAGAAGCCGAGAAAAGGAATGAACATGACATGACTGGGTGCTCTGGAAAGAACACAGCCCAAGGCAGTTTCACCAACCACACCAGTTGGTGGCAGCTTCAGAGCATCAGAGGTATGGAGACGAAGGTGAGTGCGCCCGGGAGCGGTCACACCTCTAGTGACCCATCACAGACAACAATCTTCGACTTTGGATCTCACCAAACTTAGATTTCATGGACATCTTAGGTACAGGATCAATGATATCACAGACGGTGTAGAATCTGAGACATTTTCACAACTTGGGGGACCTGCAGGTGTCCACACATCTGCCTCACAGCTCTCGAGAGGAAAGAGATGGAGAAGTGGCGGGACAGTGGGGGGAAAGGCTACAGGGACAGGCTGGCACCACCCAGTGTGGGCTGCCTGTGGATGTGGACTTCATCCTACATGAGAATTCTAGTGGGCGAGAACCACTGTCAGTTGCACACAGGAGGAGGAGGAGAATAAAGAGAGCACGCCCAGAGAGCTGCATGGGGGAATCCCTCCTTGTGGCCAAGAATGTTCTGGATAAGCAGTCGGCTTGCAGACAAGCCACCCCTCCTTAGAGAGGTCCTTATCACACCTTAACATTGCCTTTAGTGAAGACCTGTCCATTTAGATTGCTCATGTGTAAAAGAAGGCAGAGACGGGGCACAAACAAAACATAAGGAGAGGACCTGGCTGTGCCCTAGTCAGGACTGAGGGACAGAACAGACTGACTTCACACAACAGGCACATGCCATCAAATACTGTTCTTTTGTCTCCGTCGGCCCTTATATAAAGGCCGTTCTTAAGGGAACCCACAGGCTATGTATCTGTAGTTCTCTAGGCCCATTTTTCTCTAATCAGTCTCTTTGGCTATGGAAGCCAATTATTAGGGTTCTTAGATCTTCTGAGATGGTTCTATCATGCAGTCAAGGTACGGCATGCCTGCACTAATGAGCCATGATGTTCCTGCTTTGTTTTGAAATGGATCTGCCTTGCTGTCTCTTTATGAATACGTCATTGCCACAGAACTCATGGGCTTTAATAGCCCACGAGACACCCAAACTTTATTCAAAGCCCATATAAGCCATTGGCCATTTGGCTCTTGTACAACTTTATCTATTGCATATATGATCCATAAGGACATAAAGGTATCCAATGGAACAATAGCCAAATAGGCTATACGGGTTTCCATACATAAAGGAGGATAAGAACAAGTAAATGTGTATATATGTTATACTCCCTATGTATTTTACTGTATTTATGTATCTATTTATATGTGCGTATGTGTGTGGGGGCATGCCATGAACCACAGTTGTGTGTGTGTGTGTGTGTGTGTTAGCCAAAAGGCACACTATGTGGATTCTGGGGATCTGATGTTCAGATATAAGGCATTAAGCTTGGCAGCAAACACCTGTACTTGAAAAGGATGAGGAGGATTGTTTTCATAAAAGATGCATTACAAAATGTAGGTAAATATGGAACATTATAGCTCCTAAACGCTGCAGCACGGACTGTGAGCAAAGGAGAAACTGGCATAAATATGGCAGCAAAACTTAAGAGCTTTCTTCAATTGTGACAGGCCAAGAAAAAAAATATGAACTACGTCTGACTTGCATTCACAAATGATTCCATTATCTTTCTAATTTGCTCCTAAGTAAGTGAGCATATGTTTGTCATCATGCCTGCTCACATTGCCATGCTAAATAAGTTTTGTAAGGACATTGCTGCATTGCCTGACAGAAGGATTTCGAGATCTGCACCCAAAAGACTATTCAGGGAGGAAAGCAAAAGGGTGAATAAACTTCTATAGTATTTTTTTTTTTCCTAGTAAGCTACAAATTTCAGTGTCATGATTCATTGTCCTGGTGAAACCAAATAGATTGTTATGTTCATCTTGTTTTGTATTTTTAAAATTTAACTTCTTTCGTTTTGAGTGTTGAATATAATCATGATGTGACTGGCCACATGAAAGAGTTGCTCTCAGATTAAAGAATATGATCCATATTACAAAAGAGTAAAATGTTAAAATGTTATCAGGCTTGTCTTATGGGTTTAGAGGCAGCTTAATAGCTGTACTCACAGGGGAAGGCAGGCTGTCAACCTTTATTAAAGGCTTCAGCTAATGAAGAAAGAAAAGCAGAACACATTCACATTGTAAGAGGAAGACTCAAGCCTGGGATATTGACAAAGAAAGCAACACAGGATATTCCCTGAGCACATAGACTGGGGTTGAATTACCTACATCCAAAGAAAGCCAACCAAGGACTAAGGGCACTTTGCTAATTGTCTCTGCATCTTTTATCACTGACTAATGAGGTTGTAAATAGTGTTCACATCATACCATTGTTGATCACTTTAAGTGAGCATGTGTGTACAGTGTGTTTTTTCAGAATGGAAAAGTTGATCTTAAAATGCACATGGAATTAACAGATCCAAAAAAGCCAAAGAATAGTTCAAGAACACAATTTGATGATTGACATTTCCTGAGTTCAAAACTCAGACAAAAAAGGAAACAAACAAACAAATTTCCAGTATTTAGAGTGTGGGATTACCCTAGTGATAGACATAAAGATCAGTGAGATAGGGTTTAGAGTCTAGAAGTCAATTTATATCTGTGGCTAACTAATTTTCAAAGGAGTATGGAGACCATTCAACGGAAAAAACTAATATTTTCAATAACTGGGATATTCACATACAAAGAGGTAAAGTACTTTTTCTTCATGTCATATAAGAACATTAACTCAAAATAATTATGATATATAAATAATTAAGATACATATATATGGTATGTGTATATATACCTAATGAAACTATTATATACAATATATATAAACTATATGTAAAAATTAAAACTATAAGATTACTCTTGGAAGAAAATGTACAGATGTATTTTTATAACCTTGAATTTCGAAATGGTTCTTCAGCTATGACATCACAAACAAAAGAGATAAAGTAGAAAATAGAGTTCATAAAACACATTAAAAGGACAGTATCAAAAAAAAAAAAAATGATTCTTGCCTGGGAGGAAATATTTTCAAGTTATGTATCTGATAAGATGACATCTAGAATATACGGAGTTCTTACAACTCTACCACAAAAATATTTAAATATTTAGAAATATTTAAACAGACATTTTCACCTAAAGAACACATAAAATGAAAATGGCCAACAACTGTGTTAAAAGACGTTACACGTCATCACTAGTTATCAGGAAATGCAAAGAAGTACCAGCGTGAAACTCAGGGCCACACCTGCTGGAATGGAGGTCTGCCAAAAAAGGTGTAGTGGCTTAATATGTTTCATGTTTATGACCAGAAACAGTCATGCACATCTGAGCGCTTTTCACACTCATTAATTTTCTATAGTGTCCTAGACATTCAACACTGTACATTAAGTAGACTTTTTTGGCAGATAATGCAAGCATTCTGAGCACACTTATGGGAGGCTGGGCTAAGCTTGAGATTTCCGCAGCACGGAGACATAACCCCAGGACAAGTGTCAGCAAAGAGCTGGAGACATTGGAACCTTCACATCCTGTTGGGAGAGAAGTAAACAGTGCAGGTTCTGTGGGGGAAAGTCTGGGGCCACTCAGCAAACAAAATGCACTATCTATGACTCAATAACTCTACCTCTGTGAATATTAATACGAGTGTCCCCTAAAATAATATGACTAGTCATGGCAGCCCAATTCACAATAGTCCAAATTTCTATTAAATGTGAGTGAACACTCACATTTCTATTAAAATTTTGCCAGTCAGTGAACGAATAATTAATTCACACAGTGGAATAACTTTCAGCCATAAAAGGAATAGATATTTCATGCTCCATCACTCACAGACCTTAAACATGTATCCTAAGAGAGACAAGGCCACAAAATGCTGCCTGTTGTATGAACCTATTCATTTAAAATATGTAGATGATAGATAGCAAAACAGATAGATCCACAGTAGTAGAAAGAAAATTAGTAGTTGCTGTGGTACTGTGGGCATGGGAGTGGGAAGCAACTGATAACAGGACTATGATAGCTTTTCGGAGTAACGAAGATATTCTGAAGCCAGACAGTAGTGATGACTATACAGCGCTCTGGGCAGAATCAACACTTATGATGGCAAAAATGGTGAATCAGACTCATCTCATGCTGATTAAAAAAAATGAAGTGACTGTTTATTTTTTTGGGGGGGAAGGAATAAGACATTGGTTGAGTGTGGGGACACTACAGGGAAACTGTCTAGATTTGCATGCCAACTTCTCTGCTCACTGGCTTCAGGTAACTTTTCAAAGACTTTAAACTCCCGTTTCTCTCATCTGCAAATGGAATAGTGACTGCACTGAACTTGCAGAATGAACAGCAACAACCACACCAAAGGCTTCCGGTGGGCTTGACTCAGGATTCAGCAACAGCTCTTTACAAAGACTCATTTCCTTGTTACAAATGCGCATGGTGTTTACATGCGCATGGTAACCCTGTTGAACCAAAATCAACAGACGCCAGCCCTGTTCCCAGATAGTTGCTGTGATGCTGCTTTTGTAGCCTTGGATACAAAGTGCCAAGGGGCTCGTAACAATATTGGGCATGTAGGATTGCTACCTGCAAGGAAACTGCTTGGCAACATGGACAAACTGAGGGTCTAGTTGGAGCGTGGGGGCGTGGGGGAGTGGGGGCGTGGGGGGGCGTGGGGGAGTGGGGGCGTGGGGGCTTGGGGGCCTGAGGAGAGCTCTAGGGACAAAGGCTAGGGCTACTCACAGCTGATCTCATTTGAAACCTGGACTGGCAGAAACACAGCTAAGCAAAAACCCCTTTTCCTTATGTCCACCCGCACCGCTAAGCACGGAATTCCCTGAGTTGGGTGGGTTTGGTTTTCAGTATTCTGTCAAGTTCATTGCTTAAATTGAACAATATAGACCTTAGAGGAAGCTAGGGCCAGCTGCCGATCTAAAACATGTTAGGACATGTGCGAGGAGGAGGAGGAGGAGGAGGAGGAGGAGGAGGAGGAGGCGGCGAGGGTTAGAATTCCCTTCCCAGACCTTCGTCTGAGGTGAGCATTAGGCAAGGACGGGGGGGGGGGGGGGGGGGGAGGGGGGGGGGGGGGGGGGGACATAGGCAAGACTTTCCGGGTGGCATTCACAGCCATGAGTTAGGCACTGGCGAGAACACCAGCTCGCTCTGGAGATAAGGGAGAAGTCGTCAAGCAGTCGGGTGGCCCGGTGTTTTTATCTACGGCCACTTTTCTGATACTCTTAGTTACAGGACATGGGAACGCATTCCTACTTCACAGTAGAAACAAACCTCCCTGAAAAACTGAGATGAACAATGGTACCCAGGCTTGTCTCCCTGAGCCTCCCCTATTGCGTCCTTTGAGAGCCAGCTTTATCATGCGTGCACCTCTAAGAAGATTTTGATAACCACGACACAGTGAGCAGCGTCGTGTGACATAGGCTTCCTAGGAAGCAGGGACTGTGTTTGTTCAGTTTGATTTTTGAAACCTTTTCAATGTTTCGTCAGTGTGTGATGTGACTGGTTCTCTTTGCAGAAAAAAAAAAATCTGCTCAGTAAGAAGTGCCGGGGGGGAAAAAAATTCAGGAGCTTACTCCCCCAGGCAACGGTGGGACTGTTTGTTCGATTAAAAAAAAATTTCAGGCCGGGCGTGGTGGCGCACGCCTTTAATCCCAGCACTCGGGAGGCAGAGGCAGGCAGATCGCTGTGAGTTCCAGGCCAGCCTGGACTACAAAGTGAGTCCAGGACAGTCAAGGCTACACAGAGAAACCCTGTCTCGAAAAACCAAAAAAAAAAAAAAAAAAAAAAAAAAAAAAAAAAAAAAAAAAAAATTCAGTTCGTTGACCCCTAAAGATGTTGCAGATACACCTTACTGGAGATTCAGATAAAATACCCATGGCTACAAAGCTATTATGTAAAAATAAATAAATAAATAAATAAATAAATCACAGAACCTACCTAATCCTTGCAAGTGGTGCTGCTGCCATCTCACCCCAGCTAGAATGGATTTTTTTTTAAAAAAAGGTTTATTTCTTTTTGTCTTATGGGAATGCATGCTTGCTTACAATGTGTGTGTGTGTGTGTGTGTGTGTGTGTACCTGGCACCTGTGGAAGCTAGAAGTGCCATTAGCTTCCCTAGAACTGGAGTTGCAGACAGTTGTGAGCTGCTGTGTGGGTGCTGGAGACTGAACCCACGTCCTCCAGAAGAGCAACAAGCGCTCTTAACCATGCAAAGGTGTTATGCAGAAACATAGGTCCTACCAAGTCCTAGCAACGATGTCTAGCATTCTTCTTGGTGATCTAGAGTTGAAGGTATAAGGAGGGGAGTGGCAAGAAAATTAGCTGTAAAGAAAAGGCAGGGAAGTTATTTCAAATGTGCTTCCCACTGTCTATAGAGGGGAACGCGATTTGTCAACTAACTGTTCGTCTGGCAGGAGATTATTATACAGAACACATGAGGAACTCCTATCCTTAAAAACAGGGTAATTTTTAAAATAGGAAAATGATCTGAACACATACTTTTTGAAAAAAAAAAAAAAAAAAGGAGCGGTCAAGGGTATGTGGAGGATTGCCAGTCACTACTAGGAAATCGCCGTCTCGTTCCAGCCTGAACTGCTATTTTACAAAGATTTATTTATTTTTATTTTATGAGTACACATGTTTTCCTTCATGTATGTATGTGTACCAACCAAGGACCATGCATGGCGGACCCTCTGCTCAGACATAGTCCATGGGCAACACAGTCTCCTTGTGGGTCCCATAATATGAGGAGCAGGGGCTCTCTCTGACATGGACTCTGGGGCTCACTCGCTGATCACTTTCCCCCTGGCAGGGCAGCCTTGCCAGGCCACAGAGGAAGAGGATGCACGCAGTCTAGATGAGACTTGATAGGCTGAAATCGGATGGTAGGGGAACATGGCTCCCCTTTTCTGAGGATTAGGGGAGGAGGAAAGGAATGAGGGAGGGAGGGTGGGGTCAGGAGGCAACGAGGGAGGGGCTACAAATTAAAAACAAACAAAAAACAAAACAAAACAACAAAAAAAAACAATAAAGAAGTGTTGAGCACTTGGATTAAATCTGACGCTTATAAAGAGTTGGTAGGGATGTGAATTCCCAGTCACTGTGAAGACAGCATGGAGTTCTCCCCAGACATATCACACCACCATTCTATTAGTGGCAGCATATTGAAAAGAACACAAAGTCATGACACCAAAGATCCCCACCCAGCATGCTCACGGCAGCGCCCGTGCATGTGCACTGAGGTATGGGAGGTACTGAGGTACCTAATATGCAATAGCTCTTATACTTAATACACCTCGAACAACTGTTCCCTTGTGTCAGGTGCTGGGATGACCTTGCATTGGTATTTTGCTCAGCCCTTCAGCTGGGACTACAAGGCCCAAACCAGTTGTGTACATTTTACAGATGAGGGTGAGAGATTTGCCAATGATTTGCCTCCTCTTTTCCAGATGTTTAGATTTAAGCCCAGTTCTGTTGTTACCTGCGTTTCATCTGCCATGGAGTCTCGAGTTTATTCCTGTACCCCGCAGAAAGCTCATCACATCCCCACTGCTCACCCCGACTCAGGGCGCAGCTATGCCTATGGGCGAGACACATTTCACCCAGCTGCCTCTGCCTGTTCCTCATCCACCTCCTGGGCCCTGTGTTTCTAGCATAGAATTATCGTGTTTGAGAGAACATTGCTTAAAAAGCCCCCAGAAGGAGGCCCAAAATAAGGCTACTTTAAAATACATGGAATTTACTTTAATAAACACACTAGTTCAGATTCACACCAGCTAAAAGCACCTAAACCAGTTAGAAAGCTTTTTGCCTGTTTAGGTTTTTTTTTTTTTTTTTCTTTCCTAGTAACAGTTCCACAGAGAGAAAACCCCTCACAGTTTCAGAGTTCATTCTCTCAGCTTGTCTCTTCTCGTCAGGAGAATCTGGGTAAGCTGCCTTCAGAAAAAGAAAGGCCGCAAATCTACCTTAACCCTCATTACGAACTTTAGCTTTAAAATACGTCTCTTCCTAGCCCAAACAAAGCAATGTGTTCATTTATGCGAAGATATTACTTACACTCGAAGCAACTCTTTTCATGCTTTCTAGCCTTAGAAGCAAAGAAGTTTCTCATACTGGGAGACTGTTGTTCAGCCACAAATGGGGGGCTGCCTTGTGCTTCTTCTGTCCCTAGCTCCTATGTCCAGTGGAATCCTAATAAAACCCACCCACCCACCAGACGGCACTTTTTTTTTACAGTACACTCATTCATCGGTTCAGTTAGGTAAGAAAACCAAAGTTGGGCTACCCGTTGTTTAAACAAGCGCACTGTCAGTAACACACCATCAAGCCAAAAGTGCTCACTCACCTATTAGTGTCCCACTGGTTGTGTTCTTATTCATACTGGCCCAGTCAGCCCAGTCAGCCCAGTCAGCCCAGTCAGCCCAGTCAGCCCAGTCAGCCCAGTCAG
>OU015753.1:44078806-44099650 GCA_907169655.1 Acomys percivali
AGCCCAGTCAGCCCAGTCAGCCCAGTCAGCCCAGTCAGCCCAGTCAGGAAGGTTGAGTGGTGGTACACCCCGGCCCTGCCTACTTGCCAGTATCTCTCGGGCCCACCTTCCCCGGGCCTCTATCAGTTGATACACATTGGCTGGCATTTAAAAGGTGCAACATTATTTAGTATCTGTTAATAATGATAACCAGAGGTCTGCCTAACTGAGAAGATGAGAGTATAATTAAAAAAAAAAAAAAAAATCTTCGTTTCGAAGAATTTGCCTGCTGTGCTAAATTTACTTTATATAAATGGAGTGGACAAAGGCAGGCCCTGGAGAGATAAGCTGCAGAGGGATGGACAGGGGCTAGACTGTTGTAGAATAGGATGGCTTCTAATGTGGGCATCCGTGTGGTCTAGTAAGAAAGTGAGTTCTTGTTCATGAATAGGGTGCACTTGAGAACTTGACTAAACGTTTGAGGGCTCAGGGGTCTGGGAGAGCTTTCAGATTTGTTACAACTCAAACAGCAATGAAAGAAACATAAGGCATGGGAGGCTGGAGAGATGGCTCAGAGGTTGAGAGCACCACCTGCTCTTCCTAAAGGTCGTGAGTTCAATTCCCAGCAGCCACATGGTGGCTCACAGCCATCTTTGAGGTCTGGTGGCCTCTTCTGGTGTACACGCAGACAGGAGACTGTATACATAATAAAGAAATCTTAAACACACACACACACACACACACACACACACACACACACACACACACACACAAACACACACACACACTCGGCATGAGAACTCCTTGAGGAAAGTGGAGTTAGAACTGAACTCCAGCGTCCAAGCGGCTGTAAAAGAAGTCTGTAGGTGTCCTTTAAAATGCACTGTTACTCAGTAAGCGTGCCTCAGTCCCCCAAATAACAAAAGCAAACCCTAGAAAGCAAACACAGGCACGCCCCCAAACCCCGCAGTAAGGCAGATTAGAAGGAAAGTGTGCCCCTGCTAAGGAGATCGCCTTTTATAGCAAGCAGGGCCGTGGCACGTACAAATCCCAGGCTCAGGACACAGGCGAGCAAGGGATGCTTTGAAGGTCTGTGGAAGTCAGCCCTGACACTGACCGTGAGCTAATAGAGAGTTCCTTCAGGGGGACTTGTTGATGCGTCCTACCCGGATTAAAGAAACGCAAAACCTGGTAGCTTCTCGGAATGGAAATTAGACGTCAACCCCTAGCGTCACCGAAGGGTGTGTGTTAATGGAGCCACGTGGCGACCTCTAGTGGCTGGTCTGCAGAATAGAAACGAAATGTGAAAATTTCAGCTGTAAACAAACATTACCTTAGACGTTTTCTTTTCCTCCGTGGTCTCATGGCTCAGGAGTTATCATCAGACCGTACCCATGACTTATATCACGCAACGGTGTAAGGCAAACACAATTGTCTTTTGAGGATTTTGGGTCAGTGTCTGCAGAGTAAAACAATTATATCTGAGATGTTCAGCCATCAGTTTGTTGGTTTGATATGCACTTGGCTACTTTTCTCTGAGTGTTATTGAGCAAGTCCCTGCGATGACATACCGGAACAGGAAATACAATGTTGGAGGGGTGGAAAATAGCTTGGCTCAGTGAACCCAGACCATTCACTTAGCCATTCATTTCTGCCTACCAATATCTGCCAGCTACCCCTGGTTCGGATCGTTCCCACAGATGGCAGATTTCATCTGCCAGGGCAGATGGAGTGCCACAGAAGAAGGGACAGGAAAGCTGAGAGATGGTTGTTTTCCCAATGGCCTCCTCGCTACCATGTTCCCTTAGTATGTCCAGCCTGCGTGGCCAGAATGCTGTTAAGTACTTCCTGGTTTTGTTTTCTTCGTTTCCATGCTTTTTTAAACTTAAGGTTACACAATGTCATATGTATGTGATGCTCAAAATGACCCAGTTAGAGAGGCGGTGTGATAACACTTTTGAGAAAACCAGGCAGTGGACTAGAGTTTGTCTTTGTTCAGAAGGAGGTATATTTCAATTAAAAACCAGGGTAGTAAATGGAAATGCCAGACTTCTTTGCTGTAGCTCAGCCAGGCCCTAAACCGTTCAGTCACCTGCTTTGAACTGCTGGCCTTCCTTACTTTCACCTCCCAAGTGCTGGGATTATAGGTATGTGCCTCCCTGTCTGGCTTTAAATATCTTTATTTTCTTCAGGTTTTTTTTTTTTTTTTTTTGTGCTCGGGTAATCTTAGTCTCAAGCTGCTAGGAAGATGCATGCAGCACACGAGACACATACAGAGGCAGCCACAGCACTGCATGCTGACTGGTATTTCGTAGTGATCAGAGGGCCCTATGGCTGTGGACAGGAGTGCGCAACTCAGACTTGGGGCTCAGCTCAGGAGAGCTTTCTTAGAGAAAGCAACAGGACCTAAAAGATGAGTGATCAGACCAAAGGAGAAGAAAGAAGATGGAAGGCAGAGAAAAGAGCATGAGAAACGACAGCACAAGTAATAATCTGGAGAGAGTGAGAGGAGATAGACATGATAGATAGACAGATAGATAGATGATAGACAGACAGACAGATAGATGATAGATACATAGATATCTAGATGATAGATGTAAGTAGAGATAGATAAATAGATAGGTGATAGATGGATAGAGATAGATAGATGGATGACAGATGATAGATAAATGATAGATGATAAATAGATAGATAATATCTATCTATGGCTATATAGCACCATCCCATGGGTAGGAGTTCCATACTAAATAGTAAAAAGAAAATGAGCTGAGCATCAGCATTCATATCTACCTATATCTCTATAACTATAATCACCTATATCATATATATCTATATCTATGTCTGTTTATGTCTATCTGTATCTATGTTTATATATCTATATTTATCTGTATCATCTATATCTTATCTATGTCTATCTATATCTCAATTTATCTATTTATAGTTTATATCTATATTTTTACCTATAGAGAGATATAGATAGATGTAGATAGATATAGATATAGATATAAAGATTAATCTATCTGTCTGTCTATCTATCTATCTATCTATCTATCTATCTATCTATCTATCTATCTCTACATGGCTGTCTGTCTGCCTCTGTGTCTATTCCCAGAAGAGTTTAAGAGAGGAGGGGCCCATGTGGACATTTGAATGTGAGCAGCTCATCCCATGGGCGGGGGTTGCATACTGAATAGAAAGAACAGTGCACTGAGCTTCAGCACTCAGCTCTCTGCTTCTTGGCCGTGGACATGGCTGCTGGACCTTTCCTCCATGACGGGCTTTATCTTTAGACCATGAGCCCCAGCGACCCTTCCCTCTGATTCTTTTTGCTGGGTGCTTTGCTGCAACAATGCAAAAAGTACCTGAGGCAGGTGCCATGCTGACTGACGGTTGGGCTTATACAATTGTAAGGGTTTTAAAAAAAATTATTATTACTATTATTAACTTTACATTTCTAGCTGAAAACTAGAAACACAGTGCCTTTTTTTATTCATTTTTCTTTTCTATCTAGAAATATTGATAAAATTTACACTTTAATTCTAATCGTTTAAATATATCCTTTTGTATGTTCACATAACATAATTCTGCTAAATCTACAATCTAATTGCAGTTTGTTTGTGTGTGTGTGTGTGTGTGTGTGTGTACCTCACATGACCACATGCGTTTATTTGCCTTCTGCACTTGGGAGGACCCCAGTAAAATGCTTGATGAAGGATTCTAGTGGGCAACTCTGATCCAAAGGAAAGGTGTGTCACTTGAAGGAGAGATAAACCCGTTTTCATTATGATCCCAAGTGTGGGATCAGAATGGCCTTGTGAGAAAACAGGTGAGGTTAATCCACTCAAAGACCAACCACCTCGTGAGGAGCTTGATTGTTGCCAGCTGAAAAGATCCCATGAACAGGCTCTGGGAGGAGATATATAAATGAGCCCAGAACTGGAGGCGGGGTGTTTTGGAGACTTCAGATACTTTTGGCTGTTCATCACTCCACTTCCAGATGCTCCTAGAGAGAACCGCTCAAGGGAAGGCTTCAGGGCTCCTCCTAATGCTGAGCTTCCGGGTTCTGGTTACTCCAGGTTCCAGCAGAAGAAAACCTGCTGATTACGCCAGGAGAATTGCTTCTCGGAACTGATATCCTTACGGTTTTGTTATTGTGTTCCTTAATCCTCTTTCCCTATTATTTTGGTTAGTCAGGTTTTAAGTGATGTACACTTGGTTAATAAGTTGTAACAAAACATATTGGTTAAGAAAATTGAGCCTACAATCTTTCTGAAAGATTTTTTTTTTTGTTAAGACACATCTGCTTTATCAAACACGTTTCTGTCATTCTGGTGGGGAATACCCATTTCTTTTGTGCCCTATTAATTTAAAGGTTTTTCATCCTTTTGAACTGTAAAACAAATCAGTCTAGTTGTAGCAAGCTAACATTTTGTGTATGAGGTTGGACTTGGTGTGCTGACATAGAAAAGGTTCCTGCATTTAGAGAAATGCTGCCCTGTCATTTCCCTTTTGTACAATGTCTTGTCAAATTTTGTTAACAAGTTCACTGTAGGCTCAAAAAGTGAAACGGTATGTGTGTGTGTGTGTGTGTGTGTGTGTGTGTGTGTGTGTGTGTGTGTGCTTGTGATCTGAGTTTGTAAAATATTAATAATAATGGGCTGGAGAGATGGTTCAGAGTACTGGCTGCTCTTCTAGAGGACCCGGTTTGGTGGCTCAGATCCTTCTCTAACTCCAGTCCCAGGGGCTCTAATGCCTTTTTTTGGTCTTTGATTGACAATTTGTCCTGCCACAAAATAAAGCAGGGCAGTGGTTGCACAAAGCTTGTTGGAATAACCAACCAATGTCTGCCTCACTTGAGTTCTATCTCATGGGTTTTTTGCTTTTTTAGGCGTAGGTTTTGTTTGTGAGGAAAGTTTTGGTTTCTTTAAATATGAATGATCTTGTATTCTACAAATTACATTTCGGTTAACAAAATATATTTTAATTTCTGGGTTTCCTCTGTGTGATTTTTGAGGAGTATTCCATTTTATCTAAGTCATCAGATTCATTTCATTTCTGTAAAATTCCTCCTATACTGTGTTTTTCATTTCTGATATTGGTTATTGCTATTTTCTATGAAGCTTCCTAAATAACTTTGAAGAATCAACACCGGGCTTTATTCAATTTCTCTCCTGACCTTCACTTTCTCCATTTGCAGCTGCTTTATGTCTATCACTTCCCCCTTCATTCTTTACCTCTACTTTTATGTTTTTTTTCCTAGCTTGTGAAGAAGAAAGTTTAATCATCAATTTTTTGCGTACTTTTTACCTTCAAATATGAATTTAAGTCTATATTTTCACTAACTAATACTTTATCTATGCCAACACATTTCATAATATTATGCACCCACTATATCTCAGTTCAAGATATTAATATTTTTTATATTTCTTCCTCGACACATGGATTATTTAGAAGCACATTGCTTGTCAAACATTTGGAGTTTTTCTATTTATCTTGCTATCACCATTTCTAATCATATTTCATGGTTACCTATGAATATGCTCTGTATTTTAATGAGTTAGAATACATTGTAGTTGCTTGACGTGTAGCTTGTACTTCAGCGTATGGTTTTAGTTGATAAAATATTCCATATTCAGTTGAATAAAATTGTTTTTTTTTTGTTGGTTATAAAGTCTTACACTGATTCTTTTGGTTAATTAGCTGCTGATCCTTTTTCTAATTTTCTTTTGTTTTTGTTTTTTTATAAATTCATACTGTAGAGTTTCCTCCGTCTTGTTCTCTTGCTGAGGTTTAACTAGAATTTGATCTCTTTGATAGAGAATCCCCATGGAAAATGCCCCCAACTAACTTAGCTTCTGTAAACGCTCTGCTTCTGCAAACCTCCCCCTTCAGCTAACTGCTTGTGTTAGCTTCTGTTAAACAGCATGCTTGTGTAATACTTTCTTCCTTCTGCAGCTTCAGAGCAAGACACAAGCATGTTGTTTTGATTTTAAAAGCCCCTTGCTCTAAATGCTTAGGGCTACACTTAGTCCCCAAGTACCCGAGTGCAGTCCCAGCCAGCTGAAATAAAGACTTTCAGTTGGCTATAAACTGTGTCTGAGTAGTCATATCTAGTGGACTCCCCATAACAACATATTCAAAACATAAAATTAGTCCTGCTTGGCTAGCAAAAGGATATTTAGCATCTTTGGCTGAGCAAGCATTTGAATACCTTTTAACCCAGCATATTCCTCAAATTGTTGAATTCTTCCTTTATAAGGAGAGGGGACTGCTTCCACATGCTATTTTTTGAATCTTTAATCTTCCCAAGCAGGATTCCAGTTAAAAGGCATTTTAAAAAATTAACTTTCTATTTAGAAAATAAAAATTCTATTGGTCTTCTTAGTCACGCTGGATTGATGCTTTATTATCGGCAAAGATTTTTACCAACTTTCAGGTAAGATGGTGGGCTAAAAGTCACTGCTTGATTACAGTTTAGAAAACACTCCCTTCTTGTCTCTCATTTGAAAAAAATAGGTTTCTAAGGGATAATAATATGACATAATATAATATGATAAAATAAAATTAACACACCAGAATTGGACAAGACAAAAAGCAGGAAAAGAGTCCAAGAGAAGGCACAAAAATCAGAGACCCACTCATTTACACACTCAGAAATTCCATTAAAAACACTAAATGGAAAGCCATTATATATACACAGATGATTGATTTATAGGACTTAGTTTTTTTTTTTTTTATTATCCTCCATCCCCTCTGACTCTAACACTCTTTCTATCTCCTCTTCTGCACGGTTTCCTGAGCCTTGAAGAGAGAGATTTGATGGAAACATCACATTTGGGGCTGAGTCTTCTGTAATATCTCACTCTACGTAATGTCTGCCTGTGGGTCTCTGTATTTGTCCTCATCTGATCATCTGATGATGGTTGAGCAAGGAACTGATCTATGAGTATATTGGTTTATTGCTCTCTCTCTCTCTCTCTGTGTGTGTGTGTGTGTGTGTGTGTGTGTGTGTGTGTGTGTGAACAGAAATCTTTGATTTAACACTGGGCTATGTAGTCTCAGGCTCTTGGTTACTCAAGCAGTGTTGGGTATGGTTTTATTTTGAAGACTGGTTTCAAGTCAAATCAGATGTTGACTGGTTACTCACGCAAGCTGTGAGCCACCAATGCCGTAGTGCATCTTGCAGGCAGGATAGTATAGTAGATACAAAGGTTTGTAGGTAGTTGGTGTTTACATGTCTCCTTTAGTGGTGTGCAGAGTACTCTGAGGCTAGCATGTAGGGGTAGGTGGTCACCAGTTTGACTTCTTCAGGTTCAATGAGTTGTGGAACTGTTGTCTTTATCAATGGGGCCTTGCTGTCAGTTTGTGAGAAAAAACAAAGTAAAACAAAGCAAAACAACAACAACAACAACAACAACAATCAACTTATTGTCAACAAGTTAATTAGATGTAACCCAATTTGAAAACAGGAAGCTTCATTTGATAACAAGAGATGGCCAGTTGGGATTTTGTCTCCCCCATTACTGGCTATTTAATTAGGCTCCTTTCATATATGTATACATTTTTGGAAGCTTCTACAGTATTTGGTTTACATACTTCCCCTCAAATGGTCACTAGTTTTAGCTGCCTCTCCCCAATTTCTTTCCCTCATCATCCTCTATCTTTTCCCTCTCCTCTCTTGATCCTCCTAGTCCAGCCTCCACATCCTTCCATAACTATCTATTCTACTTCCCTTTCCTAGCAAGATCTGTCCCCCTCCCAAAGTCCCTTGCTCTATACCCAACCTCTGTAGTTTAATGGATTAACTTAACAATTAATATTCCCCTATAAGTGAGTACATACCATATTTTTCTTTCTGTGTTTGAGATACCTCAAAGTAATATTCCATTTGATAAATATACCATATTTTCTTTATTCATTCTTCTGTTGAGGGACATCTGGGTTGTTTCTAGTTTCTGGCTATTATGAATAGAGAAACAATGAATTTGGTTGAGCAAGTGTCCTCTAGGATGAAGTGTCTTTTAGGTATATGACCAAGAATGGTATAGCCTTGATCTTTAGTAGATTGACTTCTATGTTTCTGAGGAAAAGCCACAGTGATTTCCATAGTGTACAAGTCTGTAGTCCCACTAGCAATGGAAGAGAGCTCCCCTTATTCCACATCCTTGCCAGGATAAGCTGTCATTTGTTTTTATTGATTTTAGCTATTCTATAGGGTGAAATATCAAAGTAGTTTTGATTTTCATTCTTCTGATGACTAAGATTGTTGAACATTTCTTTAAGTGTTTCTCAGCCATTTGAGTTTCTTCTTTGAGAATCCTCTGCTTAGATTTGTACCTCATTTTTTCCATTAATTAATTTTAAAATCAATTTACAGCCTGACTGCAGCCCTCTCCCCCCTCTCCTCCCAGTCCCACTCTCACAGCCTCTATTTCCCCCTCCCCTTCCCTGAGGAGAAGGGGAGGCCCCTAAGGGGGTACCAAGCCACCCTGGCATATCAAATTGCAGCAGGACTAAGTGCATCTTCTCCCACTGAGGCCAGTCAAGGCAGCCTATTTAGAGGAAGGGATGCAAAGGCAGGCAACAGACTCAGAGACAGCCTCCTGTACCTCACACTCACTCCAATTTTTTTAGGGGACCCACATGATGACCAAGCTGCACATCTGTTACATATGTGTAAGGGACCTAGGTCAGTCCATGCATGCTCCTTGGTTGGTGGTAAGCCCCCACCGGGGTAGGTTAGTTGACTCTGTAGATCTTCCTGTTGTGTCCTTGACCCCTTCAGCTCCTTCACTTCTTCCTCACACTCTTCCCCAAGAGTCCCCAAGATCTGCCTATTGTTTGGCTGTGGGTTTCTTCTTTTGTTTCCATCAGCTGCTTGATGAAGCCTCTCAGAAGACAGTTATGCTAGGCTCCTGTCTGCAAGCGTAGCAGAGTATCATTAATAGTGTCAGGGGTTGGCTCTCTCCTGTGGGGTGGGTCTCAAGTTGGGATAGTCATTGGTTTGCCATTCCCTCAATCTTTCCTCCATCTTTCTCCCTACATTTCTTGTACATTTCTTGGGTGGTAGGTTTTACAGGTAGGTTGGTGTCCTCCTCCCTCCACTGGAAGTCCTACCTGGCTATAGTAGGTGGCAACTTCAGACTCCATATCTTCCACTGCTAAGAGTCTCAGCTAGGGTCATCCCCTTAAACTCCTCCGCTCCAGGTTTCCAGCTTATCCTAGAGTTGCACCGCCGTTGGTTTCTGTTTTCTCTCCCCGCCCTACCCCACTTCCCCCACACTTGATCACCACCTCCTTCCCTTCCCCACCCCCTCTCCCACCCAGTTCCCTTCTGAATGAGATTCAAGAATCTTCCCTTGGGCCCTCCTTGTTACTTAGCTTCTTTCTGTCTGTAGGTTGTAGTATGGTTACCCTGTACATTATGGCTATTATCTACTTATAAGTGAGTACATACCATGTGTGTCTTTCTGGGTCTGGGTTACCCCTCTCAGGATGATATTTTCTGTTTCCATCCATGTGCCTGCAAATTGCATAATGTCTTTATTTTTAAGAGCTAAGTAGTATTCCATTGTGTAATTGTACCACAGTTTCTTTATCCATTCTCCAGTTGAGGGACATCTAGGCTGTTTCCAGTTTTTGGCTATTATGAATAAAGCTGCTACGTACATAGTTGAGCAAATGTCCATGTTGTATGGTGGAGCATCTTTCTGGATTAGGACCAGGAGTGGTATTAGCTGGGTCTTGAGATAGAACTATTCCCAAGTTTCTGAGAAAGCTCCAGATTGATTTTCCAAAGGGATGTTGAATTTTATCAAAGGGCTTTTCTGTATCTTATGAGATGATCATGTGTTTTTGTCTGTCAGTTTGTTTATACTGTG
Source organism: Acomys percivali (assembly GCA_907169655.1). NCBI lineage: Eukaryota > Metazoa > Chordata > Mammalia > Rodentia > Muridae > Acomys > Acomys percivali. Next base: position 44,088,667 of record OU015753.1, read on the forward strand.
GATTACACTTATTAATTTGTGTAGGTTGAATCTCTGAGACGAACCCTACCTGATCATGGTGAATGATCTTTTTGATATATTTTGGAATTGATTTGCAAGTATATTGAGTAATTTTGCACATATGTTCATAAGGGGAATGGTTTATATTCTCAAAATTCCCTTACATTTTTGGCTCTTTATGTGGTTCAGGTGTCAGGGTGACTGTGGCCTCATAAAATGAATTGGACAAGGTTCCTTCTGTTTATATTTTGTGGAATAATCTGAGGAGTATTGGCATTAACTCTTCCTTGAATATCTGGTAGAATTCTGAGCTAAAACTGTCTGGCCCTGGATCTTATTTTTTATTTGGGAGATATTAATGAATGCTTCTATTTCACCAGAGGTTATAGGCCTGTTTAAATTGCTCACCTGATCTTGATTTAACTTTGGTAAGTGGTATTTATGAAGAAAAATTTCCATTTCTTTTAGACTTTCCAAGTTGGTGGAGAACAGGATTTTAAAACATGTCCTTATAAATCTCTGGATTTCCTTTTGTTGTTGTTGTTCTTGTTAGGTGCCTCTTTTCATTTCTAATTTTGTTAAGTGGGGTAATATCTCTCTCTCTCTCTCTCTCTCTCTCTCTCTCTCTCTCTCTCTGCCTTTTAATTTGAATAAGAGTTTGTCAATATTTTTCATTTTTCTCAAAGTACAAACTCTTTGTTTCATTTCTTTTTATTGTTTTATTATTTGTTTGTTTGTGGTTAATTGATTTCAGGCCCAGGTTTAATTATTTCTGCCTTCTATTCCTTTTGGGTGTGATTTCTTCTTGTTGCTCTAGAGCGGTTAGATGTGCTGTTAAATTGCTAGTATGAGCTCTCTCCCATCTTCTTACATAGGCACTTAGTGCTGTGAATTTCCCTCTTAGAACTGCTCTCATTGTGTTCCACAAGTTTGGGTATGTTGTGTATTTATTTTTATTCGCTTCTAGAAAGTCTTTTATTTTTTGTAAATTATTTTTTTTTGACCTATTTTTCATTCAGTAGCAAAAATGTCATTTCCTGTGTGTATGTAAACTTCCTGTTGTTGTTGACCTCCAGCATTAGTCCATGGTGGTCTGGCAGGACGCAGGGCGTGGTTTCAGTTTTCTTATATCTGTTGAGACTTTCTTTGTATTCAAATATGTGATCAGTTTTGGAGAAGATTCCATGAGGTGCTGAGAAGAAGGTATATTCTTTTATATTTGGGTAAACTATTCTGTAAATATGTTAGGTCGATTTGGTTTATAAAGGTAGTTCATTGTTTCGGTTTAGTTTTGTCTGGATGGCCTGTCTATTAGTGAGAGTGGGCTAGTTAAGTTTTGCACTATCAGTGTGTGAGACTCAATATGTGAGTTAAGCTATAGTTGTGAGTTTTTTTTTTCAAACTTTGAAGCCCTCATGTTTGATGCGTAGATATTAAAATCGGCAGTGTCCTCTTGGTGGATTTTTCCTTTTATGAGTATGTAATGTCCTTCCTTATCCCTTCTGATTAGTTTTCGTTTGAAGTTTCTTTTGTCAGATATTAAAATGGCTAAATTTGCTTGTTTCTCAGGTCAATTTGCTTGGACTATCTTTTCCCACCGAGGTGATGTCTATCCTTGATGTTAAAGTGTGTTTCTTGTATGCAGCAGAGGAATGGGTCCTGTTTTCAAATCCTGGGATTTGTAGATAGATGTTGTGTAAATTTTGTTTTACATTGGAATGTCTTGTTTTCTCCATCTATGGTGATAGGATGTTTTGTAGGATATAGTAGTCTGACTTGTCATCTGTGGTCTTTCCAAGTCTATAGGACATCTCTTCAGGTTGTTCTGGCTTTTAGAGTTTTCACCGAGAATTCATGTGTACAGGAAAGGTTTCCCATAATGGGACTAGGACACCAACCCAGTCATAAAAGCTTTGACCTACAACCTGTCCTTTCTGCAAGATGTGTTGGGGCAATGGTAGCTGGGGCACATGGGGTGTAGACAGCCAATGACTGGCCCACTCTACAAGACAAAGCCTGTGCCTGACAATGCCTGGATCTCCAGGAAACAGAGCTGGATGGTCTATAGGCCTAGGAGTGGGGGGGATCAAAAGGTCAATTAAATGATTCTTAATGATATTCTTCTACATTCATATATTGGTGCCTAGCCTAATTGTCATCAAAGAGGCGTCCTCTGGCAGCTGATGGGAGCAGAGGCAGAGACCCACAGTCAAACATTAACTAGAGCTCTAGGAACCCTGCAGAAGAGGGGAGGAAGGATTGTAAGAGCCAAAGAGGTCAAATGACACCACCAGAAAACTTACAGAATCAACAAGCCTGGCCTTATAGGGGCTCACATAGACTGAAGTGGCAGTCAGAGTTTGCATAGGCCTGTGCTAAGTCCTATGCAAATATGATGCGGTTGCTTAGATTGGGGCTTTTGTGGGACCTCTAACAGTGGGAGTAGGTGTGTCTCTGACTCATTTGCCTGCTCTTGGGACCCCTTCCCTCATACTGTTTTGCCTTGTCCAGCCTTGATATGAGGATCATTGCTTGTCTTATTGCATGTTGTTATGGCAAGTTTAGTGGATATCCCTGGCAGGCCTGCTATTTTAAGAGCAGTGGATCTTGGGGATAGGGAAGGGGGAGGGGGACTGGGAGCAGTGGAGGGAGGAAAGGATGCACTCAGAACGTATTAATGAGAAAAGTATAAATAAAAAGAAAGAAGGAAGAACAAAAAAGAGTGCAATTCTAATAGGTCTGCCTGCATATGTTATTGTTTTTTTTCCTTGCAGCTTTTAATACTCTTTATTTCTTCTGTATGATTAGTGTTTTGATTATTATGTCCAGTCTACTTTGGTGTTCTGTAAGTTTCTTGTACCATAATAGGTGTTTCCTTTATGTTAGGGTTTTTTTTTTTTTTCTAGATTTTGTTGAAAATATTCTCTGTGCCTTTGCCCTAGATTTCATTCTGTATCTCTACTATTCTTAGATCTGGTCTTTTGTGTCATGTGTCTTTTAGAGTTAACATTTCTTTCACCAATGTATCCATTTCTTCTATTGTGTCTTCAGGCACTGAAGAGATTTTCACTTCCATATTTCCCTCTGTTTGGGTTTTCTTTATTGATTCTATTTTCACTTTCTGGTCTTGAGCTGTTTTTTAAAATCATTTTTGCATTAGTTTGTGTCTCCTGGGATCCTGTTAGGTGTTGTATTGTGGGATTTTTCTTCTCAATCTCAAGCTGCTGGAATAAAGACTCATGACATTCAAGATATAGTTACCAATACTGAGGTCATACAGGTAGGCTCATTCCCTGATTAGTTCATAACTTACAATAACCTATTTATACTAATCTACATTTGTTCTTATTTATACTATTTATACTATATAATATATATAAAACCTAGTTATACTAACCTACAATCATTCCCCGAATAGTTTATAACTTACAATAGCCCATTTATACTAATCTACATTCAGTCACGTGGCTAGTTACCTCTGCTCAGGTACCACGTGTCTGTCCTCTGTCAGGTCTTCCTGGGTGAATCTTCTGTGCCTGGTTCTATCCCAGAACACTTTCTGCCTTCTAGGTGTTCCACTTTCTATTTCCTGTCTCAGCTATGGGCCGTTAGCTTTTTACTGACAGGTGATGCTTCCTTACAGGCACAGGTGATTCTTTCTACAGTGTTGCCATTGAGGGTTCCAGGTAAAATACTTTTCTAGGTATTTGGAGCTGATATTTAAGAATGGGCATGGGCTAAGGGGGTGGGGCTGTCTGAAGGGAGTCCACAGGAGGGTGTTACACTAGGATATGCTTAGTCTCCTGGAAATGGGGGAAGAGAGTGAGGAGTAGTCACAACAGAAGGTCAGAAACAAAGAGGGGTATGAAAATGGGGGGTTGGACGTAGAGTGGAGAGATAGACAAAGATCTACAGGTGGACTGCCTGCTTTCCTGGCTCAAGTGGCCTGTGGGTTCCCAGGGAGTGCCTGCTAGAGAAAGTGGTGGGAGTGTGGTGAAGCGAGTTGGAAGGGGAGATCTGTGTAACCCATTAGAGAAGGGGGCAGAGATGGAAGGGAGGCCTCAGTTGGTGGTCTCCCACAGAAATTAAGATGAGCCTGGGGAACTGGATTTGGGATAGTGGAGGTAGAGATGAAGACCTGCAGTTAGCCTACCTCTTTGTTTGGCCAGGTTCCCAGCATTATATTTCAAAAAAATAATTTGTGAAAACATTCCTGTGAAGAGTTTATTCAGTTTCTGGATTTAAATGCTTTTTATTTTTCTTTGATTTTTAAAGGACACTTTGTATAGATTTCTAAGTGTATATGTCTTTCTTTTGTTACTTTAAAAGTTTATTCTTTGGGGAAGTCAAAGATACAACTCTTACCTCAAAGGGAATAAGAGATAGCTTATTTTGGAGCCAAATAATTAACCATAGCCTGGGAATATATATTTTAGTTACCTCCAAATTCCATGTACCAATGTGGAAACAATTTTATGAAGTTTTTGTAGTAATTAGACAAAGAAAGTCATAAATCATGGTATTTGTAAAATTCATTGGCGGAAACATGAGGTAGGCGGGCTTTAGCCACATGGGGAATTTCTACTGTAGTCCTCAGTTGTAGTTGATTCTAAGTCTCTGGGTCAATGGAATCTGGGTGTTTGCTTGTACATTTCCAAGGGGTTTACCCAGTAGTTACAAGGATGCCAGGTCACACACAGAGGTGAGCAATACTTGGCTATTTGGAGGAGTAAAGACAATTTGGGATAATTTTGGGTCCCCGTCTGTAACAGTCCAGCTTCCCAAGACTAGTCCACTCTGTAAAATGTTTAACACATTCACTTCTTTTCTAGCTCATACCTTATTTTGTGGCTTCCATAATTTCTGCTATAAAGCTGGTCCTTATCCTCACTGTTCCTCCACGAAAGATACCGCATGCTTTTATTTTACCTTATTTTTTTTATTTTATGTGTATATCATGGGTCTGTACCGGTTAGGATTTTGTCAACTTGGCATAAGTCATGGTCATCTGGGAAGAGGAAACCTCAACTGAGAATATACTTCCATCGGATTGGCCTGGGCTAAGTTTGTGGGGGCATTCCCTTGATTAATGATTGATGCAGGAGGGCCCAGCCCACTTCAGGGGGTGCTACTCCTGAGCAGATGTCCTAGGCTGTATGAAAGCAAGCCAAGTGAACCAATGGAGAGTGAGGCAGAGGGCAGGTGTCCTCCACAGTGCCTCTCTCTGCTCCTGCTTGAGTTCATGGCTTGACTTCTCTCAACAATAGGCTGTAATTGAGATGAGTAAGCCAAATAACCCCTCCTAAGTTGTCTTTGGTCATAGTGTTTATGTTAGCAACAGGAAGCAAACTGTGGCAGGGCTTCAGTGTAGCTATAGGTGTCTTTGGAGGCCGCAAGGTATAGAAGCCTCTATAACTAAAGTAATAGGGGATTGTGAACCACCTGATGTGGGTGCTGTAAACCAATCCTGGTTCTTCTGCCGGGAGATCCCTCCACCCCTAAACTGTGTGGTTTTAGTGTCTGTTTCCAAGATAATTTGGCTTCTGATGACAAGAGATGACTATTGTGTGTGGCTGTCATGCGGAGATGTTGAGCAAAATCCTACAGGCACGCCTCAGGTTTGCACATACTCCCTTAAGTGAGCTGTGAGGCTATGCTGCCTCTTTCTAGCACACTCCACTCAGGGCTTATTGGCTTTTGTTTTTCTCTTTTTGTTGAAAATAGAGGGGATTCAATCATTTATCACCCCTAAACATATACCAAGGCTTGGCTTGTTCTTCTGTGGCTTGGTGCACTCTCATTACAGAGATGTACGGCTTGTTGTTGGACTTTTCCCCTCATAGAATGTGGCAATACAGAAAGCTGACGACCTGGATATAGTGAGCAGAGAGGAGATTATCAGAGTAGTTTTATGTCTTTCCTTAGAAGAAAAAGATCTCAAAATAAGAAATACTGAAAGAAATCATTTTCAAATAACCAATTTCTTTGTTACTAGTTTCCTATCTCATTAGATAATGTAATAAAAGGCATCCTATAACAATTATTAGGAGAGCTGTAGGTTTCAGGCTAGCCTGGGTTACAAACAGAGGTCCTTGCTAAAAAATATTAAAGTATATGGATAAACAAAATTTCTAATGTACCATTTTTAAATATAAAATATGAATACTGTAAAGTTTAAAAGAATAAGAAAATACTACACTATACAAAAGAAAGTCTAAGTAATAAGACACATCAATGTCAGAGTTATCTGCTTGTATTTTGTTTGTTTAATGATTCTGCAAAATGACCTGCCTCATCAAAAATTGAAATGCACTGGAACTCAGAGAGAAATCCACAAAAATTATGTCCTGGGGCTGGAGAGAAGGCTCGGTGGTTAAGAACGCTGTCTGCTCTTCCAGAGGTCCTGAGTTCAGTTCCCAGCAACCACATGGTGGCTCATGACCATCTGTAATGGAATCCAATGCCCTCTTCTAGTAATGAAAACAGAGAACTCATATAAATAAATAAATCTTTTAAAAAAGTTGTGGCCTAAAAGCAGACACAGATACTTGACATAGCATCTAAGCGCAATAAAATTAATGTCTCCCACTGGCATTGTGTACCAAAATCCACCTTGGCTAGGTAGCGTCTCCCTTGAATAATTAGGGTTGAAGGAGAAATCTGTGAGTAGCTCACATCCCATGTGGAGTTGGGTGAAATTAAGCACAGGGCTTGGTTTGAGCTGGTTCTTCCTAACCAGGCCTGGTCAGACGACCCTTACTGCCTTCTTGCATTGATCAAGCTCTCCTGCTGTTCAGTTCCTTGTGTTTGAGCTCCCTTAGCCAACACTGATTTATTTTGCCTGTTACCATATAGCACTAACCAAGCACAATGGTACCCGGCATCTCCAATGAGTCTCTTAGAGGCGAGACACGCCTGGCGGTGGTGGGACAGACAGCTCAGATCTTGGTCAGGAAGAGATGTCTCGCCAGCATCTGGATCATCTTCAGGCTGTGGGGAGGAGATGGAGGAGACAGATTAAGTAGTTCCTCTCTCTCTTTCTGGTTCCTGCTGCTTCTATTTCATCTTGGAAAAACATCCAGGAAGTGACTAGTTTTAGTTACTGGGTGGCCAGGGGTACCTTGAGTGTGCAGTTTGACAGGAAGGGCAGGCTGGCCTGACCCACATCCTTCCCTTTCACCAAATGGCTTTGTCCTGAAGACATGCCGTTTGTGAACTGCTCCAAGGCACCGCCTCTTAAGCTTTTTAGCTCTTTCTACTCACCTTTTCCACCTGAACACAGTTTAAACCAACTTTCTGCAATTGGCATTTTAACTCGCTCTGCGCTGGCGGTGAGTCTCTTCCAAGCTCCGGTGAGGGAGGCATCCGCCCACTTGGGGCCTCTCCTGCCCAGTCTGCCCACGCGTGGAGCCCTGCTCTCTGGGAACTCACCTCCCCACTCGGGGAGGGCTGGGTTGGGGCCTCGGGAGGCCCCAGTCTCAGACCTTCCCAGGCCCCGCCGGGGAGAGAGTCAGCACATGGCCCCGTTCATGAGCTTCCTCCGCCCCAAATGGCATTAAAAAAAAAGCATATGTAAATATGTTTCTTAAAAACCACTCAGTTCCTGTGATACACTGATGTATGCTCCTGGGAACGTGCAGTACAGAGTGTTCTTGAAGACAAAGATTTACAACAAAGAAATCGAATTTACTCAGTATATCCTGATTTATACACACCCAGCATGTCAGAGTGTGTTACCTGAACCTGGCAAATGCAAAACTTCCCCCCTGCTAATCTTCTACCTACCACCCCTACTTTTCAAACTCTGCTTGGGTATTCTTTGTTTTATAATGCAAGGAAAGGACAATGCATTTATCCTGTAAATCCCCAAACACTGGAAAACTAAGTCTTAAGCAAACACCCTCAGTATGCAACCTTCAGCTGATAGCTCCCAGATGGGGACTTAGTGTAAGATCAGAGGACTTAGCTGGGTGTGGATATACATGCCTGTAATAATGACACGTAAAAGGCCCAGGAAGGAGGATGGTGAGCTCAAAGTCAGCCTGGGCTACACAGTGGAACCCTAACTTTTAAAACAGAACAACCAGAGTGTCTCTTTCTTTCTTTTTTCTAATGTAGGAACTGGATTTCATATGTAAAAGATGCCTTGGGCTCTGATAACTCTGTGATGAGCCCCTCCCATCAAGAGGCGTAGCCTTGAACTACCAGACCGGGCTACTATGCACTTACCTATTTCAGCATTTTAAAATATGTATTTATTTTATTTTTAACTTTGTGTCCCTGTACGGGTATAGGAACACAATGAAGATGCTCTCTGACGTAGGAACACTGCCTTGGGTCCCTGTAGATGAAGTTAAAAGCACTTCGGAGCCTTTTCACTCCCAGCTGGACATAGGTGCCAGGAGCCAAGCTCCAGTCCTCTGCAAGAGTAGCAAGAGCGCTAAATTGCTGACCAAGCTCTCCAGCCATTTTCATTTCCTTTCTTACATTTTTATTTGGTGTGCATATGTGTGTATGTGTGCATGAGTTACGTGTAGACTTAGATTTTTCAAAACCTACTTTATTAAGGGTTTTTAAATATTTCAACCTCGCTTCTAGCCCACTGACCAGAGGAAGGTGAGGAAGAATGTTAATAGAAAAAGGGGTTGTGGACTTATTTAGATGTAGTTCCTTGGGCCAATTCTACTCTGCGTTGCCAGGATACCAGCAGTCCAGTCTGATAGCCAACACCAAGCAGAAACATGAATCTGTAGAGGTGGCACGATCCAGCAGAAGCAGCAAGGCTCTGAGTCAGTGGAAATGGCCAGAATCAGCCAGAGTAAAGCAAGAAGTTCTCAGGGATGTTTCTCTCTGGGAAGTGATGACCAGCAAAGACCAGCGAAGACCAGCAAAGACCAGGGAAGACCAGCAAAGACCAGTGAAGACCAGTCAAGACCTGAGAAGCATTGTGTGGAGGTGTAGCAATGCAAAACAGCTGTCCCACTGTCCGTGGGGTCCTATTTATTCTCCTTCCACCCCCCCCCCCCCGCACCCTCTCACATGTCAGCTCCCAGCAAAACATCACATGCCCACTCACAAGACATATTCCAGAAGTACACCATGTGACACAATTGAGTCTTCAAAGAAATCAGAAATTTCCACTTTAGTTATGTTCGTGTGTGTGTGTGTGTAGGTATGTCAGAGGACAACGTGTAGAACTAGTTCTTGCTTTCCACCATGTGGACCCTTACGTCATCAGATTCGGCAACAGGCGCGTTTGCCCACTGAGCCTCTGTTCCAGCACCACGCTCATCATTATCATCACAATTAATTACTTGATATTTGAAGTGCTGGAGTTGAACCCAGATGCTTACATATGTCAGGTAAGCACTCCATGACAGGAGTTCTAGTCCCAGCCTTAACTTTTCCTGTCTGTGCTTCCTTCGGCTACTGACACAGAATGCCTGGGTGGTAGCTGAGCTCTCTTTATGGGCTGCCATGCCCTGCAGAACACCACATATCCCCTTGATGAGGACACTGCAGTCACATCCAAGTAAGCATTTCTCTCTCAGTTATTTGGCAATTTAATGATCTGTACTGAAAATATTTGTATTCCTCATGGATTAATTTTAAATTTTTTAATTTATTTTTTGAGACAAGTTCTCTCTGTTGGCTTTAAACTTGTGATCCTCCTGCCTCAGCCTTCTGAGTGCAGGAATTACAGGTGTGTACTGTTCAACCTGGCTCACATTTTTCATATTCCTACAAGAAATTTTATTTTTTAATTATTATTTTTCAGTTACAGAGGTAGCTCCCATTTTTATTATCTGAAGTAGATTAATGTAGCAGATAAATGTTCCTAGATTTTGGTTCCTTTTTGCTTATTAGGTTTAATTTTAAATCGATATATAAAACTATAAGAACTGTGTGTGTGGTATTTTGATATACGCATACACTGTGTAGAAATTTCATTCCGAAGTCAGTACCTCAGAGCCACAGTGCTGGCACAGCACAAAGATTCAGCACCCAAAATAATGGACACTATTTAAACCTAAGTGGCTGATGGAGGCGGATAACTTGTGATGACGTACTAAGCAACTAGCGTGAATAATGTGGTAGAAGGCTTGACAATGACATGCAATGATACGGAAAACCCATTGCTACAGCAGTGTAATTGGAAAACTAACTTGCTGAGCCTGGAGAATCCCCTAACGCTGTGTGCCGTTGCAAGCCTGAGTGTACGTACGCAGAAACAAGACTGAATGCAATGAAGACTCAGGTGTGAGGGCTGTGTTCTCCTTCTGTTTATGATTTTATCCCTAGAGGGAAAATTCAACCGTACTATTTTGTTAGGAGAAAGGACAGTAGAGACTGGGGGGTTGGTTCAGAGGAGAAGAGTGCTCTCTGTGTTAGCATGAGGACCTGAGGTCTAGTCCCCAGCACCAGTGGGAAAGCCAGGTGTGGCTCAGTGCATTTGGAACCTCAGCACTCGGAGGAGAAGACAGTGACACAGAGACAAGAGGATCATGGGGACTGACTGGCGGCCCCCCTAATTCCTGGTTCAGGGAGATATTCTATTCAAGTGAACAAACTAAAGAGTGATAGAGCGGGGCTTCTCAAAGTCCTCCTCTGGTCTTTGCACGTGCACATACAGAATGTGTCCTTGCACACACATGAGTATACAGAACACACACACACACACACACACACACACACACACACACTGAAAGGACTGGCTAAGGGCAGAGTTACAAAGGAAGCATAAAACCTTTGCTCTCTGCTTTGAGAAAGTGCATGCCAGTGAGTTCCTCCTCAGCTTTGATCACTAGAGGTCACTAAAGTCACAGGGATTATAGCTCTTCCTGTTTTTTTTTTTTTTTTTTTTTTTTGAGTTAAGGGCTTGCTTCTGGCTTTCTCTTGCTCTGGTTTCAAGCATTTACTGGAATATCTCTTTCTGCTTAGATTTCAAGAAGAGTAAACTGTTTGGATTAGTTTCTCTCCCCCC
>OU015753.1:44099660-44118733 GCA_907169655.1 Acomys percivali
CTTCTTCTTCTTCTTCTTCTTCTTCTTCTTCTTCTTCTTCTTCTTCTGCTTCTTCTTCTGCTTCTTCTTCTTCTCCTCCTCCTCCTTTTCCTCCTCCTCCTCTTCCTCCTCCTCCTTCTCTCTTAAAGTCCATATTAACCCAAAGTTATGGAGAGGCAGACATTATCACAAAACTAGATTGGGTCCCGAAAACATTCCAAGAGACTGCTTTCTTTCATAGGGCCCCTCAAGTAGAGCTAGAAAACACATAGTTGTTACTGTTAATGTTCTTAACATACCGACATCCAAGAGAAAGGTAGTTCATGTCCCACATTGAAGTTATCGTGCTTGGCCAAGATGCACCAAGTAGAATGTGTGTATTCATCAGGAGTTTAAAATGGCAAAGATGTGATAGGTGACGAGCCTCTCTCATGGTCAATGCTTCAGTTACCAAGAGCTACCCTGCTTACCTGGCTGTGAGAGCGAGCCCTTGTCTGCACAGTTTCCTAAAGTCCTCTCTGTAAGTAAGGACCACCAATGTTCAGATAGCTGACAGGTCCAAGGCTGAGCTTTTCTGACAAGCCATAAACTAAGAGCCTTCAAGCCAACATCAACGTTTTGCACTAGAGCTTACTCCTTATGCAATGGACTTGATTTGACTTTGATCTCCGTTAACTTTGAAGTAGCCAAGGTCCCTACTTTCCATAAGGTTTTTCTCCACCTCTCCCCGAAGTTAAATGTGACAGGCGGGCAAAGAAAACTCCGAACCTTGAAAGAAGCGAAACTAGACGCGGTCAGGTATGTGTTTGTACAATTTTGTTTAATGTAGCACACAGCTGTAGTTAAAGCACTTCATGTCAGAGAGTTATTCATTAAATTGTAAGTGATAGTCGCACTTTCCATTGCATCACGGGAGATATATTGTTGAGAACCTGTTGTATGATCCACTTGAAAAGTTCATTTAATTGCAAGACCACAGGGTATAGTTAATGGTGCAATAAAAACTATTGCTACAAACTAGATTGGATCAAGGGAAATGTTTGCCTGAGATCTGATATTTGAGAACATATATGCAAAAGCCAGGTATTTTATGTAAGTTCATAGAATTGAATTCAACACTTGAATTTGTGTTTATAAAGTGATTTACACGCATATCTCAAGCAATCTTTGATTTTTTCCTTATTATGCTCCAGGGACATGAGAGAATCTGTTTTTAATGCCCTAAAGACAGTTGCATTGAATGATGGAATCTATATACAAATGTACACATGTGCATATATGTATGCGTATATGAAATTTGCATCTGAAAAGAGTAATTACAAATGCCAGCCCACCCCAGGCATCATTTATCTCTCCCATGACACCCCACTGACTTCAGTCCCTTCTCCTAAGTGTGAGAAGGCGATAGGAAAGGCAAGTACAGATTTGTGTCATGTGACCTCAGCTGTAGACTGCCCTCAGGTCTGTGCTTGTAATTACTTCAGCCTTAAGCAGAAAGAAGCTGAAGTGAGTGACCTTTCGTGTCATCAAGAAGGACTCTGTTCTTTTTTGGATATGTCAGGGTCTGGTCACTTTCAAACCCAGTAGACTCACTGGGTATTTTGTCTGACTAGTAATGCAGTGAAGACATTTGCATGCTTCTTTACTGTGGCACTGAAAACACTTTGGAGTAGGAAGCAAGCTCCTCATATCCTTGGGGACTTACACACTCATTCCTGCACCAGCTTTCTGATTCCCTTGGACATTTTGGGGGAGAAAAGCCAGAAGGAGATGCACTTATTGTCTATACTGGAAAAAATGTAGGGGATGATCTTTAAAGATGAGGCTTCAGAGATAAAGAAGTGATAGAAAAAAAGAAAACAAACAACCTATGTGCCTCTAGGCTCATGCTCCTTGGTGAAAACTGGGCCTAGTAAAATGAGACAGCATGCAGGTGAGGAGACCCATGGCTTTAACTGTGTGTTGTGGGATAACCCTGAGATTGTGTTAGCAGACTAGTTTATCACTCCACCTTTGGACCTTTGAGCCTCAGATCTTAAAGCCATGTGCTAGTGGGAAAGCTACTAACCCTCCTTGAATCTCAGCCTCATCATTTCTGAAGTAGAGCTGGGACCCACGTGGAAGAGAGACCATGAGAATCAAGAAAGAATCTTACTGTGAGCCACTTGTGTGTGCCCTTCTGCGCAGGTTGGTTGTACGATTAAGTGGGGCCATTACTTGTATCCTACAAAGTGTTAGTCAACTATTGAGTCATTATTAGTGTTACTCTTAATCTGTATTTTAGATGCACTTATTTCTACTATTTTAAAGACTCCACTGAGCAAAATAGATGGTCTAGGATTGACGTAGGAATTCTGTTTGTTAATACAAAGCCAAATGTAAGTAACCATTTCTCCCCAAGGGGGAAAAATCACTAACAAAGAACTTAACTTGGACATTGGAATGCTTCCACTTTTCTTTCTTGGACACTAAGGTGTCTCCGAGGTATGATGAGACACAGAGTTAGGAGTTGGCTTGGAAGAGAAATAACGACTGAACACAGACTATGATTTTAATTACTTTTAAGAATGAAGATCTTATTCTTTTGCTGTTCTTGTGACTCTTTCTTTTTGCCCTATTGGGTTGCCTTGTCCAGCTTCAATGTGAGGGCTGCTGCCTTGTCTTATTGTATCCTCGTTTCTCCTGTTTGGCTGTTGTCTCTTGTAGACCTGCTCTTTTCTGAGAAGGGAATGGAGGGGAAGTGGATCTGGGAGAGAAGGAAGTTGTGGGAAGCTAGGAGGAGCGGAGGAAGTGGAAGCTGTGCTGGGATGTATTGTATGAGAAAAATCTTCATACTTCTCCCTTATATTGTATGAGAGAAAAAAGAGAATCTACTTTCAAAAAAAAAAAAAAAAAAAAAAAAAAAGAAACCCAAACCAACAAAATAGAAAACCATCTCAGCATGTATTTCTCTTCGAAGGACAAACATCTACAGTTAGACACACACCACTCAGTAGACCAAGAAAGAGTTGATGTTTTGGGGCTGAACACTCACCTGCATGGAATGCTGGAATAGTTTTGAAGTTCTTTGTATGTGCTGAAAATGTTTAAACCATGCAGACAAATTATAGGTCCATCCTCGACAAAGCTGACACTACAGGATGAGACCCAAAGAATTAAATGTCTTAGGGAAAACACTTCTGTGCATTCTTGAGGGGCATTAAAATTGAAGCTAGAAGTTCAGGACACATGTAACTGGGACTAACTAAACCACGTGGAAACTCCTCTGGGGTGTTTCTTCATGAGCTAGGCTCCTATTGGACAATGGCTTTGTTCAAAGCTTCAAAAGACACCCCAACATGAGCTGTCAATCGGACAGCAAATGAGCAGACAACGAGCTGTGAGAAGAAACAGCACTGAGGCTTGAGAACGTGCTAGAAAGCCAGCCCATGCCTGCTTCTTGAGTTGAGTTTGGTCAAATTGTCAAAAATATTATCTTCTGAGCTCCATTAGCTTTATGTGGAATAAGGCAGCATTGGGTGACGTGCAAACGTGTATATAAGGACTTGAGTGCTGTGACACAGTAAGCAGCTAGGATAATGCATCATATTTTTAATAAAATGCTCACAAAATGCTCTGTCGTGTGGTCAGGGGCTTCAGTCAAAGGCCCTCCTGTGGAAATATGTCAGGAATGTTGGAGCTGTCCTGAAGAATGTTCTATGCTAGCTTGGAGGGTGAAAAATGAAGGCCTAGATAACAAGAGCCAAACAAAATGGGACTCGTACTCTAATGTGCTCTTTGAATGTCTGTTCAAGTAAAAGTCACTTTGGCCTAAACAGAAACAGACTCCAGACTTAAAGACTCGGTGTTTGAACTCTGGCAATGGTCTCTGTGCCCAGAGACTTTGCCCACACTACTGGTTTTCGGTTTTGGAAAACGTAGTGTTATTTATTTATCTTGATTTCTGAGACAGGGTCTTACAGGGTTCAGGTTGGCTCCAGACTCACGATGTAGCCAAGGACGAGCAGCCTTGGGATTCTGACCCTCTTGCTGCCATCTCCCAACGCTGTGGTTGCTGGGGTGCACCACCACACCAAGCTGAAGGCATTGTTTTAAAACGTAACTTAATTTTATCAACAATTCATTGGTTAAGGCTGCTACATTAAGTATGTTACATTTCAATAAGTATCCATAAAATACACATGGCCTGTACTCACCTGCATTTAGTTATTTCTGGGGGTGGGGGGGGAACGTTGATCTACAAAATTGATGACCCAGAATTGATATGTTAATTCTATCAGTTGCTGAAGGCCTAATTTAAGTCAGTATCCATTTTCTCTCCATGAAAAACATGTATAGTAGTTAAAGCAACTGCCATTGCTGTTTGTTTAGTGATGGCTACCTTTCTCCTCTGGCTAGCTGGAGGTCCAGTGTCTGGAATGGTTGGAAGAGTGGGAACCTGACTCTTCATCTTCAATGGACTATTCGTTGGCTCCGGCTGGTGTGGTTATTGCCAGTTCTGCAGTCTGTCCACATGTACTGTGAAATCCATCAGAGAAGGGGGTAACATTACGAACCCCAATTAGACTAGATGTCCAAGAGAAGTCAAAGAAGAGATGGACTGAGTTTTCCCCTTCAGTGGTTTTGTTCTGGCACCACTTCAGCTTTCATTTCAGATGATTCATTGACACAGCACACTGACATTGTTCATTGAAGACCAGGCGGCACTGTCATCAGTGATAATTTATAGTTGTTTATCGCGGGGAGCCTATGGTCTTTTGTTCATAAAGTGTTCAGTGAAGTGTTCAGTAAAGCAATCGCAGAAGCATATGATATCAGTAAGTGGTTATAATGGGACAAAATTAAATTATTGCAAGGTTTCACAAGGACAGATCCATTATGGCAAAACAGAGCCATAGATAAGACATGGGAAATAAAACAAGGAGGGAAGTGTGGGGGTTTCTGACCATGGTAGTCATTCACAGAGAGCCTGGACAGTGTGGGGTGGGTGGAGAATGGGGCCGAAGATCAACAGAGGTGAGATGGTCTAGCAAATGGTGAGGCGACTCCTAGGCTTATAGACTGGCAGCCTGGGAGTGTGTGCTAGCATTATTCCCTGAGCTGGAGAAAGAAACAGAAAGACAGCACACAGAGAGGGGCAGATAGTGAATGGACAGCAGACAGGCTTAAACAGCGGATATTATAAAAAGCAACGGGAGACAGAGAAATACATATTTTCTAGGATAGTACTTAAAATAACAGGGGATCAAAATCGAAGGCATCAAGGGCTTTGGTTACTACACAGAGATGTTTCAGCCATGATTCAATGAAGTTTAACTAAATATGACTACTCATTATGATAAATTTGAGAAAAACGGCAATACATCTTCTAAAAAGGATTTGCAAGCTTAGTATTTTATTTAATAATTTTACTATTAGGAAGCTAGGAAACTAACCACTGAGGAATACAGTGCACTAGAGCAAAAGAATCAAAGAATGAAGTCAAACTGGAAATCCAACCAAAAGGCTGAAAAATAACCACTCATAAACCAACACACATAATCAGCCTTTTAAACTAGTTTTCTTGATGACTGTTTAAAAATGTGAGGGTTTTTTTGTTTGTTTGTTTTTGTTTTTGTTTTTTGTTTTTGATTTGATTTGGTGTTTCCTTGCTGAACAAAGCACAGTCATGAAATAAAAAGCACATATTGTCTCTCTAGGTTCCTCGGCTTTGGGGTCTGGGAGCTGCATCTCCATCCGTCAGCCCCCAGTTGATCGCAGCTTCTTCACTGTGCTCTGGTTCTGGGTGTTGCCTGGAAGCTTGTACGGTGTAGTCTGGAGCTTATAACAGGGACTCTCCCAACTCAACAGCTTGGTACCCCCCAGAATGATTGATGAGATGCAGAGCAAATATGGAAGCCACCATTGCTTTTTTGTTTGTTCGTTTGTTTATTACTCACAGGAGTGACATGTTCACTCCTGTCCTAGGCCATTGCCAGAGACCAATCTGGATACAGGATGGGAAGGTTCTGCCTAAGAACAGAACGTCAGGAGGCCCAGATCGTCAAAGGACGTCTTGGAATTGGAGTCCAGCTATTTCATGCATGATGGTGATAATGACAACGTATTAGCTGCGTGAAGGTGGCTCAGTTGTTAAGAGTGCATAACGCTTGTGTAGTGGGCAAGAGTTCCGCTCATGGCATGCATATCAGATGGCACACAACCACCTGTAACTCCAACTGTGGGTTGTTTTATGCCCTTTCCCAGCCTCCTTGGGTACCTGGACTAACAAACACATGTATACCCCTTCCGCCGAAACATACAAATGGTTAACTAGGCAAAATGAAGGCTATAACAGAAAAAGGACAATATATAAAGATAACAGATACTGCTTGTCTCCCTCCTAAGCAATGGTTTGTTTGTTTTTTCTGCATAGGATTTTTGACATTTTAAGAGAATTGTACAGTGGTCTGAAGATGTGGCTCAGCTATTAAGAGCATTTGCTGCTCTTCCAGAGGATGGGTTCCCAGCACCTGTGTGGAAACTCACGCTGTCCATAAATCTAGGCGGGGGGACCTGATGTCTCTTCTGATGTCTGCGTCTGCCCTCATGTGACATATGCCTATGAAGACGCATACCCATAAATGAAAGTAATAAAAAATTGGCGGGAGAGATGTCTCAGAGGTTAAGAGCACTGACTGCTCCTCTGGAGGTTCCAAGTTCAATTCCCAGCAACCACATGGTGGCTCACAACCATCTATAATGTGATCTGATGGCCTCTTCCGGCCTGCAGGTGTACATGCAGACAGAGCACTGTATTCATAATAATAAATAAATAAATCTTTTTAAAAAATTGAATCTTTAAAAAATTTATAATTATCACAAGTTTGTCCATTTCCTTCTTTGTAAATGCTAAAGAAACATGGAACAACCATTGATCAGTCAATATGAATTATTCTTACACTCAGTATGAACCCACACACTACAAACCAAACTCCTAACCAACAAGCGTGAAGCATCCTAATAAGTCCTCATGGTTAGTTAAACTGAGAATGCCAGGATTTGAAAGGACCCGCATGCCTTTGAGTATAGGTGTCTTGTATGAATTCAAAGACAATGACTAGGCCTGGTTGGCAAGTGTGAGGCTAATGTTTACTTTCATTTTCTGAAGAGATTCTTTGTGCCTAGGCTAGTGGCCTCTCAGGTGAGTTTCTAACTTCAAGTGGCATTGATTTTCAGCAGATGTTTATTAAATGCTTAATAAGTATTTCAAGCATAATGCTTTCTTAGCCAACTGCACCACAGTCCAAGATTCATGAGGAATTTCAAGGTGTTTTTGGAAGGAAAAGTTGCTGCAAATGTTTATACTTGCACCATGAAATCCAGACCCTGGCCCAGCACAGCAGAGGTTGGCATTTGGAGACATGAAAAGCAATACAGAAGTTTTCTGCAGCATTTACAACCTCAACTGCTTGCTCCATGGAGGGGTCATATCTGCGATTCTGCGCATTTAACCCTGAACAGTGTCTGTTGACACCCAACAGAGGTCGATCCTGGTATTTTATTATTTACTGGTATTTCCTTCTGCAGGATGTCCGCTCTGCTTGTCTTCCCGCATGAGAGAGTGCAGATGTTCCTGAAAGCGGCTTTGCGTGGATTGACTTGAAGCAAGATGCTGGGAGAGAAGGGGCGGAGCTTAAGAGGGGCTGTCAGGGCCAGCTGGTGTGGGGGGCCTGGAGGGGGTCAGCCAGCAGGGCTTTGCAGCTACTGAAATGTGTTCTTTAGGAAACAGAGTCATTTTGTTTCTGCTGAATCAAAAGATGAAATGTTCTGCCGCTCTTTTAAAGTTTCAAGATCCAAATGTTACCACGACAAGAGTGCTCTTGGGTCATCTGTTTCCGTGAACTGTCACTAACATGTTTCTTGAGGTCTGTGGTGTAGAGAGACCTGGGTGTGGGTCCAAAGAACATGGAAGAGGTCATGTGACTGAAAGTAGGGATGGATGAACTCTTGTGAAGTCCAAAGAGCTCTATGTACGTTTATCAGAACGACCCTTAAGTAAGCACACCACTGCCCCCCCCCCCCCCCCGTGAAGGCATTTACAAGGCTGTTTGTGATACAGCCTCCAATACAATGTTTAATCAGCTAAGCCATGTTGCATGCTTGAGTAGTTTCCCAGCAGATAGAAAGCACCAAGGTCTGCCCCAGGGAAGGAAAAGGCCTTGAGGATGTTGTTCTTAAGAGGGTGAATTGAGAAGCTACATCTAGGTCACTCATGAGCTATGATTATAAATATGTTCCTCAAGGGCACTCTCATCGTATATAAAGAAATATGCAGGAGGAAGTCAGATACTAGGGTGTGGGCTAAGCCAAGACTCAGAAGCAGACCCGGGTGTTTAGACATGCATTTGCACCACATATATGCACTATGGAATGCAGAAGCACTTTGGTCCTATTCAAATCACAAAGTAAGTGCAGAGTCCATAAAGATTAGTCTGAGAAGTAAAAAGATCATGAAGAAGTCCCTGACTTCGTTTTTGCTCTCACTTCCACGGACGGCGACGATTACGTTAGAGCTGAAATAAAATGAACCGATGACGGGCACAGACAGAGTAAGGCAGAGAGATGCCAAATTACAAGTTCAACTTACAAACTGTTCACAGTCAAGAGCTTCTCCTTTGCTAACCACATCCTTAAATGCTTGAGCACAGCATACAAGGTAGGCTGAGTCAGATGTGCAATGGTTGTGTCAGTACCCTTGACTTGGTACAATCTTCCTTAGGAAGCCTGACTGGTTTTACTGCCTTATCATCTTCATCACTGGCAAGCAGGGCTGGCTCTCTGAGACAGTGAAAGGTAAGTTTATGATTAACAAAACATGAAAGCTGTCCATCTTGAAAAAGAACGGTAAGAGAGAAAAATACATTTCTTCCATTTGCAACCCCAGGACCATGTGTGACAGGACTGATGATAATATTTAATGAATATTTGCAATGCAGGTACCATTAGACACTTGTATGCATCATCTTATATAAACCTTATAGGAACCCAATTGGTCGAGACTATCATTGTTGTTAATGAAAAATTACAGATCAAATGCACTCACCATTTACCCAGAACAGTAAGTGAGAGTCTCTCTTTGAAACACAGCCTTACACTCAGAGACCATTCTTTTCCCACTGGCCCTTGTTCCTTTCCTTAACAGTCCTATATCCAGTGGCTCACACAGCACTGTAGAGGACCCAGCCACTTGGTGCTGTCTCTTGGAAAGACCTAACATGCTGCAAGCGCTTCCTCATCTCCTGCCCTAGCCATCACAGCAAGCCATCTCATAGTATAATCCAGAAGGCCTTGCTTGATTTCTCTATTAAATCTATGCCATGCAAAGTTCCCCTGATTCCTTGATTTTCTTCATTGTGCTCATTTCTATCTGATATTTTAGAGCTATTTTGTATTAGCTTTTTGACCCTCATTTTAGGATGCGTGCTTGCACTGCCTCCTTCTCTTCCTTCTTCATAGAACTTAGATCAGTTCAGTGCCTAACAGACAAGAGATAATCTATTGATACTTAATTGGTTCCTATGCATAAGTATATTGATGAATGTTTTACTTGGCTTGAAGTAAAGGACAAAACCCATAATCACTCCAGCTTTGTTTCCACCCTCTACCTTTGCCTACTGCACTCTGTTACTGTACTTATGAAATGCCAAGCTTTAGTCTGCTCATCCCCTGTCCAATGCGGAAACTCACTACATTGTTAAAAGAAGACAGCTGTGCCACGAATGGCCAAGTGTCCACCTAAACCCACCACTCCTGCTCTGGGATGCCTGGAGGTGACTGACCAACCTTCGCTCGTGCCTCCCAAAGTCTCCTTTCTGCAAGGGAGAACAGCCTGAGGATCAGCTCTTGGTGATGGTGGTGGTGGTGGTGAGTGTTGTTGTTGTTGTTGGTGGAGGTGGTGGTGGTGATGATGGTGGGTTTTGTTGTTGTTGTTGGTGGTGGTGGTGGTGGTGGTGATGATGGTGGGTTTTGTTGTTGTTGTTGTTGGTGGTGGTGGTGGTGATGATGGTGGGTTTTGTTGTTGTTTTTGTTGTTGTTATTGGTGGTGGTGATGATGGTGGGTTTTGTTGTTGTTGTTGTTGGTGGTGGAGGTGGTGGTAGTGGTGATGGTGGTGGTAGTGGTAATCTGGGTGCATCATTTCAGGGATGACTTTTAAGCATATGATGAACTTCACACAGCTTTCTCCAGCTAACTGCACATCAGGGTGATGGAGTTTTAGTGGTCGACGATCCAAAGAAAAAGAATCTAGATCTGTGAATCATTCTGTGGAGGGAAATCACTTGCTCCACTTAGGTGTAACACCCACTGGCACTTTAAAAACATAAGCCATGTACCCTCAAGATTTATTTGTGTCAATGTCTCTTTCACCTACATTTGTATAATGGGTAAGACATTCTGTAAGATTTGATGGAAATCTTGGGCCAGTTTTATCATCTTTTTGAAGTAGGAGACATATCAATTTTCTGATTTTTTTTTAGGTTTAACATATTCTTTAAAAAGGAAGTCATTATAAGTCTGCTTTTTATTGGTGGGGGAGTGTAGGAATAAGCTAGTTACTGACCGAAAGGTGCCAGGTGAGAGGAGCTTGTGGCTTTTGATAGGTATTAGAAAAGCTCTGGCTAGAACAAGGCAGTTTATGTCTTCATGTTGATACATGTGCACTACCAAGCAATGAAGGGCATCTTTGGATTCCTCTGAAATACAGCTGAGCTGCCTAGACTCCCCGTGGCCCTTCTAGCCAGTTAGGTTACAACAGACTTTGCAGCTATTAGAGCTATGCGTTAGCTTAGAATGACTTTCTACTTATATTAATTCAGATGGAGCAGGACTTTTTAGAAAGACCATACTGCCTGGAAGACTCCCTGTGTTGAGGTGCTGAAGGCCTTTTATTTTCTTTTTTAAAGAACAAGATTCAGTTTGACCCATGGTGTCAAGGGAGGTTGGGCCCATTCAGAGAGAAAGGTATGGCTGCCGGAGCACTCATGGCAATGCCACATGTGACTGCTGCTTCCCAAGAAGCCGAGTGCTCATGCCAGAACCAGAAATGGAGATAACCTCCAGTATTGCCACCAGTGACCCAGGTCTGGTAAGTAGGAGGCCCAAGGGTCCCCAGTCTCCCAGAACAGTGACGCCAGCCGGAGACCAAGTGCCGAAACACGCCAGCCTATGGGGGAACGTTTTCCATCTAAACCATGGCAGTCTATCATGATTACTGCTCAGGGGCAGAGAAGGTGCGTCAATAGCTGTTTTCTTAAGAAACACAAGCTCGAGAGAAAAAGGTATTTTGAAAACTGTTGATATGAAATACATATTGATGTAGCAAACCTTGATGGAGTTTTCACAAACCAAACAGGCATATAGTATTCATACAAAATAGCAACCCCACCACCACATACCCTCGAAGTGCCTCCTCCTTCTGCCATAGACCTTGGTAGTGAGATAGTCTCTAACAAGACTTCTAACACACTAACCTAGCTCGCCTCTCTATAATGTGTCTGAATGAGATCACATAGTGCGGATTCATTTGTATCTGATTTCTTACACTGAGTACATAGTTGTCAAGATCTGCCCTGTCCTTCTACAGATGTGTACACCATCCATTCTTACTGCTCTTATTAAATAAATATGCCCACCCTGTGTTTAGACACTCTACCTCCATAGACATTTGGATTGCAACCACTGTGGCTTGAGGTTATTACAAATGGGTTCTTCTGCTAAGCACTTTCTAGTTGTCTCTTAATAAAGCCCAATCTGTATTTTTTTAATGGAATATATGGGCTAAAAGCTAGATCAGAGGATTAGGAGATACTGTCCACAGTTATTCCACAGAGGCTAAGCCAGGTAACATCACCAATACTAGTGTGTAAAGAAGTGAGTTGCTGAAAGACAGAGATAATATAATGTGTTTAAATCTGCATTTCTTCATGACATGAATTTGGTAATTTGGAAATGGATTGTTGCTCATTTGGATATTGTAGAGGGCTGAATGAGAAATGTCCCCCATTCTCTCTAGGTATTTGAACACTCGCTCCCCAGCTGGTGGCGTTGCTTGGGAAGGTTTTGGAGCCTTTAGGGGTGGAGCCTTGCTGGAGGAACTGAGGAGGTTGTTGGAAACTTAGAGCCTTGTGTCACTTCTATCTAGTTCATGCTCTCTACTTCCTTTGTGTGGTTAAGATGTGATCACTAGTCTCCTCTGTCCTGGCTCACCTGTCACTGTGACTCCTTCTCTGGAACCATTGATAAAAGTCAACTCTTTCATGCATAAGTCACTTTTGGTCATTGTGTTTTATCATAGAAACACACAGATATCTTTGTGAAGTCTCTTTTTTTCACTCCTTTTAACCAGTTCTCTACTGAGTGGCTTGTATTTTTTCTTCTTGATTTATAGTTCTTTAGATAACAATCTTTATATATATGTACATAAAATATCTTCCCACACAGTGGGTTGCTCTTTTGTTCACTTAATGTCTTTCATGAACATATGCTCTCTTTCACTTAGACAAAGCTACAAGGCAAGAATGATGCAGTGTTGCCTTTGACTGTTGCATTGCAGCCCTTAGTATGCTCCGGCTACAGAAGAGGCTTGCCTCCAGTGTCCTCTGCTGTGGTGAAAAAGGACTGGTTGGACCTCAGTGAGAGCAGTGAAATCGCCAATGCCAACTCCTGTCAGCAAATCAGGAAGCTGGTCAAAGATGAGCTGATCATTCGGAAGCCTGTGACTTTCCATTCCTGGGCTCGATGCAGGAAAAAGAAAATCTACCCTGGCTGGACAGAAGGGCAGGCATATGGGCCCAGGAAGTGGAAGGGTATTGCTAATGCTTCGATGCCTGAGGTGACCTAGACGAAGAGGATGAGGATCCTGTGCCAGCTTCTCAGGAGATACCAAGAATCTAAGAAGATTGACCACCATGTATCACAGCCTGTACCTGAAGGTCAAAGGGCATGTATTAGAAAACCAAGCAGATTCTCACAGAGCACATCCACAAACTAAGGGCCCACAAGGGCCACAGGAAGCTCCTGGCTGACCAGGCTGAGGCTTGGAGGTCTAAGACCAAGGTAGCCCAGTAGGGAGGAGGAGCGCCCCTCAGGCCAAGGAGGAGGAGATCAACTTTGGCCAAGGAGTAAGAGACCAAGAAATGAAGCTTCCTTCGTGTCTGTACATAGTGGCTTGGCTGTAGCCTCACGAGGATCAGTCATTAAAACAACAACAACAACAACAACAACAACAACAACAACAACAACAAAGAATGATACAGTGCTTATGGCACAGTGCTCCCAGAATCATGAAACAGTAGAAGTAATTTAAACCCAACTCTTACATTTACCGTGAGCGTGAATGTGTGGATGGGTGGTGTACACATGCGGACATCAGAAGAGAGCTTGTAGGAGTTGGTCTTCTTCTATCATCATGTGGTACAAACCAAGACAAGTTGTCATGTTCGGCAGCAAGGACCTTTGCCAACTGAGCCGTCTCATCAGCCCTATCAGGATTCATTAAAAAAATTACCTATTGTGATTAATTTAGAAGTACAGCCTAATAATTGTTTATTATTAGGCTATGGTCACTATTACACTAGTATTTTCTAATTCCCCATCAATCAATAAAACACAGAAACCTGTGTACTTTAAAATAGCCTTGGTTCACCTGGGGCAGGGCCAGATAGTAATCCCCTAAATTACCTCCCATATTGGGGCAGATATCCCACACCCTGCCCCCACCTCATGCTGTCTGCTTCTAATAATTTCTATCAAGCTACTTCCCATCCAGAATCACAAATACTTGCTAATGTTTGTCATGTAGACCAAATTCTCCATCCTTGCTGGCCATGTGCTTCTTATTCTCTCTAACCCATGGCGGCGGTTTCCTTTTCCTCCTCCTCTTCTCTTGTCTCCTCTCTTCTGGTCTCTCCCAAGAACTGGGGAACCTTAGCCACGTCTATTCCATTTGCCATGCCCTGGTATATTGGCTTTTTATTGGTCAAACAGGAACAGGGTTTTAGGTAAGGGTATAAATGTTTTGGGGTACACGAGTCTGCTCATTTGGGCAACAGCCAGACCAATCTCCAACAGTTATCAATCAGGCATGGTATCACACAACTGTAATCCCAGCACTCAGGAGGCAGAAGCAGCAGATCTCTGTGAGTTCCAGGCCAGCCTGGTTTATAAAGTGAATAGAGGACAGCCAAGGCTACACAGAGAAGGCCTGGCTCAAAACAAACAGACAAACAAATAAACAAACAAACAGAATTACCACCAAGACATTCCCATGTGACTACTTAAATCATACAAATTTCTTATCAAAGATGGTTTCAACAGCAATGGTCCCTCAGAGCTTTCTATGCCAAGTCAAGCCCAGCCATGGGCTTCTTCAACAAACTAACCCATCATTCCAAAAATATTAAACTAGGAAATCAATGTCCAGCTTCCAAAATTACATACAGGAGGCAGCAAAAGCAAGGCTTTAAGATTTAAATTTACCTCAAAAATCTTCTTAGGCTTACTAGGGTAATTAGTGATACTTTTAATTTAAAAACTGAAGACATGAGATATTATTGGTATAAGTAGGATCTGATGTTAGGACTCAATCCAACATAAGATCTATGTTGGAGGACAAAAAAAAAAAAAAAAAAAAAGTGATTTAGAACCTCAGCATGGTAACATAAGTGAATGAACACATTCTCCAGAGAATTGGAGTTTACTATGTGAAGTCTTGTAAATAAGGGGTATTTTTAAAGTCTTGGCTCCGCACTGATTTGTTGAAATGATTATTTCCCTCGTAAGACAAAATATATTCTTGTCATATAATTAAATATTTTATAACCTCAAAAACTTGTTTTACAGTAGACCAACTATGAGTTGGGATTAGGGCTGACTGCACTGTGGTCTGGCGAGAGTTGAAGCAGAGGGCACGGTTTCTAGAAGTTATTTCTTCAGCCTGGATGTTGAGGATCAGTCAGCTGCTTTATGCATCCTTTCTCCCTGCAGATTTGCTGCTTATTCTGTTTCCTGGAGAAAGGTATGACTACTTAAAGACTGACGGGACCCCTTTATGTTCCCACCACAAGGGATTACCAATTAACACAATTAGTGTTAAACAAACTTCCGTGGGGGAATACCTGTAAGAGTCATATAGGAGTAAAAGTAAAGCATCAAAGTGTTCTACTGTTGGGCACTGAAAGTTCATTGAGGCACTAATGGTGTCTGTGTATTTTGAAAGTCATCTTAGGGGTAGGTGGCACTCTCTCCCCGCCCCCATTCTTGCCGTCATTGTCACTAGTCCTTTGTTACACAGGTAGTGTAATGCAAACGTACTTCTGGAATGTGAGAATGTCAGCTCTTCTTTTTGAAATCTTTTTTTTTTTTTTAAAGATTTATTTATTTATTTATTATCTATACAGCATTCTGCCTGCATGTCATGCCTGCAGGCCAGAAAGGGCCACAAGATCTCATTGTAGATGGTTGGGAACCATCATGTGGTTGCTGGGAATTGAACTCAGGACCTTTTGAAGAGCAGGAAGTGCTTTTAACCTCTGAGCCATCTCTCCAGCCCTCTTTTGGAAATCTTAAGGTAGGTATCTAACGGCTATTGCTTATTATAAATGTACAGTTCCAAGTGTTCAGAGCTTGAAAAATGAGTCATTTAGTAGTTGGTTCTCCTAACTAGGTATGCTTCTTTTCTTCTGGAAAATGCAATCAATTCACTATAAACTTTGGTGTTTGTGTTGTTTGCCTTGAGACAAAGTCTCATATAGACCAGTCTGGCCTCAAATTGTTTATGTAGCAGAGGCTGGTCTTGAACTCATTCTCCTGCCTCTGCCTTCAAAGTGTTGGGATTACAGGCATGTGCCATCATACTCAGCTCCCGGCAAAGTTGTAAAATACCAATCTCCCTGAAGGAATGTATGAAGAGATAACCTCACGGCCCAATGTCAATTTTCATGGCTTAAATTTTCTCTAAACATGATCTGTTTTATTTTAAGATATAAATATTTTTAAAAGCATAAATTGTAAGCAACTGGAAAATTGGTTTTAAGTACATGTAATATATGATTTCAACAATGTTTAGAATCGCGGTGTTATTTCCATGACTGAGATTTCATAAACACACCCTACAGTAACTCTTTGTGGTTTGGTCTGTTTCTGTAAAACTGAGGCATTCATTAAACACAAACACATTTTCTACCCATCATTTTAGATGCTATGCTTTCTTGCATTGTTAGAATGTTTTATGTATAAATTTTTTCTCCCAAATATCCCCTCTGGTTATAACTGTATCCAGATCTAAGTATGCAGGTCGACAGCTAAGTGCTGATCCCAGTGTCCATCTATACAGGTGTATGAAGGTAAACTGATATTATATGCAAAAACCAATTCTTTTCCCGCCACCTTCAGATCTCCTACTGTTCAAACTATTGTGCTAGTAGAATTATTGCTGCCTTTTCTGCTTGGTGCAATATCAATTCTGTTTACTTATCCTTTACATCCAGTTGAATTAATACTATAGAGGAAAATCTCTTTTTCTTATTAGGCTGTTTCAGGAAAAGAAAAAAAAAGTCCTTCAGTGATATCTGTTTCTAATTTGTCTTTGGGGGGGGAGGAAAGAAATGCCAAATAGTTGCCTTGTTTTCCCCTTCAGCCACTCAGAACCTCACCAAACTGCAGTCTAACCAAGATGCACGCTGCAGCATGGGTTCCCCCCCTCAGGATCATAGTCAATAAATTTGATGAGTTTGTGAAGCATTCCAAGCCAGCAGCCCACAAAGCAGGTTGAGCCAGTACCTTCACTTATTCCCCGTTCCTTCTAGACCACCAGGGCTCTAGTTTGTATTTTTAAACCTGGGTTAAATTGTGGCATAACCACAAACCATTGTATGCTATTAACAGCGGGGTTCCAATGCATGACCGACAAACAAAATCTTAGCACACGAAGCCCATTCCTCTCAATGGTAAACACATGTTATTAATGAAATGTTTCAAACTGGCCCAGGCAGTTTGAAGTCTGTCTTGACTGACGAGACTGTATTTTGCTGTATGGGCTAAACAAACAAAATATTTAAAAATAGTTTATTAAAAGAACATGTCTCAGTGAGTTGCAAAGATATAATTTGCAGATCTGGACTTGGAACTAAATGTCTTCTCTTCCTGGATGATAGTATATTCTTCCAGAGGTCAAGGAAAGCACATAATTGTTCTCTTTTTCTTAAGAGGATCTGGATGGTGTTAAATTTAACTGCTAGTCCAGCTTCAAAGAGAAATATCTCGATGCCAAAAGATCTGGACACAGGTACTCCGTGGAGCTCTGTGGGTGAGTATTTGTTTCCTGTGCAACTCAGATTCCAAATCCAGCTCTTTGGAGAATTTGTTCTCAGTAGGATGTTAAATAAAGATCCACTGCGATTCACCCTTAGCTCCCTCTCAGTTCACAGGGTAGGTGAGTGCAGATCACACTCATGCCCATGTGGTGTTTTCACTCATCACCAAGCCTGGCTGTGCAGCACGTAGGCATCCGTGAACATAGACAGTGAGTCTTTTGTGCAATATTTCCAAACTCCTGCTTAACATAAAGGGATAGCAAACCCCAAACCAAATAAAACAGCCTTGGCATTGCACATTAGATGTCTGTGAAACATTCCAGTGTGTTGGACCACCAAACTCGACCCCACGGTGGCTGCATTTAGTTTTTGATCAAATTGGGCAGTGCTGCCTCGAGCTGGTCTGTAGTCCCTCTTTTCCAATGTACCCAGGCCCTGCTAGAGGAAGTGGGAAGTAGAGAAATGACAGAAGCACAATGTATCGTTAATCGGCCCATAGTTCTTTTGAAAAGTACAGTTGAGTTGAGTGGAAGCCTCCAAACAGCTTCGAATAGCAAATGTGTGGAAAAGTGGATCATCAAAGTGGCCAGACGAAGGTGAAGAGTTCACACGAGCCACACCACAACATGCTGAGGGAACACTCTTCTCCTCTCTTGGAGGATGTTAATGTCATAGGTATAGTGCAACGTAAACTAAGAGAGAGAGAACTCCCTTGTCCGAGAAAGCTCGGGGGCCATGCCGGAGTGAAGAAGTCCAAGACCAGCAGCAGCGGTCAAGTGTGTGGAGAGGAGGCCTAATTAGCCCCACGCAAAACGCTGTCACACTCTTTGTTTCTCTTCTCATTTCTCCCCTGCGTATGCCGTCTTCCCAGCCAACAGCCTCACCTTCCTCCTGCCTTACACTCGTCCACAGGCTTGCTGCAGGAGCACCATGCCCACTAGGTGTTCCAGTTTCTCCAGAAACGGCGCATCCAGTAGCCGGTGGGATCCCAGTGGCCCTTTATGCCCGTGACATGCAGCAGGCAGTCTGTGACACACCTTCTCTTTGCCACAAAACATTTCCCGTCGCCAATCCCGTCTCTAAAGTCCTAAACAGTCGAATCAATAATCTATAATCTAAAAATGAAACTGTGGGGGCTAGGGAGGTGGCTCAGTGCTCATTGTGTGAGCATGAGGGCTGAGGTTCTGATCCACAGAAACCCACAGAACTGCTGGGGAGCACGGCAGCCTCCCTGTAGTTCTCACCTTGGGAGGCAGAGACAGGGATTTCCAAAGCCTGCTGGTTAGCTAGGCCAGCTGTCAAGTGAGAGACCTGCCTGCCTTGATGAGTCAGGAAGAGGACAACAGAGCACGAGTCTTCTGTTTGTTTGTTTGTTTTTGAGACAGGGTTTCTCTGTGTAGCCTTGGGTGTCTTGGACTCACTTTTGTAGACCAGGCTGGCCTCGAACTCACAGAGGGCCACCTGCCTCTGCCTCCCTGAGAGCTGGGATTACAGGTGTGCGCCACTGTGCCTGGCTGGAACATGAGTCTTCTCTCTCTCTCTCTCTCTCTCTCTCTCTCTCTCTCTCTCTCTCTCTGTCTCTCTCACACACACCCCCCTACACATACATACATACATACATACACACATACACACATGGGTACTTACATGTGAGCATTTACATATGTACAAAAACATACACAGAAGCCATGTACCACACACACACACACACACACACACACACACACACACACACACACACA